>JAHTLZ010000015.1:46323766-46384816 GCA_023846285.1 Phrynocephalus versicolor | reverse complement strand
GAGATTGGTGCTGATTTAGTGTTTGCACTGACAGGTAAGCCTTCACACTGCCTTTTGCACTCCCCAGAACCAGGGTGACACCCACTGAATCCTCCCCTTGTAGCAAAAGCTCCTTCAGGCTGAGTTTCTTCAAAGATGTTTTTGAATTTCTAAACGCTTGTTGAAGTAGAGACAAAAAGTCATGGTTGCCCAGTTGTTACTGTCTCAGTAGTGAGAAACATAGGTAACAAGTCAGCCTTGTCAGTGATAAAAATGCAGCTACTTGGAATGCATCAAAAGATGCCAGTAAGGAGCCTCAGAAGTGGCATTGCTCCTCACATTCCATTTCAGAAAAGGAGCATCTCTCAGTCTCACCCAATAAGCAGGAAGAGGCGGCTCAGCCAAGGTAAGAGCAAGGAATTGTGCTGGCCTGTTTAATGAGACTTGCTCCACTGAGAGCTATTTATTACTAAAAGTATGTGTCCCCATTCCTTCAAAGACAATTTGTACTGTTATAATGTCCCCCCCCACACACACACACACTCCACAAGGACTTTATGGCATAGATTCTATTGAGATATGTAAGCAAAGATGACCTGTGAGACTGACAACTGAAAGATTTAAATCTGGGTTTTTAAGCTAAGGAATAATTTCACACAAGTCTGTTGAAATTAGAGCACTGTACCTCATTATGCATGGTATGAATATAATGGTGCTTTCACTTTCATTTTCACATTAGACTGCTATCATCTTATTGCCTGTTAGTGAGAGCTGACCATAATTGTACAGGCTTAGTTTTATAACAAGTTGCACTGAGGTGACTTATTGAAAGAAGTATTTATTGTATGAGGGGTTTTCTTATATAAAAAGTAGAAAAGCACTGTACTCCCACAATATATGTATATGGCTAGTATTCTTTTCTCTTAAATAATAGTTCTTCTTTTTTGCTTTTCCATGGTATGTTCTCCAGCCAGGAAGAGGAAAGATACTGTACTCACTAAGAACTGTTGTTTGTTTTTCTCAGAGAAATTTAGACAAGCGAACATTTTGACCATCCAGATATCAGTTCTGAAGAGTAAAAACATATTTTTCATTATGTGGAAACTTGTTAAGTATGTAGATTTAAACCAATGCAGGTTCCAGGTTGTCAGTGAAATTAATATGTGGATTGTAGCTTGTCTTCCCAGAGCTGGCCTATCAGTCTTAGCCAGCCTAGCAAGTGAAGAAAAAACTGGAAGCCATGTTCTAATTTTTTGAAACACGTGGGGGCCCGCCTCCCCACGAACAGGAGACCAGAAGCAAATATGTGGCCCTGATCCAGTGCTGCTTAGAGGGAAAATTGTTTGGAAGGTATAGTCCAACAATATGTGGAGGGCCATAGTTGGCCCATACCTACTCTTAATTCTTAGGCATTCTGTTTGTACTACATTTCACTGGTGAAAACAACATTATTCTTGAGTATTTTATCCTGCTGTTACACTGATAGTGTGGAAACTGCTAGTGAGGGTGAAGCTTCCTATGCTGAAACATTGCTGGTACGGGTTCCCCGTATGTGGCCTGGTGAGTGGTGTAAGAAGGAACAATACTTTAACAGTTCCCATGGTATTAATATCAGATGAGAAAACAGTTTTAGTGACTGAATGTGATCTAGGAGTCCAAGGTTTTATGTCATTTGTGGACTGAAAGACCTCAGTCTATATCAAAGGTCTGTTCTGTGTGTTTTGTAAGTAATCACTAGCCAATCTAACTTGTCCTCTCACACTTATGACAAAAGAGCTTTACTCTGAAAAAGTTCACTCTAGAATCACACTGAATAGCAACTAAAGGCTAAAAGGCTTTTTTTCTTCTTTTAGAGTAACATCAAAGCTGGCTAGGCTTATGACGAGCTACAGACACAACCTTTGTCTCCTGAGGTTGTACAAACTCACACTAAAATAACCTGCTACCCTTAAAGATGCCACAATGCTTTGCCTTTTGCTTTTGTTCTGTTTTTATTTTGGTATGCACTGACTGTTCAGAGTGCTGTGTTCTAGAGAATTCAGTGAGTATTTTAAACTGCATTTTTTTCCTACAGCCTCTTGCTTTTTAAGTGTGCTCCACAAAGGCTGTCTTTCCCTTTCTGTTCTACCCTGTAGACCAGTGGTGACAAACATTCAGCAATCCAGATGTTTTTGGACCACAGCTCCCAGAATTCCAAACCTGTATTGCCAAAGACATAGGATTGTGGGAGTTGTGGTCCAAAACATCCAGAGTGCCGAAGGTTCACCACCACTGCTGTCGACATTGTCTCTTGATGAGGTATCCTTTGTGCATGTCATAAGCTGCCCACACTTTTAAGCAAAACTAAGTTGGTTTCACAGGTTAGGTTTATGTTTTTATCTCTTTTCCTTTTCATAGTGTGTGTGTCATTCTTGGGAAGATTCTACCAGAGCCTACGGGACAATAATGTTGAGTTCACACCAAACAGTATTGAAAAAGAACTTTTGAAATCCTGCAAAGAAACAAAAGGCAAGGAGAACCGTCTGGTAAGTAGCAGTGGCTATGTTCTGTTTCTCTGGTTAGTCAGATGAAAAATGTAACACAGTATGAGTCAGCGAAGAGATCAAAGTTCTTTCAGAATAAAGGAAACCTGTTAAAGGTACTGAACCCTGACAAGCACTACTGAGAATCGAAGGAAGAATTTTTCATTTATATTTTTCACTTTGCCCCATATTGATTCTCCAATATGATTAGCATATTCACTTAAAGGAATTGTAAGGAAAGCGGTACTGTGGAATCAATATTGGAGGTAACTAGAGCGGAACAAGATTAGAGTTTCTAGGCTAATCTAGGTTTCTAGCATGTGGCAAAGGAATCATAGAATCACAGAGTTGGAAGAGACCTTAAGGGCAATCTAGTCCTACCCCCTGCCATGCAGGAACCCCCGTCACAGTACTCCCGACAGATAGCCATCCAGCCTCTGCTTAAAAACCTCCAAATAAGGAGATGCCACCACTCTCCGTGGCAGCATATTCCACTGCCGAACAGCTCTAACTGTCATGAAGTTCTTCCTAATGTTTACACTGAATCTCTTTTCCTGTAGTTTGAGATCATTGCCCTGTGTCCTAGTCTCTGAAGCCATGGAAAACAAACCAGTCCCCACTTCAATGTGACATCCTTCCAGTTATTTAAACATAGCTATCATATCCCCTCTCAGTCTTATTTTTGTAACCCTAAACATTCCCAGATCCCTAAGCCACTCCTTGTAAGACATTTCTTCCAGACCCTCAAACATCTTGGTCGCCCTCCTCTGAACCCGTTCAAGGTTGTCAACATCCTTTTAAAATTGAGGTGCACAGAACTGGACACAGTACTCCAGGTGGGGTCTTAACAGAACAGAATAAAATGGTACTATCACTTCCCTTGATCTAGATACTGTACTTCTGTTGATGCAACCAAGAATTGTGTTGGCTTTCTTGGCCGCCACATCATACTGCTAACTCATGTTCAATTTGTGGTCCAACAAGACTCCCAGATCCCTTCCACAGGTACTATTTTCCAGCCAGGTGTCTCCCATCATATATCTGTGGAATTCATTATTTTTACCTAGATGCAGCACCTTCCATTTTCCTCTGTTGAACCCCATTCCATTAGCTTTGGCCCAGCACTCTAATCTGTCAAGGTCCTTTTGGATTTTCCTCATATAAGGAATTAGCAACCCCTCCCAATTTGGTATCTGCAAATTTGATCAGCCTACTCTATTGCTTCCTCCAAGTCATTATTAATAAAGATATTGAATAGCACCGGACCCAAAACAGAACCCTGGGGCACCTCAATGGTCACGTCTCTCCAAGCTGAATGATCACCCTTTGGGTGTCATCAGTCAACCAATTACAAATCCATCTAACAGTGACACTAACCCACATTCTACTAACTTCTTTGCAAGTATACTATGGGGAACCTTATTGAAGGCCTTAGTGAAATCTAGATAAGCAATATCCACAGTATTCCCCTCATCCACCAGGCTTGTAATTTTATCAAAGAGATCAAATTGGTGTGGCATGACTTGTTTTTAAGAAACTCGTGTTGACTTCTCATAATGACAAGTTTGCTAGTTAAATAATTGCAGACTGTCTGCTTAATAATTTGTTCTAGGCTCTTGCCAGGAATTGAAGTCAAGCTGACTGGGTGATAATTATTTGGGTCCTGTCCCCCCTCCCAATTTTTGAAGATAGAGACAACATTAGCCCTCCTCCAATCTATGGGGACTTCTCCTGTTCTCTAGGATTTCTCAAAGATTGTTGCCAGTGGTTCTCAAATTACTTCTGCCAGTTCTTTTAATATCCTTGGGTGTAACTCATCAAGCCCAGGAGACTTAAATATGTTGCAATTCCCGTCCTACCTCATCTACTATTTGTGCCATTTGTGTACTATTTTTTCCTTTTTGGAGAAAATGGAGGCAAAGAAGGTGTTGAGTAGTTCTGCCTTTTCCTTATCTCTCGTTAGTAACTGGTTATCTTCACCACACAGAGAGCCTATCATTTCCTTATTTTTCCTTTTGCTGTGGACATAACTAAAGAAACCCTTTTTACTATCTTTAATCTCTCTGGCAAGTCTAAGTTCATTTTGTGCTTTAGCTTTTTTTAACCATCCCCCTGCATATATATATTAGCTATTTGCTTATATTCATCTTAGATGCATTCCCAATTTTTCTATTTCCTGTACTTGTTTGAGGCTCTGTGTGCTTCTTACAAGCCCTTTGCTTAACCTGTTTTTTTCTCACACTGATGGTCTGTAATACCTTTTGTCCTGCTCCTACTTCAACATTTGGGCTATTCCCCACAACCCCTTCTGGATCTCTGCCTTTAAGAAAATTTTCTCCCTCCCCCTGAGAACTCAGTTTAAAGCTCTCATCAAATTTTCAAGCCTCTTGGCAAAAGATTCCTTCTAGCAGCGAGGTGCAGCCCATCCTCGCCCAATAGCCCGTCTGAATGAAATATCAAACCATGGTCCAAGAATCCAAATCGTTCCTGCCAGCATCATCTCCAGAGCCAGTTGTTCACCTCCACTAGTGTTCTTTCCCTTCGTGGGCCACGTCCTTCTACAGGGAGGAGAGATGAGATTACCACCTGTCCACCCAGGTCCTTCAGCTTCCTACCCATCTCTTTATATACCTTTGTGATATCCCGAAAGCTGCATTTTGAAGTATTACTAGTTCCTACATATTGACTTTTGCTGATGTTTGTCATGGGTGGGTCTGGGCTGTTTCCTTGCCATGTGACTGTTTTGAGATCCAGAACAATATCTACTTTGAAGACTTGTGCGGCTGTGCAGAAATGTATCAGTGTAGAAAGTCTTTCAAATAACTTTAAAACCAAACCTTTAAAGATGTATTAATAGCAATATATTACTAAGTACTGTACACATTCTGTATCTACTAATTGATTCAGTTGAAATTAAACAAGTATTCACTCATTCAGTAATTGAGTCAATGAGTACTTTCATTGTAACTAATGATTGGCTTTAGGCCTTAATGTGTGACTTGTGAGGACGGGGAATCTAGTTGTGTCTGGTATATCTTGGTCTTCCCTAGACTTCTTCAGGTATCCCTTAAGCAGCGCAGTTCAATAAGAAAAATATAAAAACAGGTGATTAATTATTCAGTAGTTATGCTGATCCTTTAGGATATCCTGCTTGCTTTGATAGCATCCTGTGTTTCTGGAAAGTAGACAGCTCCCTAGAAACACCCAAAGCTTCAGCAGGCAAAAAGAGAACTGCTATAGTTTTTTGAAATAAAAAGTTATTTTAGGCTAACAACTGGTGTCTTTGTGTTTCAGACAAATATGACAAGGCAGGTCAAAATAAAATACTACCAAGGATATTTTTTACATGTACTGATCATTCATTGTCTGTTTCCTCTTTAGTGCTATTATATTGGAGCAACCAGTGATGCAGCCACTAAAATTATTAATGAGGTCTCAAAACCTCTAAGTAACCACATTCCTGTTGAGAAAATTTGTGAGAAGCTGAAAAAAAAGGATAGTCAGATATGTGAACTGAAGTATGGTGAGTACAATTCAATGTTGGCGTAGATAAATTAGTTTAAAAAAAGAAAACCTTGATCTACTAAAAGCTGAGCCAGCCAGTTTTGTTCACACAGTGTCAACCTGTGGAAAGGCTGCAGTGACATGAGTGTTCAGTTCTGCTCATGTATTCCCCTAAAATAGTGATTAGAAACGTAAAGACTCTAATGCTAGAAATTTGGATTCATAGGCATTGGTACTGGAATTAAGGTAATACTGGTTACCACTAGCAGACATTATGTTATTTTATATGAACTGTTTTTTTTTAAAAAGCTGTATCTGTTGTTGGTTTTCATTATCTCTTCTTGTAATGAAGTCCTTATTTAACTTTGCAATGCATGCAGAAGTACTTTCTTGCATCCCTCATCTGTCTTGCACCTATAAGCTTCATTGTGTGGTTGCCAGTTCTTTTTATGAAGGAAAAGCTCCTTCAAAGCCATTTTTCCCAATACATGTGTGTCTTATATATTTGTAGCCCAGGCAGAAGTGTGATATAGACTATTTATGATGCCTTTCTTAAAAGGCATGAGGAAGCATTAGACACAGTTAAGGGCCTATTGTTGTGCATCCTTACCTGGGAGACCTCTCTCAAGTAATCATGCATTGGATTGAATTACAAATATGAAAGGGAACCTTGACTGATTAATGAATTTCTGATGCTTCATGCAGTAACAGTACCCCTTCTCTTATCAGATAAACAAATCGATTTAAGTACTGTGGACCTGAAGAAGCTGCGAGTCAAAGAACTGAAGAAGATTCTAGATGATTGGGGTGAAACATGCAAAGGCTGTGCAGAAAAATCAGACTACATTCGGAAAATCAATGAACTGATGCCTAAATATGCCCCCAAAGCAGCTAGTTCAAGGACAGACCTCTGACCACCGTCATGGCCTCTAGCACGTTACAAAGTTACATACAAACTATATTAATCTTTCCTTTTTCTTTCTTGGGAAGTTGTTTTTGTAAGTTATTTAACTGGGTTTCATGTGTCCAAGTGAAACGGCTCTTGCAATGCTGGTTCAACTGCCTCGTCATGTCAAGTTTTCTCTGATTTATGTTAAGACACTGACATATGTATGGGATTTTTAAAATAAAACTTATGAAATCCAGTGTTGTTTGAATTAATGGGAGTGGACAAGGTCAGTGGCAGAAGTCCTACTGGTGGTTCATAACATGCATAAGTGAAGTTGCTACAGATGGATTGCTGTACTTAGTGAAATCCTGTTCATTTTCTTAGTCATGTGCCCATTGTACTTGTGAATGTATGACCAAGAATGAATTATGCAACTTACGTAATTTCACTTATGCATCTATAAATTACCAATTGGGATTCTGTCCCATGTCAAAGCAAGGTCCTTGCATAAATCAGTATAGTTAAGTAATAGTGGTTGTAATTTCAGGACATTCTATTCTGGAGAACCTTTTAAATCAAACAGTTCTGTACTTATGATTACACTCTTGCATAATTGCCTGTACTCAAAATTAGACATGAGCACTTTGTTCTTCGTATCCATTTGTGTGAAGCACAACTGTGGCACCACAGATGCTGTAGAGGCCCATCATCTACCCACCTTGGGCCACTTACTAGACTCTGCATGGTGCCAGGGTTCTTATCCAGGACCAGAGCATGAATCCTGACAGGAGCCTGGCTGGCCCTTCCCAGCCTCCCCAGGCAGACAACTTTCTTCTCTTAAGAAAAAGGTAAAGCTAGGATATTCCCATCCTTTTAAGACAGTGTTGGGACCCCAATAGGGTCAAGAGGTGTTTTTGTGGAGGGCGTCACAGGTCACCTTGAATGTGTTGTACCTCGTGTTAAATATCTTCCTTCACCTTTTGAAGCAGGATCTAAAAGCTACCACGTCATTTATATATAAGAAGCTGACCCTTCCAGAGAGAAAGAAGCCTTTGCTTTCTGAGAAGGGCTGACTTTACCTCATTAAAATATCTTTCTGTACAAACCTGGAGTGTGGGTTGCAGGTTACTTGGCTAATATAAAAGTTGATCATGACTTGCAAAAGGTTGGGAATCACTGCTTTTTAAGATATTACATTGATACCGGCAGTATGAGCAAAACAGTATAAATTGGTAAAGTAAAAGGGTGTGTTACAACACCTCTCCTGCCAAAACTGCAGTGCACAGGCTTGATAATGTATTGCTGCCAGAGTATACACAGGGAAGTTGTGCACTAACTTTCTAAAAATACAGAATATGGTATATTCATTTTGGAACAAGTTCTTCTGTCTTGTTTACAGATGCCTGTGGTAATACAGTAATAGTCCTTTAATAAACAGAATTGGCAATGTACTACAAGTGTAGTAAATTGTCAGTGTTCAGTAATGTTTGTGCTAGTGAATGGCCCTGTCTTGCCATTATTGCAGCAAATCAATATCCAACTGGACCATACACGCTCATTTCATAAAGGTAAAGTGTTGAGTTTTCTTAAACAATGACGAATATGTGGGCCTTTGTTATTGCAAGTACTACGCATCGTCCCTACTCAGTGACAGTGTTGGATGTAGCTGAAGGCGAGGATTCAGCATTTGAGAGATTGTAAGGTCTCTAGCCTGCAACTGCCTCCTTGAGCGCTATGCAAACGACACGTCATATTTGCATGATACCTGCTTGTCAAATGCAAAGCAAGGGAATTAAACTACTACTTCAGCGGGGTAAGATTTGGCCATTTCGCCTGCTTGCGGCCAGAGCTTTTTATTTCAAGAGGAGACAGCGGGAGTTTTCCCCTCAGACGGGTTCTCGAGAGGGACAATTCTACTGAGTAAAGCTATTTGATACCCTTCTTTCCTTGACGGAGTGTTTTGGGGGGGAAAGTACTGTACAGTGCTGTACTTCCTTGAGGTACTAAACTGCTCTTAATTACACATTTAGAGGCTGCGTTCCCTTGTCACGGGAAAGCCTTGCGCGGTATAAATGTAAGGGACGGGGTGGGGGAGGTAGCTCTTTATGCCGCCCTCGCTCCCCACAACTCGCTTCCGTCAGAGGCGGGAAAGGACGCGCGGCCGGCCGGACCCCGCCTTACCGGTGCACGCGAGGAGCCCTTGGCGCCAAAGCCGCCAGAGGGCTCCCCCTCCCCCTCGGCGGGAAGAGAAGGGAGAGCCGGGCGGGCGCGCGGGCGGGCGCCGCCACCTCTCCCCCCCGTCCCGCCGCCGCAATTCGGGGCGCGGGTTGATGACGTCCGAGGCGCGCTCGGCGCGGCAACTGGGCAGAGCCGCCTTCGCTCGCTCCCTTTTGTCCAAGATGGCAGCTGCCGCCGGAGGCGCCTCCTGAACGGCGGGCCCTGGAGCCATGAAGCGGGCGAGCGAGCGGGATTCCAGCCCGGCCGGGTCCGGGGCCACGCGGGGCGCCTCCTCCTCCGCCTCCTCCTCTGCGAAAAGGCCGCGGGAGCGGGAGCGCGAGAGCAGCAGCGCCGGCGGAGGAGGCGGCGGCGGCGGCGGCGGGAGCAGCAGCAGCAGCCGGCGGGCCCCGCACCGCAGCTCGGGCGGCTCTTCCTCCTCCTCCGCCTCCGCCTCCGCCTCGTCCCGCAGCAGCCGGGACAAGGCGGCCGCGGGCGGCTCCAGCTCGCGCAGCCACCGCGGGGAGGAGAGGCCCGGCGGCGACTCCAACCACCGCGCCTCCTCCTCCTCCGCCGCGGCCGCGGCCGCCTCCTCTTCCTCCTCCTCCAGCGCCCGGAGTGGCGGCAGCAACAGCAGCAGCAGCCAGACCCCCGCCATCCCCGTCCCGCCGCCGCCGGTGCTGCCGCTCTCCTCCTTGTCTTCCTCCTCCTCGAGGATCCTGGCGGCGGCCAAGGCCAAAGTGCCGGCGGCGGTGGTGGCCCCTTCCTTGCTGCTGGGGGTCCCCCCTCCGGTGGCGGCCCCGTCGCTGCTCTTGACGCCGGGCCTGGGACTGGGTGCCGGGATGGTGGGCCTGGCGGCGGCCGGGGACCCCCCCAGTTCCAGCGAGTACAAGACGCTGCTGGTGAGCGGCCTGAGCCCGGCCCTTCCCGACCAGCTGCTGGAGGACGGCCTCTTCCGCCAGTTCCAGCGGTTCGCGAGCGGCGGCGCCGGCGACATCAGCGTCAAGCTCTCGCACACCCCGGAGCTGGGCCGGGTGGCCTACGTGAACTTCAGGCACCCGGCGGATGCCCGCGACGCCCGGCGGCACGCCCGAGCCCGGCAGCTGCTCCTCTTCGACCGGCCCTTGAAGGTGGAGCCCGTGTACCTGCGAGGGGGGAGACGGAGCCGCACCCCGCCGCCCGCCCCGTCCCCGGAGCCGCTGGCCTTCCTGCCCCACATCCACGGCCTTTACCCCTACAAGCAGAGGTCCCTGTCCCCCGTGGCCAGCCCATTGCTGAGGGAGCCCCGGCCCCGGCATGCTCAAGCCGCCGCCGCAGCCTTTGCTTTGGAAGCCGTGGCCTTGGGCCTCTCCCGGGAGAGGGAGCGGGTCCTGGATTACTATGGACTCTATGATGAGCGCGGCCGCCCCTACGGCTACCCCTTAGTAGCCGAGGAGGACCTCATGCCAGAGGATGATCAGAGAGCAACTCGGAATCTCTTCATTGGCAATCTCGACCATAACGTCTCCGAGGTGGAGCTGAGGCGGGCCTTTGAGAAATATGGCATCATTGAGGAGGTGGTGATCAAGCGTCCTGCACGGGGCCAAGGTGGAGCCTATGCCTTCCTCAAGTTCCAGAACCTGGACATGGCCCACCGGGCCAAGGTTGCCATGTCTGGCCGGGTGATTGGCAGGAACCCTATCAAAATTGGCTATGGGAAAGCCAATCCCACTACCCGACTGTGGGTAGGCGGCCTCGGTCCAAGTACTTCTCTAGCTGCCCTCGCTAGGGAGTTTGATCGTTTTGGTAGCATTAGGACTATTGACTATGTGAAGGGGGACAGTTTTGCGTATATACAGTATGAAAGTTTGGATGCGGCCCAGGCTGCCTGTGCACAGATGAGGGGCTTTCCTTTGGGTGGGCCAGACAGAAGACTTCGGGTGGATTTTGCCAAAGCTGAGGAGGCACGCTACCCTCAGCAGTACCCGCCTGCACCACTGCCTGTGCACTACGAATTGCTCCCTGAAAGCTACAGCAGGCACAGGAGTCTCGAGCAAGACTTAAGGGTGAGGGACAGGACTCCTCCTCACCTCCTTTACTCGGACAGGGAAAGGAGCTTCCTGGAGGCCGACTGGGCTAGCCCTGTCAAGAATGCCGAACGCAGAAATAATTTGGAGACGTACACTCGGTCAGCCCGCAGCCGGAGTGGAGAACGTTGGGGCAGCGATAGTGACCGCAGTGCGCTCAAGCCTTGGGAGGACCGGCGTAAGCGTCGGAGCCTTTCCAATGACCGTGGGAGGACTTCTCATTCCCCATATGAGGACAGGGCCAGGGTAAAGACGGGTGCGACCGCTGCAGATCGCAGTCCTGAGTTGACTCGGAAGGAGAACCACACCACTGAGTCCCCCGCAGAGAAGGAGCAGAAAAACTCCCTCCCAAACAACCGGCATGCATCAGAGGAGAGACCTCATCGTGAGGCATCGGATACTCCTCAGCCAAAAAAACGGGACATTGAACGCAATCATCGAACTGGCGCGTCTGAATCAAAGACTCACGAAGAGCCCAAACCTGAAGCCAAGAAGTTGAAAAGCTTGTCCGATTATGCCCACACGCTGCAGCTCGCCTGGAATGGCCTCCTTGTCCTGAAAAACAGCTGTTTCCCTACATCTATGCACATCTTGGAAGGGGACTTGGGGGTCATCCATGGGCTGCTGAAAGACCACTTGTCGGGGGGAAAGCTGACCCAGCTCAAGATTGCTCAGCGGCTTCGGCTTGACCAGCCCAAACTGGACGAGGTGACGCGGCGGATCAAGCAAGGCAGTCCAGACGGCTACGCTGTCCTGCTGGCTACCCAGGCTGCTCAAGGAGCAGGCACTGAAGGGACCTTCCCTGCGGTGGAGCCTAGCTTGCAAAGGAGGCTTCTCAGGAATCTGGTCTCTTACTTGAAACAGAAACAGGCTGCTGGGGTCATAAGCCTTCCTGTGGGAGGGGCAAAAGGCAGAGACAGCACGGGCATGCTTTATGCTTTTCCTCCCTGTGAATTCTCCCAGCAGTACCTTCAGTCCGCACTAAGGACATTGGGAAAGCTAGAAGAAGAACATATGGTGATTGTGATAGTCAAAGATACTGCCTAGTATTTACTCTCAGTCTCTTCTCTTTCCTCGCTCTCATTTCATGTTTATTTGTGTCTCACACCGCCTGGTTCCTTTTACGGCCAATTATTTGAGGGGGGGGCACAAAAAGTCCTCCCCAACAAAATCCTGCAATTTTCTTAGTTTCTTAATTACTTTTAATACCCGTTTTAACGAATCCCACTTTATTTGTTTTTAATACGTGACACTGTCTGCTGTGTTCTTATTTTTTAAATGTATTGAAAAAATGTCAGTAAAGCCTTGTTCTCTGATGGATTTTTTAACTTTGTGCAGTGTCCTGGTTTCTGTAGTCTGCCAGTGGCTGGCTCTCTGTTCCAGTAGATACAGGTAATAATATCATCACTTGCTTCTGTTCCTAACAGCACCTCCTTGCACTGCTGTTCAACATTGTTATACCAGTTTTGTGCTCTTTGATTTTCCTTTTGATAGTTGAAGCTGGGTTGCTTCTTTCCTCAACAATTAAGTAGTTGATTTCAGATTTTTTTTAAAAAAAAAAAGATGGAATGGCAATGTATCCTTTATAAGACCAACCTTTTCTTGGTGGATAAGAACTTTTTTTCCGGGTGGTCTTAGCCAAAGAACAGCTCTGTGAATCGTAATACTTAGCTCTGCCCTAAAATCTTGGTGCAATAAAAGATGTGAGGCACCTTGGGGTCTTTCGCTCTTGCTCTTTTTGTATTTACTCTTGATTATAGTACTGGAAATTCGTAGCCATTCATGTATTCCCTGTTTAATAACACCTATGGGCCTCTCAGGAAGACAGATAACCAGACACTTGAGTAGGACCTAATAACAAAATCTGAATGATTATGTTGTTCAGATCCTTCATCATTTACAACAGCAAAAATAAAACAGAAACTGTGGCAAAGTTGGCTGCTTAAAGTGTGTGTACTCCATTACAGCACATCTAATTATCCAATTCCCCCCACCCCCATAATACATTTCTGGCTAGGCAGGCAAATGTACTCTTTAGAAGTACTCTGGACCAGGAAGAACCTACCTTACACATTCTGCAAGTGCTCTCACTTCTGTGGGAATGGTACAAGGCTATGAGATTACCTTTCAGAACACAAGGTATCCTTTCTCATGGTGTGCTCATCCTCTGTAACCATATGGGTGCTGAAAACTTGCAGAGAATGTCCAACAAATGCACAGTTGTCTGTTTTACCACATACTGGAAATCCAAGTTGCCAGTGAACTCATTCCACAAATGCAAAGAGTAGAATAAACTTTTATCACAGAGAGCTGAAGGTAGGTACATAAGAACATAAGAAGAGCCATGCTGGATCAGGCCAAAGGCCTATCTAGTCCACCTTCCTGTATCTCACAGTGGCCCCACCAGATGCGTCTGGGAGCGCACGAGACTTAGATATCTGTCTCCTGATACCACTCCCCTGCATCTGGACCTTGAAGTCCCCTGGTTCTAAGCCTGGAGATTACACATCTCCATCATGGTTTGTAACCTGTGATGGACTTTTCCTCCAGGAATCTGTCCAATCCCCTTTTGAAGGCATCCAGGCCAGATGCCATCACCACATCCTGTGGCAGGGAGTTCCACAGACTAACAACATGCTGGGTGAAAAAATATTTTCTTTTGTCTGTCCTTACTCTCCCAGCCCTCAATTTGAGTGGATGTCCCCTAGTTCTGGTACTTTGTGAGAGGGAGAAGAGCATCCCTCTATCCACTTTACTCATGCCCTGCATTATTTTGTGTGTCTCAATCATATCCCCCCTCAGGTAAAGCTATCCCTTGTGAAGCCGCTGTCAGGTATGTGTGGATGGTATGACAAAATGTTCCCACATTGTACATAGTGTAAAGTTTCCCCACTTTTTAAAATAATAATAGGTATAGTTAATATAGTCAATAATGAGAGGTAGTTAATAAATAGATGTTTATGTGCTTATCAGCTTGGAGACTTTACTGTCTAGCACTTGCTTTTCCAGGAATTTGCAAGTGATTGCAGAGAATGGGAGGTGGAGGAAGAGAAGGACTGCCTACCCTTACACTGCAGTAATGCATGCTGGAGTAACAAGAGCTGTCCAGAGCACTGCTCTTCTGATTGCTCTGAATGCTACATAGCTCCATTCTGGCTTTGGAGATGTTGCCATCCGTGCTTCCATGTTAGCTTTGAGGCTGCACAACTGCTTTAAAGTGGGGGGGGGGGGAGAGATGGAAAGAGAAGAGCTTAACCTTACTTACTAATGAAGTCTTGTTTTTGAGAAAGCCAAGAGATGCTCAAAACACTGCTGAGGAACCTTTCTGAAATGCTAGTGGAGGGTTGAGGTTTTAGATGCTGGTACGTAGTGTAAACACATGTGTTTTGCAAGGTCCCAAGATTTGCCACCATCTCATGTGTGCCTCCAGTACTGGGTTGTCCTTGTCGTCTTTCAGAAATCACAGCCAAGAGGACACTTCAAGATACAGTTTCCAGGAAGAACACTCCCTGATGTCTAAAAAAATGATGCAGCTCACTGAATGCTAGCCTTCCAAAACGGGAACAAGCCTGCTATAAGCAGGGACCATAAGGCAGATTGATAGGACAAAGTTGTCAGGAAAGGGTCCAGGAAATTTGCTTACAGTTTTTGACAGAAATAGGCTCTCCTTGTGTCTGTGTAGCTTTCAATGTTTTCTGGAAAGCTCTCATTAGGGTAGGAACTTTGAGAAATATATTATACATAAAGTTGCTGTTCTTAAGACCTTTTCTACATTTCCACCCCCTTTTAATAGCTGAATTATAATCACATCATTGAAGTGTTCTTGTTTGAAAACAAGGAAAGTGAACAGTGTATGTTTGAGTGAGACTAAATAATCTATAGATAACATATTTAAGTATAACCCTTTAAGAGCAAACAGTTATGGAAACAGGCAAAGGGAAAAATAGTTGGAATCTATTTCAAAATTTTTGAAGCACTTAGTTCAAATGGGATGACTCTTGGCTGTTTTTATAATATATGCAGTCTAGTTATTTATGAGGCCAATGACTATGAATAAATAAATCTAGTTACTCAGAATTCATTCTGCTTTTCAGAAAAAACATGGTAGGTTGTAAGGCTTTTTAAAATGTGATTGTTACGGTTAAGATATTGTCACATCATGATTTGGGGAGGGGGGGAGAAGATATATATATAAACTGTTAGACTAAAATTTAGGGTCATCTTGCAGTACAGAAGAAAGCCAATGAGAAAACAACACAGGAAAGAAAGTTATTTCAGACTGGAAAATTGGGCGTTGTCTTATACATGGGGGGCACCTAGAATCATAGAATCATAGAGCTGGAAGAGACCTCAAGGGCCATCTAGTCCAACCCCCTGCCATGCAGGAACCCCAATCACAGGACTCCCAACAGATGGCCATCCAGCCTCTGCTTAAAAACCTCCAAAGAAGGAGACTCAAGCATCCTTTGTGGCAGCGTATTCCACTGCTGAACAGCTCTAATGGTCATGAAGTTCTTCCTAATATTTAAATTGAATCTCTTTTCCTGTAGTTTGAAACCATTCCCCCCGAGTCCTAGTCTCTGAAGCCATGGAAAGCAAACCAGTCCCTTCTTCAATTTGACATCCTTTCAAATATTTAAACATAGCTATTATATCCCCTCTCAGTCTTCTTTTTGTAAGGCTAAACATTCCCAGCATCCTAAGCCGCTCCTCGTAAGACATAGACGGGAAAATACGGCATTTCACACAATGTTCTATTGCAAGCAGGATGCTGCTGTTTTAGTTGGCCACTAACAGCTGAGGATGCCAGCACCTAAATCCCTTGTAGCCGTTATGAATCCAACCTGGAATTTTGAAGAGCAGTTTCACTTTGACAAAACTGAACATCTACAACTAATATGTTAGATTTTACCATTCTCAAACCACAGATGGAGCAAGAAGTAAATTCGCTTCGCCAATATGTTTTTTAACACCCAGATAACAGTAGAGCAAAGGAACGTGGTGGCTCAACGGGCTAGAGTGCTGAAACTGCCGCCTTCAAAGTTGGCAGGTCTGCAGTTCGAATCCCAGGTGCCACGAGGTGGAGTGAGCTCCCACTATTAATCTCAGTTCAACCATTAAAAAATGGGAAGGTATACTGCTCCATGAGCACAAATGCATTCAGCGCATGGCCACGGACTTGCACAACACTGGCTCTTTGGCTTTGGGAGCCACCCCTCGAGTCAGACACAACTAGCATGCAAGTGTGGGTGGAACCTTTACCTTTTTATCAGTACAGCAGTTCAAAGAAAAATGGATTTGTACAGGATCTACAAGGTCAATTTATTTAGATGGCAGACAAGCTAAGAATTCTATAATATAGGGCTGGAGTTTTTAACCCAATTGTCAGTAAACTGGCTGGGGAAGGGGCCCTTTGCTTAAAATGAGGGCAATAATACTGTGTGAGCAAACATTTTAAGATGTCTGAGGCCTGTTCAAGTGTCTCAGCATTTAGCTGAAACAAATCTTTATTTTCCCAGCACTTGATTGGAGAAGCAGCTCACCCAGCCCATTCAATCGTGGTGTCAAAGTGACCCATTGATCAAAAGAAGTTCCATTAGTGCCGAAATTATCCACATGAGCAACAATCCAAGAACACTAGAGATTTTGACTACACCAAAGATACAGATGCACCACATCCTGCATGAGAAAAGTGACAATGAATGAGGCTATATCGAATCCTACATAGAAGATACTGAGATGGGTGATGCCTGAATAGGGCTAAGGTGAGTTGCACCCTTAAGAGAATGAAGTTCTCATCTGCCAAGTCCATCAGAAAAAATATGTTCCAGTATGCTGAAATTCACAGAGCCCAATATGTTTCCAGAAAAATGGTGTCGAGTTCATTAGCTAATAGGATTGATAAGTTAGGGTTCAAATCATCTGAATTTTTAAAGGTTTCATTCCATAAAGTTGGTGTGGAGCAACAGACAGATTGAGCTATATGCATGAAACGCATCACATTTCATCCCATATATAACTTGGAAGCCCAGTCTTTAACCTTATGCAAGCTCAGGATAACCAATAGCCTACCTTAAAAGACTGTGTGCTATAAACCTTTGTGTAAGTAGATCAAGCAGGTAAGACGTGGAAACTCCAATCCATCTCTATGTACATTGGCTTTATGCAAGAATATGACTGTAGGCCACATTTTATGTACAAACATCCAATGAACCATTAAAGTGAGAAATAGTACTTGCCCCAGCTCCCGAACTGAGACTTGTGGATGTGAACACTATAAGGCAGGCATGTCCAACCTTCGGCCCTCCAGATGTTTTGGACCACAACTCCCAGAATTCCAAGCCTGTGTTTCCAATGGCAAAAGACTGTGGGAGTTGCGGTCCAAAACATCTGGAGGGCCGAAGTCTGGACAAGCCTGCTATAAGGGATTCAACACCCTTTTCTCCTTCCACCCGGCTGAATAATTATTGCAAAACTAAGTAATGCGGTCCCCTTAAGAAAGCAGTAGCCCTGTCATCTCATCATGGGGCAACACGTGTACACTGGCAGTTGAGTTATGAACAGACAGGACTTGAATTTATTTTTTTATTATTTTTTTTAATAAATACAATTTACATTAAAGAAAAAAAGGCCTTCAATGTGTAGTTTTTCACACCGAGAATGGGGACGGGGGTTAAAAATTCCAATCACAAAAAAGGGGGTGGGATGGAGTGAAGGGTAAGGGGGGGTGGCGCTCCAGCATCGGCAGGTTTGGACAAGGGCTTTCCGTCTTCCACCATGGCGACTACAGCAGAATCTCTCACCCGGCTGCTGACAGGACAAAAGGCGTCTAACAGAAATGAACATTTCACAGCAAGTAGCGGTACCTCCATTTAAAAAAAAAATTATATTCAAAATAAAAATCACTCATCCACAGTTTTACAATCCATGATTCAGTTTCCCCCCCACACACTCGTTCTATTTCCAATAAAAATGCCCTTTTTCTTATCTTAAAGTTTTCTCCTGCCCTCAAAATTCATCATGGTGACTAAACATCAGAAGGATACAAATTCATACCCTCTTTGTAACACCTGCCTGTTTTTTAATCCTTTTTTTTTTGTTTCATATAAAACTAATTCTGTTCTTTAGGAAAGAACTTTATACAAAGAAAATATACTGTGAAATATATTCAGAAGTCTCCATGGAGAGGAAGTCCTGTCTCAGCCAAAAGCCAAAAATAAAAGGCAGAGAAAATAAAGGCTAAACCCCTGGTCTCTTTCGAAGGAAGGCTCCGGACGACCCCAGAAGCCTTGAACCATCCCCCACTGCAAGTTCGGATGGGCTGGAGTTCTTTAGATGCTCTCCCAAGAATTAGAATCTGAGAGGGAGCTCAGTCTTGCCTCCTAATTTGGTCTCCTGGCTGCTGAGATGGGGCTGCTTTCCTGCTGTCAACATCCTACTGGGGTGGGGTGACCACTCCTCACTCATTCAGGGACAAGATTATATCATCTTCCAAATCCAGGTTATCTGAGCTGTCAGCTGGAAAGGAGAGAAATGGG
Organism: Phrynocephalus versicolor; assembly: GCA_023846285.1. NCBI lineage: Eukaryota > Metazoa > Chordata > Lepidosauria > Squamata > Agamidae > Phrynocephalus > Phrynocephalus versicolor. The sequence continues at coordinate 46,366,104 of JAHTLZ010000015.1, read as the reverse complement.
TTATTTGAACAAGATAACTTTTTTCACATGTTCAAAAACAAAAAACAAGGGCCAAGCCAGGTCACTTTTGTTCTAAGCAAAAGACCAGAGCAACCATGTGCCAGAGCCCAAACAAGGTGTCTTCTAGGAAGCCTGCTGAAACAGAACAGCAAAACCTCTGATGCTGAACAATAAGAAGTCAACCAGGACCCTCTCCTCCACAACCTAAGTGGAACCTTCCATAAACAGATCATTTGCCGCCAACACAGGACACCTCAAGACTTGTAGGTAAGACACTAGGAAAAGTGCGCTCTCAAAGCATTTGTATAATCATTAGTTGTATAATCCATCCATCCATCCATCCATCCATCCATCCATCCATCCATCCATCCATCCATCCATCCATCCACTGGGACCAGGAACAAATAACGTCGTTCCCAAGACTATGTCTTACAAGACATAGATTGTGGACATAGAACCTAATTATTTCACATCCATGATTTATGTATTAGTCGAAATCCTCTTATGTAGCTACCCAAATGGCTTATCTTCAGGAGGGGATTGCCACCAGTCCATAGACGCAGTCCACAACGAATCATGTATATGGCTATTTATTCTCAAAGGCTTTCACTGCTGGGATACGATAGCTGTTTTGAGTTTTTGGGGCTGTTTGGCTGTGTTCTGGAAGTTTTTCTTCCTGACATTTTGCAGACTCTGTGGCCGGCACCTTCAGAGGACAAGGAGCTCTCAGGGAACTACACTGGAGGGAAAGGGGAAAGAGGTTCTCTACCTCCCTGTTTTAAGACTGTGCTGTAGCTCAGTTGGTTGGCGATGAAGAGGGACTCTCCAAGGGAACTTGATTTAATGCTTTCATTGCTGGAATGGTTGCTAAAGTAAAGGTCGGTGAGTGAGTATTCCTTACTCATGAGGAATAATGGAGCTTTTATGGGCTGAGCATAAGCAAAGATTACTGAAAGATAACAGGACACAGAAAAAATAATGTTCATCTGCCAACATTTCCCTTAAAGAAACCTGATGGTTTAAGGGCCAATTGTATCCTCGATATAGCAAAGCCCAACAAATGATGGCAACTCCACTACATGTTCTTATACTGTATATCGCAATATTCATGATAATATAATTTCCAAAATGGTGCCTGCTTCTTTGCAAACTGATTGCCATGTCATCAAAAAATATCATTAGGCATGGCTGCCTACATCTGAGAGCTCCATGAAAGAAGTATTTGAAAAGAACTAACGTGGAAATCTGGTACAAGTTTGGACTGGGTAAGAAGTTCATTAATCATTCACTTCAAGGGAAGATGTACTCAGGAATTTAGCCACACTGAGGGAGGAAAAAATAAAATAAAATAAGGGTATATAGGTACAAAATTAATTTCACATATTGATTTCTGACAAGAGACCAAAATATATGGCACCAACCCTCATGATAGATGTTGTAATGCTATAGCTAAAATGGCTAGATGCATTTTGCACAACTAAACCCCATTTTTGTGGATGGATGCATCTCTGCCTTCAATTAGCTTTGTACTCTAAAGCAGGTGATCACCGGGGAATAGAGTGCATCTTCTTTTACCTCATTAATACTTAACCAGGCTTGTTTCTTGCTGCTTAAATGTTTATTGGACACATCTGCCTCTACTTTTCTGCTAGGCAGTTAGTTCTGTGCCTATGGACCACCCCCCAAATATATAGTCTTTTGTGAGAATGAAGGAAGATGGCCAATGTTTAAGATCCAGAGCAGAGACTAGATGTCTCTCTTCTTATTGCTGATCTGCAAGCCTCTCTTTGAGGGACATTGGAGATGGAGCACCAAATACCTGTGCATTGGCACACATTTAGCAGCCTCATATGAGTGTCTATATAAGTTCTTTTAAAATATATCCTTTCACAGTGTCAGTCTTCCAGCATGACACAGACACATCCCTTGCCCCCTGAAATACCAAAACCCATATCCTGTCCTTCACACAGATTCGTTCTTGCAAGTACTTCTGCCAAGTTCTTCTTCATAGCACTGAAGACACGGAGGAGCAGTGATGAATGAAGACTTCCATTTTGTATGGTGGACATTTGACATTTTTGGCAGAGGAGGTTTGCAACATCCCGCAGGTCTCCCTTTTACTTATGACAGTGGGCACTCTCCAAAAAGTTAGGAGTAGCATTTCCTTGCACTTGCATGTCGTGATATTAGAGAAAGAAACTGCTTGAGGCCAGAGGGGGAGAAGGGGGCATCATTTTAAAGCAACATTGGATATATATTTAACACCAAATAATATAGGGAAAGCATGAATAACGATGTGAAATATTATTCTGGCTGATCTTGCTTGGCACATGTTGCCGAGTGAAGCCTTTTTGTAAGTGGCAGACCGGAGCCGTCTAATAGGTTTTTGTGGATACAAAAAACAGCTCGTACAGAGGACCACAGGTTCAAACATGACATGTCCAGCCAATGGAAAGAGAGACTGGGTTGACAACCTGCTCCTAAGATTAATACCAGGACTGCCAGTGACTTTGGAGGCCCTCCCCCCGGATTTCACTCTTGGGCCCAGTGCTTCAATGCCACTTCCCAGAATCCCTCAAGGCAAAACCAACTCTCCAAATGAAATTTGGTTTTCTTCCAAGTGGGAGGAATGGCAGGTTATAGGACGGTGTTGCACCAATGCCTTTATAGGCCAGAAAGAGCAGCTGTAACAATCTACTTTCATGTACAGTGGTACCCCGACTTAAGAGCAGCTCGACTTAAGAACAATTCGACTTAAGAGTGGAAAACTGTTGGCGTTTTAACTGCCCCCTTACAAATTTTAGATATGGTCTGCTTGACTTACATTTTTTTAATTTTTTTAATTTTTAAACTTATTTTTTCAATTTTTTGATAGGTACACCAACTTAAGAGAAGTTCAATTTAAGAGCATGCATTCGGAACAGATTAAATTTGTAAGTTGAGGTACCACTGTATCCTAAGCTTGCTACATTCATGCACTTGCATGACTGCTTTGAAAAACCAATAAGAAATTAGCAAGAAGGAGACAGTAATTACTGAATCTCACTCTCTTCCACTGGGAGATTAAAATACATCACAGGCTAAAATTGGAAGTAAAGCCCATCAACTTATTCACAGGTACACAATTGAAGACAGAGGCCAATCTTTCCCAGACCAAAGTCTCTCTCTCTCTCTCTCTCTCTCTCGGCCAAGGGCAAGTACTCCCAGCATGGAAAACAATTGATGATGATGGAAACTGCAGTCCAGAACAGCAGGAGATTCCCAGTTTGGGGTGGACTTTGCTCTTCCACATAATCCCCCCCACACCACCAGATTCTGATTCACCAATGTTGCCTCGCTGCCAGATGGGTGGTATAGAAATCCAATAAATATACTGTGAATATTTTTTATTTGATGGGGGCTCAGAAGAGAGAGGCCAATGGATATTTATGGCTTTGTAACTGGGAAACAGAGATAATGAAACCATGGGCCATTCCACAATTTCTCAGGAAATCTGGCTATGGTGGGTCACCTTCAAAAATCTATCGTTCACATGTTTACGTACACCTTCAAACACCCACTCATACACCTAGGACTGCATTTGTAAAGACATGGTTATGCCACAAGTACTTTTCTGTGTGAGTGCAACAGGCCTGCATGTGCGGCAATCTAGTTTATCACTTAAATTATGGAGTTGCCCTAAATGAGTTGGCTACACCCAGAGGCCAAGATGAACTGGATTTTCTCACTCTGCCCTGCAGTAGTTAAAGCACTTTCTTAAAAATCTTCAGTTGTACTAAAACAAAATGAGATCCCCCCAAACCCTTAGCTCTTGTTTGCCCAAAGGTGGGTAAGTAACAAAAGTGGCCACAGAAATAAAGCTGGGAGCCCAAATACCTTTGTATAAGTTGAACTGGAAGCTGAGAGCCAAAGGCTCAGCCCTTGAACTGTAGAAAAAAAAGAAAGGGTATCTCTTTCTTATGAAGGTATTGGAGGGGCCGGGGAAGAGAAGAAATGTTGGTACACGGGATTTCACAGAAAAGCCTAGGCCAAAGTGCTCTTTCACAATTCAGACAGGGATCTTAATTCTTCGTAGATTCATCCAGGAGTTGTCCTCTACGGAAGCCATACTTACTATCGCCAAGGATCAGCTCAACTTCCTCATCTGCATCAGAGTCTTCATCCTCTCCTTCATCCCCCTCTTCAAGCAAATTGGCCAGTTCTTCATCGTCGGAAGGCGAGAAGTCATTTTCTCCATCCTCACCCGCATTCTCGTTGTTCTCTTCTTCCTCAAGATCAGCATCTAGGAGCTGATCTGTGTCTAGTTCATCGAGGTCATCTGTGTCGTCTTCATCCTCATCATCGTCTTCTTCCTGCTCCTCCTCCTCCTGAAGAGAGATCATAGGAACTTCATGAGAACTAACAAGAACTGGGCAGGCCAATGAAAAATGAAACAAGAGACAACTGTACTCCAAGCTTTTTACACGTCCTGCGCAAAATCGCATCTTTATCGAGGCAATACCTAGGGATGGGGACAAACCCACCCCGCCTCCTGCGGCAGGCACCCAATCAGAGGCAACACCTGGAGGAGGCGTGGCAGGGAAGCTGGGGCACTGCCTCTGACTGGGTGCCTGCCCCACGCTTCAGCAGTTCATGTACTTATCTGGTAATACCACATCCGATCAACAGGCTACAGGATGATGAACCAAATGGCAGCATAACCTAACAATGGTGGCTGACTGAATTTCAGCCCCACTGAAATCAATGGGACAATATTAGTTACAATATAACATCCCACTGATTTCAATGCAAACTAGTTCAACTAATTTTGTCCTGTATTCAGACTACCATTGCTAGCCACATTACTGTTAACAACCAGATGTCCAAGGAATTCTGAATATATTATAAATAAGCACACACACCCAATCCTATACAAGTAAATACTCCATCAGCAACTGCCTTTGGTTACTGGCTAAGGACAGAGCACCAGTGTAAGGAATTCCTGATGCTGTGCCTCTCTGAACTTTATAACCAATATATAAAACTTGATTTGGAAACAGTGAAAGATGTGAATGTGTCCCATTCAAGCAAAAATAGCAACAGGCAAATTTTGAATAAAAGATCATTCAAAGCGTGGAGCTCCTGAAGTTGCAGAACTAGAACTCAGCTATGTCCCAAATAAGGACATTAAGATTCTCAACGGCATCACAAGAGATGCACTTTTATCTCTTTATCAAGCGGAGCTTTAAGGCTGAAAATAAGAACCAAGGTGCACACCACAAAATGTAATTCCACACTTCATGACAATAAACTGCTTCAAGTTACTGAGGAGATAACTACATTCTCAGTTCCATTCTTTCTCAATATGATCATGTGTTAGGTTTTGTTGCTTCAGTTTTTGAACTGGAAAGAATCTCCCCTCTATTAGAACAATACATTTTGACCAACTCAGCATCAAGCCTCATAAACAGGAAGAGATGTGTGCAAGAGATGGTAATTCTCCAAACACATGCCATGTCCCGAGAGACCTATCTCCTGATATGGTCTTCCTGGCCCTTAAGATATTCAGAGGAGGCTCTCCTCTTGATCCCATCCATCACCGGTGCATCTGACAGGGTTACAACACAGGACCTTCTCTGCAAATGCCCCCAGGTTGAGGAAAGCTTTCCCTAAGTTAGGGTTGCCTCCCTTACTTTTATCTGATTCTTAGGCAGACTTTTGACAAGCAAGACTGATTCCCTCTTGGGTGCTAGGCATGCATTCCTTTTAAAGTATGTTTTTTTTAGTTTTGAAATGTTTAGACAATCCTTTTTATTATTATTACATGTTTAATTTTTTTCAACTTTCTAATTTATTGTGTTTTTAGCCTAATTTGTTTTACTCATTGTGTGCCACCTTGGATCATCTTGCACAGAGAAGGGTGACCTAGAAATGAAAAAAACAAGGATGATCCAGTGCCGCAAACGCAACAGCTGCAAATCAGGACTTCATTTCTTTCATGACACATATCCTAATCTCAGAGACATTCAACAAACACACATGGATTGCAAATTACCAATACAAACACATTCTGGTCTAGAGAAGAATTTTCAGGCATGTGTCCTCAAGGATGCAAGTATCAGAATTGCACTTCTAAATAAATGCATATTTTGGCTCACTGGAAATTTGTATTTCCAAATATTGTTGCATTTTTCCATATGGCAACATATTCTAGCAACCATTCCCGGTGGGGAGAAATGTATAAGTTCTTAGCTATCATTAAGGCTGGGAAGGCACCTATCTGGAACTAATTTCTTCCTGGTCTACAGGTACCTTAAAATATGACTGAGATGTAAAAGTAGCAGCTTTTTATCAACAAGCAATAAATACTGCTTAGTAGGCATATAGCTCACCTCCTAGCCAGTGAATGCATTTCAACAGTCATACACATTTTTACAATGTATCAGAAGAATGACAGTCCATTAGTCAATAGTACCCGAAAGGTAGAAATGCCCACTGTTCACAGCACTTGCACAAGACCCCATTCTCCAAACAATGAAATACTGTAATACCTTTAGGGGCAGCCTATCCGTTTAAAAACAAATTCTTTAAAGTTGTGTTCTTACTTGAATTGCACGAAAAACCTCAAACACTCATCTAGGATATAATTTCTAACCATGAAGGATTGCTACAATAATTTTATATCTGATTTTAGAGCCAGGCTTTTAGGACAGCATAAAACGTATAAAGTCACTTAATAAGTTCCCCCGTCCAAACAGTTCCTTCAAAATATCAAACTGGAATGGGCTGTGGTACCTCAAATTATTATAGCACTGGGAAGACCTATCAATGGAGTGGTACATACCACACAAGAATCCCACTGGTATGTCCAAACTTCAGCCCTCCAGATGTTTCAGACCACAACTCCCATAGTCCTTTGCCATTGGAAATACAGGCCTGGAATTCTGGGAGTTGTGGTCCAAAACATCAGCAGGGCTGAAGTTTGGACATGCCGACTAGACAAATGTGCAAAGTAGCCTGAACATGATGTGACAGGAGATAACAGATGGGGGAAATATTGAATAAAGGGGAATTTTCTACAATGTTTGACTGTCAATTAACCTCCGCCTATTCTGACATACATCTCTACTGAAACAGGCCCTAGGATTCAAATTGAACCCCCTTAGGGCAGAGGTGAGCAAGGCTGGGGCCTTGGAAACCAAATTGAAGCCCCACCCACAGGGTCCAAAACAGGATTTCTTTTTTTTTAAAGAAAAAATAAATAAAAACAAGCAAACCAACAAGGAGTGGTTTAGTTTGGTTTGGTTTGAAGAGGGCTAGGGAAGCCTCCGGGAGCTGTCTCTTAAGGAACGCTTTTGCTAATACAGGACATACTTTGTTGTTGTTTTTTAAAGATGCTCCCGAGGCCCCTACGATGCCACCAAAATATTCCTGGGAAGCAGCATGTGGCTCCCAGGAAACGCTCCACCCACCCTAGCTTTCTAAGGACTGTTTCAGGCAGAGTACTTTTCATACTATGGACTCATTTAAAAAAAAATAACACAAAAAACACAAGTTTCCAGAGAGGTGTTCGTTTGTGACAGAATGACGCACACATTAACCCCGTGGCTACTACCACCTCTTTCCAGACCCTACCTATACTTCTCTTCTGGCCAACATTGTCTCAAACCTATTTTTAGGGCTAAACCCATATTCCTTTATAACTAGCTATTCTATGCTTTAAACAAACTAAACTGCTTTTCTCTCATTGCAACTTTCATTCTATAAAGGACTTATTCCTCAGCTACAATATTTCAGAACACTGCATTTATATCCCAGGACATTCCATTTCTGATTTCACAGGCTCATAAATAAAACAAAAAAGGAGAAAGGAAAATGGATTCAGTGCTAGTAAACTGGAATTCATAACATATATGGCAATATTTTTTTGTTTTGAATTATGCCGCTCATTGGTTTAAGCCTCTACAGACAAAAGTTTCTCAAGTGTGATGGCACAAAAATTGAATCCCAACCTGCCAGTGCCCGTGAATATTACATTCCATTTCCCTCTTTTAGCTGACTTGCCCATAGCATTCTCTGTTAAATTTAGCATTCTCAGAATATACTCATTAGTCTCAAGAACCGTTTGCCATGCTATGAAAAACCCAACCAGATTCACCCTAATGAATTTCACACTGAACTGCATTTACATTCCCTACTCTAGGTGTTTGTAAAATGTGCTTGTCACATTCACATATTACAGTAATTTTGCAGTTCAGTGAAAAAAAGGTTATGTGAAATTGAATCATGCCAACATAGAAACAATTCCTGCCTTCACTTCATGACTGAAATCCTGTTCTGTAAGTTATGCCGCATATGGTTGATGGTGTCATCAGCCACAGTGATTTTTCAGAAATCCTATCACCTCACCCCCAACTGAGACTCCAAATGAATTTATAATGTTTACTAGATATTTTATTTTTCTTTATTATTAGCCATTTAATGTATCTGACAGATAAGTATTTGTCTATAAAATCACACAAAGATGAGTGACCTAATAGCCTTTGTGGCTCCCCCACTCCTTTTAACATACTGAAACTACATTACCTCTAGAGTTGGACCTTCACTTGCTGATGTCTATGTAGGGTATTTCACACCCAGCATAAAGTTGCAGTAAAGTCTTAGTGCTTATATGGTCATGACTGTTTTCATACCCAGGCTACATTATTATTTCAAAATTCTGGACATAACAACACTACCTAAAATGTATGATTACATTTTAATACTAAAATGGTAGGAAAATACAGTGGACCCTCGTATAACAAACAAGTATGTTTAACAGAAAATCCGCTTAAAGGAAATTTCTGGAGATAGGGGGAAATCGCTTAACAGAATCGCCTATAGGGCGAATCCATACAAGAGAAAAACGGTCACAGTTAGGGATTAATCTGTTTTCAATGCATTCCTATGCGAAATTTGTACCAAGGCAAATTTGCTTAACAGAAACAAATTAATTCCTTTATACAAGGTACCAGTGTATCCATTTGCCCTTTCTGGACTTCAATAACAACCACCGTTTTAGAGTGCTGCTGCCAGTGATATAATACCTGGGTATTCCTTTTCCTCCTCACCTCTCCCTTTCTAGCACAATTGTAGAGAGATGACCAGACCCTCCTCTTTTTAACCAGCTGTCATTTAGCATCATATCCAAGAGTCCTGATCCACAGCTAGCCTTAGCTATTGTGAACTGGCATAAGCTAAATTCGAGCCCTGACTTTTGAAATTGGATTCTTTCAATAAACCAACAAATACGAACCACAGTTAAGGAGTCAGAGATTTTATTTATTTTTATTTTATTTTAGAGTATTTTTACCCCACCTTTCTCCTTGGAAGAAAGATCCAACGAGGACTACAGAATGAGGGATAATATGCAGTCCAGTTGTGAGTGGGTTCACTTTTCTCTTCACGATCTGGCTCTTTTTTGGATATGTAATGATCAAAGGACGTTGTGGCATTTTCCAATAAACTTTTATTTGGAACATTAACCTCAAATGGATTTGTTTTCTTTTCAGAGTCAACAGTAACATGTCTAATTTCCAACATAACAGGCTTACTTTCCCCTCCAGTACAAACATGAACGTTTTCTAACAGCGGGGTCTCCCACCCCGAGGCATAGGGATGGCCGGTTCGAAATAACTCCCCATCCCATGGCACAGGCTGTTGCAGTGTGGGTGTCTGGCCCAACGGGGAGGCCCCCTTGTGCTGTGACAAGGGATATTCTCCCTCATCATCTTGGAGCTGCCTCCACTCCATGACAAAGTCACTGTCACTGACCCCTCCCAACTGTCACCTTGTCCAACTGTCCCAACTGTCATCTCCACCGTTTGAGTTCCCACATCTCGCTTTCCTATTGGATCTTTAGTTAGCCAATCCTGAATCACCACCACCTCTTCCTCTTCAGCCTCTGCCCACAATCCCTCTGCTTCATCCCTCTTCTCCTGAATCTCTTTTCCCTTGGTTACTTCTGACTCATCCCTTTCCCCGATTCCAGCTGCATTCCCCGCATCACATCCCTCATGTCTCTTCACCTCTCCCTGTCTTTTCTCTTCCTCCAGCTGTTCAGACGGCCCACCCAAAGTATCCGTCTCACACCAGTACCATTAAGACATGTTCAAGTATTGAGAGCAGGCAACTGAGTCACCGCTTCATTCCTGGTCTTGCAACGATGAAAACAGGAAGGGGGAGCACTGTATTATTACAGCCCAACCTTGCCACTGTCTGCAGCCGGTTCCTGGTAACTTTATCCTTCTCATTTCCCAGTCAAAGCCCTACTGCATAAGATAAACCAGTAGAAAGGTGGTAAGGTCAACAAAAATGTGCTCCTATTAAAGACTTAATGTCCAACTTGCAAGCAGTCTGTTTTGTTGTGTGGAAGTCATGGGATGGAAGAAGGAAGTAGTAGTCAGATGACATTACAGGCAGGCAGAGACTGTTGGTAATTAAAGCTTTCCTCCTTCCATTCTAAGGCTCCCAAGCAATCAAATGGATTGCCCACGAGTCAGGGTAGCAGCAGAACAGAAGGAGAAAGTCTTTCTTTATCTTAAAAACTCCCCTTGCCAGTGACGTCACCCTTCCACAAGTATAACCTACACAACAGGAGTCTGGCCCCCATTTTACATACATGTATTACCCATGCCAACACACAAACATGCATTCATGTGTCTGCATGTGTAAATAAATATCTTCTCTTAGCTGTTGTGAGTTTTTCGGGCTGTTTGGCTGTGTTGTATAAGTTTTTCTTCCTGACGTTTCGCCAGACTCTGTGGCCGGCATCTTCAGAGGGTAAGGAGCTCAGGGAACTAGGAGTTCTCTTTGCGCCCTATACCCCAGAGCGCAGAGAGAACTCCTAGTACCTAGTTCCCTGAACTCCTTGCCCTCTGAAGATGCCGGCCACAGAGTCTGGCGAAACGTCAGGAAGAAAAACTTCCACAACACGGCCAAACAGCCCAAAAAACCCACAACAGCTATCAGATCCCGGCCGTGAAAGCCTTCAAGAATACAATTCCTTCTCTGCAAATGGTGTAACTGGCTTTATATTAGAAGACAGTTATCATTCTACTTACTTCCCTTCCTCTGTATTGCCAGTCCAAACCTTCTTCTCAGTTTCCTCCCTTTGGCCTTGACAAGCCTTGAGCTTATTTGTGCCTTTCCTCCATAAAGAATTGACTCCAGACAAAATCCTATGCAACAGGCGGAGCTCTTTTTTACCTGGGGGTTCCATTTTCCCCCACTACACGCAGATTCCTTTATGGGCCACCCCAGGCATAATGCAGAACTGGCTAGGCCTATTAACACCAAGAAGGCAAGGTTCTTACCATAGGATTCTATGCAGGCCCAGAAGGCAAGGACAGATGGAATACATGTAACATGGCAAACAATTTGTCACAGATGCCAAATTGGAGTGAAAAGATAAAACACAGTTATTGCCACACTACAGCTTTAGCCAGCTAAAAGAATCGCTACATATCTACAGAAACTACAAAGCAATCAAGTACTGGAACTATACTGCAATTTTCATACACTTTTCTTTAAGTTCAGCATGTCAATAACATTTACTGCCTTTAATCTGTACAAAAGACTGAGAGAGAAAAGGCTCCAACCATGGTAGAGCACCCAGCAGCACCCAGGGGGTCATGGGATCGCCTACTAAGGAAGGACCAGGCAGCAGGTGATGCGAACATCATTCTGCAAAAGACCTTGGAGAGCCACTACAAGCAGAATAGACAACACTGAGCTAGACAAAAAAGTAACTGTGTTTACTGTTAAGATTAGCTGAGTCAGGTGCCTGGTGGTGGAGCTAGCGGTTATGAGTTAAATTCCCTATGGTGCCTCCTGGGAGGAAGATGAGCTGCCTTGGGAAAGATGCACAGCCCCAAGACACCAAGAAAGCGACTGATAAAACCACTTCTGAGTACTCTCTGCCTGAAAAACAACGGGAAGGAGAGCCCTCAGTCAATGTGACCTGATGGCACATAATAATTATTATTTTATCCTTAAAAAAATCAATGTCTCCTATGGAAAACTGCTAAATTTAATAGAAAGTGGAGTGCTAATTTCACTTGTATTGGGTGCTTTCTGCTTCACAAGATACAATCTGTTCAGCTGCAAAAAGAAACAGCCGTTAATTGCATGTATTGGAACACCATGTCCACCATCACAAAGGTTTGGTCCTTTGAAATGTTGGCTTTCACACTGAATGGGAGCACTGCTTACCTGGCCATTTTTTCCATTCTTTAAAACATAAATTGGTGATTGTGGGGAAGGAAAAATGTTTGAAGAGGCATCACATATTAAAAGATAAAGCTGTGGCTATTCAATAACATGTTCTAGAGATGATATATTGATTTTCTTTCAAGAAAAACCATGACCAAGTGAAAGTCTTGCCAGTTCAGAGAAAAACATCCACAGGCAGGTTAACCAACACTTCATGCCCCAAATCAAACACTTCAGAGTACAAGGTATAGTAATCCCCTGCCTATCGCGGAGGTTAGGGACCCGACCTGACTCACAATCATGGAAAATCCGATATGTGGATGCTGGGTTGGGTCGGGACAGGGCTATCTGGGGCCTCCTGCACTTACCTGAGACCTGCCGCTTTCCGACGGGCTTCCTGGGCCTGTCGGAGGCCCCAGAAGTGGTTTCCGATGATCCAGAAATGACTTCCTGTTCACTGGAAATCACTTCTGTGGTTTCCAACAGGCCCGAGAACCCTGTCGGAGGCCCATTTGGGGCAGTGCCAGGCCTGGGGTATGTGCAGGAGACCTCAAACAGGCCCAAGCATCTTGCCCCGGGGGGGGGGGGTTGTATCCTATACTGCGGTCCTGCAATATACTGGGACCGCAGTATATGAAACATGAAATGGCGAGGGATGACTGTAGCCTGAGAAGACAACCCCAACACGGAACACACAACACAGTGTATCATCCCTTGACTTCCTCAGTGACTCCAATAAGCCTTGAGTAACTGTGTTCTGAAAATTACTATGGGCTAGGACATTTTGTCACATGTGAATAATCTGTTCGTGATGACCATCCAGGCTTTGCCCTAAAGCAGAACACAGACTCTCACCCGTTGTTACTCATATCAGATTCTTCAAACATTTGCATTTACATGTGATACTGCTCTTCTGACTCGAATACCTTTCTATTCTAGCAAATGAAAATGCTTAGACAATATTTACAACGAAAGATAGGCAAATTTACATTCTTTACAAAACACTGTACAGAAGAACTTTGGGAAGTAAGAGGGCTTCCAGACGGAAGCCATGAACTCCACTTTCGGTCCCAGCTACGCCAAGTGGCAAACAAAGGATTCACACGGAAAGGAACACAAAGCCAAGTTCAAAATAACTGGGGGGGCAGTGTGGTAAGCAAAGGGGCAACCCAAAAGCCTAGCACCTATCCAGGATGACACCTCCTCTCCTAATTTCCCTGAGCATTCCAGTGCAAAAATATCTGTAGGTGACCTGTTATCTAGACATCCCTCTAAATAAACTTTAAATACTTACAGCTAAGAGGTTTGGGAGAGCAACACTGCTACCAAAAAAGCAGGACTACTGAATGTACTGTTTTGAATTCAGCTCTTTATTATTGCTTTTGACACTCCGTTCAATAAGTCGAGGAGTCCTTACAAAATGGAAGTTTTCTTTGAATCCAGATATTTCCCACCCTTTGTGTCTCTCTGTGTATGTGTTTCCTTTGTCTAATTTTTTAAACATTCTCTGGTTCATCCACCAGGTACTGTATTCATTTGGTTAAAGGTGCCTATTTTACCGAGTTTCTGGGGGACCGTTTTGTTTGCTCGTGTGTGGGTTGGTTGCAGATGTAACCTTACCAGAAGCGCTGGAATGCGTGATTGTGGCCATGTGCTACTGGGCTGTTTGGGCAGCGGTTGGCGACAGCTGGGCACAGCTTAGGGTTATTTCCTTTTGTTCTTTTTTGCACCGATGAAGGTTGCTTTTGTGGGTGGGTATCTCTGTGTGTTAGGCAGGTAGTGCCTGTCCGATTAGCTGCTCCTTCTTTTCTATCACCCTTTTTCTGTTCTTTTAGAGATCAGGTGCATTTCTTGACCAAGCTGGGGGAAATGTTTGATTGACCATGATTTCTCTTTCTCATCTCCAGTTGCTTTCTTTTGGAGCAGATTCTCTTTATGCTTTGCTTCTGCTTTTGTTTGCTTGTTTTGGTTCTTTGGTTTAGCATTTTAATTGTTTCTTTGGGATTTCTGGAATGCCAGAAAATACCAATGGGAAAAGCAAATAGGAACCCAAAAGAGGGTTTCTCTTTCATACAAAACAAAAGGGCCGGTAAACTAGAAATTAGCAATTGAAAAACAAAAGAAATATGAATAATTTCACCATTCGCATCCTGAGGGGTCTGTATAACTGGGGAACAAGTACTCCACCCCTTCCGTTCCTTTGTGACCTGTTAATACACCAGAGAGTTCTTTGAAATAATTCCTCCAAGCCAATCTGGGGGTACAAAGACAGCTACTGTCCTCTCCTTAGGAAAACCAGCACCAGCTTAGAAATCCTGTTTTTATTTCCAGGAACAGTGTTAAGGCTTCAGGGAAAATGAGCCCAATGTAAAGTTTCTTTCCTGCAATCTCATCTAAAATACATTTCTGAAAACTGAGCAGCAAACTAATTTTATTCCGACTTAAGGAAAAAGAAACCACTCCAGTATCTTCCTGATGCTGGCCATAGTTGCTTTTAACATACAGCACCCTAGCCTGGTTTGTACTGTAAGCAACGGTGGCATTTTTACTTTGAAATGAACAAGTAAAATAAATTCAACTACGAGTCTTACAGAACTTTGGCCGCAACATGCAAATCATTTGACAGAACATTAAAAAGTAGGGAAGTAGGGAATATACTGCGAGCTTCAAACGCGTTGAATACAGATGAGCAAGGTATAATGCAGTCAGTCATGCTATTTTTCAGAACTCTAAGCTGCAAATACAACACTTTTCAGTCTTAACAGGCTTAGGCAAATGCTGGCATACAAGAGATAGGAGATTCTATAAAGAGATGTGAATTATTTTCCTTGGGAAGTAAGAGCCAGCTACATAACCAGGTCTCCCCATTTCACATTTCATCCCAATACAAATTCAAGCACTTACAATTGCCTCAGTGTGCTACCTTTTTTTAAAAAAAACACAGTGATTCCCAAACTGAGGTATGCATATTCCCAAGGGGTACCAACCAGGACATTTAGCAAAGCGAAGCATGCTGCTTATACACTACCCCATAGTGCTTAAAGCACTCTCTGGGTGGTTTACAATTTAATTATGCAGGCTACACATTATGCCCACCCCTCGAGCGAGCTGGGCACACAATTTACCAACCTAAAAAGGATGGAAGGCTGAGTCCACCTTGAGCTAGCTACTTAGGCCTGGGACTGAACACAGGTCATGAGCAGAGTCTTCACCGCAGTACAGCAGTTTAACAACATCACCACAAGGCTCAAACCTCCACAGTGTAAGTTGCTTCTTTTATCTCCTGAGTGCTAAGAAATCCCTTGGCTTTCTGAGAGCACAGCCAACTGGCTTAGCCACTTCACGGCTTTGCTTCTGCCACTAACCCAGGGGCTTGGGCTGCCTGCTCCTTTCCAATCGATGGCAGTTTTGTATGGGACAAAATTCCGTACAGATTTTAGCCCTTTTAACTTCTGCTCTCTTGCACACTACCAGAGGAAATGAGGAAGTTGCCTGGAGATGAGAGGAGGGCATAGAGTTCCCCCACCAAGCTCTGCTTCACAATATGAAGGGTACAATTTGTGAAAATCGGCGGACCAGGGGTATCCAAGGGAAAACCTGCTGGGAACCACTGTTTTCTATAAAAATGAAAATGTATGTATATGTTCTATATCTGACAACATCTATGACAACCTTTTATACACACAAACACATCCATGCATGCTTACACATGACATTCTAATTTCAACTCTTTTATAAAATAATAACTTTAAAAGAGAACTAGCAACAGCCGAAAGGACATGAAGCTGCTCACCTGGTCTTCCTCTTCATCCTCTTCGTCTTCCGCCAGACGCTGCCTGCCCACCTCATAAAGCCTGCAAACCGTGTCCATGTTTATGGAATCCATGCTTCCTTGATTCTGAAAACAGGAACCACACACCCGACAGGATAAGTTAAAGCACATTCCCCCACCCCCACCCCCGACGTACGTACATGCAAGAAAACCAAGTCAATTCTGTCCCACCAATATCTGCAAAGCAATCCCATGTTTCACAAGTGTTTTTGGTCAAGAAAAGAACTTTAAAAATGCTAATAATGTCACTTTTTAGGCAAGAATCACACTTACCTCAATAACGGCCAAGTAACAATCTTTTGTGTCTGTACAGAGATCAAAGATGTTTCTTTTGACATCAATGGTAGCTGGAAAAGTAACACAACAGAATCAACAGGTGCCTCCCATGCTTCATTCCCAGGGGGTGAGCAGAATCCACATTTGTTTCTTAAGTAATAAGAAAAGCAAACCAGAGCAAAGCTAAGGATGCTTAAACCTCTCTCTGGGTGGTTTTCAATTTCAATTATGTAGGCTACATATTATCTTCGCCTCGCGACCCCCCCCCCACCCCCAGCAAGCAAATTAATTAGCTTAACAACCTTGGAAGGATGGAAGGGTAAGTCAACGTTAACCCAGGTACCTGAGCCCAGGATCAAACTCAGGCCTTCAGCACTCTTTATTGCAGTACTGCAATTTAACCACGGTGCCACAAGTGGCCTAAATTCAATGGCTCCTCTTAACTACAGTAGATGCATTTTAATTGGTGGACACATGGCAAGTCTACCCTTGCATAAGCTTCCTTGATTCAATGGGTTTTCTATAGCTGGGTCTAACATTTTATGTTCTCTGCACTGCAATGTATTTGCTTTGGAGCCAAGTGATCCCTCTTCCATTTATTGTGATGCTTTTTTTCAAAGCATGTTTGCTCAGTAATGTTCTCTCTAGCAAAGGAGCCAGGAATCACATACATTTCTGAAAATTATTTTGAAGCATCATGTTTTTTGGAGTTTCGGCATTCAATCCCCCTCAATGCAGAAATGTCCTTTTCCTGCTGTTCACAAGGAAACCCTTTCTATATTGTAGAACCATACCAAAATTTTGAAGCCAGAGTGGACTAAGATCTATGGGGTTCTCTCCCAACAAGAGATCTGCATTTTTTCCAGCAGAAATGAACATCCTCATTGTTTTTGAAATTTAATCTCAGAAAAGTGCTGTCAGAATCTTTACCAATCGGTTTGTAGTCTGTTGCATTGAATGTCCTGAAAGATGACCCAAAAGGGCTCCTCATGCTCTCTTCCAGCAGGTCACCTTCATCATCGGCCTGTAGCATAGCTGATCAAGGAGGAAAAATATTAATAAGTAAAGAGCTGCACACAATTAAATAGTTTTTGGAGGCTGCTTGTAACAGTGGTACGTCTTAATGTTTACATGAACCAGGGGTGGTGTGAAGGTCCCTACTCGGAATATTAAAGTGTTATAGATTTGTAGTTTCAACATGCGTGTAGTACACATCACTTGTTGAATAATTATGGATTGCTTCTGAAGTGGATTTGGGAAGAGGAGGCACTTTAAAACAAAGGAGATTGAGTGGAACACAAATGATGGAGTGGCAGAAGGAGGCACCACTAGACAAGAAAAAAGGAAGAAACTATGGGCCAAGGATGAAGATTAGTCAGTATTTTGGAAGGAGGACTAAACTGTCAAATATAGCAAGAATATCTCACAAGAGCAAGCAGCTCTTGTTTCTCCATTTCTGCAGGATGGAGGACAGTTATGAACCAGCCAATTCCCACCCCTGCCCTGAATTCAGCCCATGTTGTTAACTCTATGCCGGGATTTTGCATATTCTGATGGCGCCCAGCCTAGAACTTTAAAAGGGGACTTCTCACTTCAGTGCCAGTAATATGCAACTTAAGGTATGCTTTTTTGTGACCTGTTCTAAGCTACAAGCACAGGAGAAAGGAAAGCTTTGACTTAGCTTCAAATAAGTACAGGAAGGAGAAGCTTTTGAATGGGCCATCTTACCTCCATACATAACTGTTCCAGTGTGGTTGAAGACAACACGGCACTGATCCAAGGCTGGCACGGTGTGTAACAAATGGAACGTTCGCAGGTCCCACTGGCAAGTACATTAAGGAAGAGTATACACTACCATCTGTCGTCATATTTACTACCATGGTAGCCATAGTAACCACCAGCAACCACAGCATGAGCTGTGCAGATTTCTGTCCTTCGATTACCCCAGGTGACACAGCTACGCCGTGTGACAATTTCTGGGATCTGTGGTTAAGAAGCGTCAATCTACACACCCCTATCATTGCACAAAAAATGCTCATAGCTAAGTTTCCAACAATCATTCAGTGATTGCCACCAAGATCAAGAGAAATTTTCTGAGAGCCACCACATTTCTCTGATTCCAAGTCTGGCTCTAGTTAACCCATCCACGATCCTGACCCAAGGCTGCCCTGCACTTGCTAGAGAACCAGAGAACCACCATGTGTAAATAGTTCAACGGACATTTGCGTCTCTCTCCAAAGTTTGCACGTGATACTCCAATCACAGAACAAGTACTCCAACATCTCCAAAAGTTGTGTTCCTTTAATACAAGAATTCTACAACCCTTGAACTATTGCCAATGCTGTAGATTATTCTCTGTGCGAGAATTAGAATTTATAGGATCTGGATTCAAATCCCCACAGTCACAAAATTCATTAGGTCATCTTGGGCCAGTAAATTGTCTCTCAGACAGACCCACCTCCCAGGCGAAAGAAATAAAAAATGGGGAGAAGCACTTATGTTGCCAGAAGCTCACTGTAGGAAAAACATAGGTACAGGCATACCTTGGTTTGCAAAATTAATGCATTATCCAGATGTTTTGTATTGTGGAAAATTTGTAGACTGGAAATGCATGGGACACTTTTTTGCAGTGCATTATGGGGGGGAATTGCACACCGAGGTATTGCGGAAAAAAATAGTAAACTGAGGCATTATTTTCAATGGATTTCCTTTTGTGAACTGAAAATTACGTTAATGGAGGCATTCATAAACCGAGATACACCTGTACAGGTAATAAATAAATATTTCTTTTTTGCTTGTGGAAGAACCTGTTCTTCTGTCAAGAGCTCCGCCTTGTTGAAGACTACATACTGATAGAGGGAGCTAAAGAGAAAATGAGGAGGGCAAATCCTTTTCCGGTTTCTTCTGCTTTTGAAGAGGAGATGTCTGTTGGGATCACTAGAGAGCAAAGTCACTATTATTTGCTTACAAATGTATGGTGAAACCACACTTAGGGCAGAACACATATCTCAACAGAAGTCTATGAGTGTAGCTGGAGCTTGTCTATCCAATCTCTCCTTGCAGCCACCCTCTCAAACTTTATCCCAGAGGGAACCATTGAGCCTTTGGGACGGTTTTTGATGATATGATGAGAAGTGGGGAAATCCCTACCCCAAGTTTCACCAACAAAGACTCTGCGAGCCAAAAGCTACACTACTGAAATGTTGTATAGACTATCTAGTTGACATCTTTAAGAATATTGTAGTGCTCTGTAGGGCTGAAGATGGGTCGGCACCTTCTGCTAACATTCTCTATTCTAAGCATCTTGGACACAAAGTACTGACCTGTGCTCAGCCACATTTTATTCCTCCATTTGATTTGACTGAACAAGGATTTCTTATGCTACATGCTGCAGCTGTGGGGCTGTCAGACCAAGCTCTTTAGAATGCTCACGTTAGTAACAGTTGAAAAGAGGAGGGAAAGGATACAATTTCCGTGTTGACTATGACTTCCAGCCCGTTTGGATGAAAAACTCCACTAATAGTCATATTAAATTTATCGAACTTATGTATAGCCTGCGCAGAACGAACATCCCAAAGAACACCATCGTTTAAGACAAGATCATCCGTGGGATTAAAGGTGGCACAATTCTTCTTGTAGTTGTTTGCAAGATCTGGATTAAACAGAGTCAATAGCTTGTTGCCCGTCTGAATATCATAGATCTTTCAGATTGGGGGGTGGGGGAGAGAGGGAGAGAGAGAGAGAGAGAGAGAGAGAGAGAGAGAAGAAAATGATCAATAAAGATGAGCACTTGTACTCAAATTATATGTAATCATTTCCAAAACAGGCATTGAGGGTGGCCATCTCCCCTTGCTCCTGTGTCTTCTCAAGGGCTTACTAGTTCATTCACGGCTTTTCATAGGAGTCCTCAGTCCATTCATATTATATTCTGATAGTGCCAGGAAGTCATTGCAAATACAAATGAAAAACAGAAAAGAAACCATGCTCTCTGAAGTTCATTTCTAGCAACACAGTCAGGAAATACCTTTTTCAGAGATGCTAAAATTCATCTGCCACCATATGAAGCCAACATAATCTTTTTCTGTTACTGCCTGCCTCCTTTTTCAAAGGGCTATGCTTTTTTTATTTAAAAAAATCATGTCCTGTAGAAAGCTTTTTGAGTTCTTTGACCACCACCCTTTCCCAATGCGGTCAACAGTTGAGGCAAACAAGAAGCAAGAACCTCACAGGTTTAACAGCCGAAGACTTCCCTTCCTAACTCTCCCATGGATCCGCTTTCACTATGGCTCAACATCAGGGCCATCTTTTCCCTGCAAACCTCTGCCATCTTCTTCAAGAAGGCGCATAGCATAGTGACAGAACGCTGAGCACAAACAGCAGCAATCGCCCACTGGTAAAACGGTGAGCTACAGTTTTATTTCATCATTATTCAATGGCAATAAGCTTGCAGGACAAAGGTCATTGTTCAGCTCCTCCAGAGCAGGAGCCATGATAGTTTGTGGCAAAAAAGCAACAAAGACTCTTATAAAACTAAAACATTGATGATGGCGCTAGGTATGGCAGGTTACTTTCTCCCATCTGATACGACTCTAGTCTATAAAAACCTGTTCTACAATGAAATTATTAATATTCAAGGTACTAAGAGAAGCTTTGTTTCCCTCTTTATATTCACTCAGGACACAGAGATAAATAATGATACCTGCAGTTGACATATTTTATTTCTGTGATGGAATATTTTCCTGATTTCTCCAAGTCAGGAACCTCCTAATCCATAATGTAGTCTCTACAAATTGGCTGAGCCATCAGTCTTCTAAAGTACTATACCCTAAAAACAGAATACACCCTCTCTAACAAAGTCACTCCTCTTTTTTATTATCAGAAATTTTATCTGATCAGAAATATTTTTTAATTATTATTATTATTATTCAGTCATCACAACATAGCACATTTATGAGTTAATTTCTTAAAAAAACTCCAGTTGTCATTCACCATATTGTCTGGGTATGCCTTGTATTAATCACATCATGTCTCAATACCACCAAACGCATTATTCCTTCTCTCAAACCAATCATATCTATTCCATGTCAAATAGTACTCAGAATCCTGTTTTTCTTTAATTCTCAATGTTATTCTGTCCATCTCAGAGCAATCTAAGATTTTTGTATACTGTAATTACTTCCTCCTTAGACATGTTTTCATTTTCCACATTTGGGCCCAAACTATTCTGGTGACAGCTAAGATATGTAATATGTAAAATAATATATCTGTCCTGTGTATTGACATTTTCTGGCATAATACCTAGTAAAAACATTTCTGGCTTAAGTTCTGTATTGAGTTTAGTTATTTGTTTGAGCCATCTATGTATTTTAACCTAATATTTCTTTGCCCTCACAGAAGACCACCATGACAGTAAGTCCCATCATGATTCTTATACTTCCAACGTTCGTTAGACAAGTTTGTAAACATTTTTGCTAATCTAGTTGGTGGTAAGTGCCAACGATAAAACATTTTGTATAAATTTTCTTTATAGCATGTTGCCAGAGTTAATTTGTTAGTCACACTCTGTAACTTCTGCCATTTCTCTAGCTCAATTGTATAACCAAACCTTTTGGCCTAACGCATCATTGCTTCTTTCACTTGCTCATCTTCCATTCTCCAATCTAGCAGGAGGTTATAAAGTTTTTTAAAATTAATTTATCTTCTGATAATAATAATATTTTATCAAATTGAGGCTGTTCTTTTAAAAAATCCTTGTGATTTGAGATCCTTCTTGTATGCTGATTGCATTTGCATAAGTGGCCACTATGGGTGTATCAGTCCTTGATTTGCTAGTTGTTCTTTAGTTTTCAAGTTTCCTTCTAGATCTAAAAGATCGCTGTATGATACAATTTTATCAAAATGTATGAGATCTGGAAAAGTAAATGCTTCTAATGAAGAGTCCCATCTTGGGAGTTTTCATATAAATTCTGGTTTTAATTTTCTCCCATGTATTAATTAAATAATTTCTTATCAGATTATTTTGGAAGTATTTGTGTGCTTTGGTTTTTCTATACCACAAGAACACATGCCACCCTAACTGTAAATCATGTCCTTCTAAATATAATCGTCTTTTGTCTCTCAGAAGTATCCATTCCCTTAGCCACGCTAATACACAATCCTGGTAGTACAGTGTCCAGTCTGGTAAACCAAAACCTCCACTTTCTTCTCTTGCAACAATTTGGTTTTAATCCTTGGTTTTGTTTTGTTTTGTTTTGTTGTTTTGTTTTGTTTATTTATTTATTTATTTATTTATTTTACTGGTTAAAAACACTTTACTAGAAAACACCATTATTTAGTCAGCTGGCCTAGAGTGCCAAGCACACAGCAGGCATTTCCTCTTTGGACAGCAATTGAGAGCTGTTGCCTCAGGAACATAGGTGCTCGGCCATCTTGAGAAGTAATGGCTATCCTGCAACGTATTTTCTGGAGTAGGCTCAATGCTGATTCTGCCCAGACTCCAGATGTTTCAATGGCTACAGGGACAAAGTCAATTCCTGTTGCAATATCTTCGTATTTTTGTCTTTTGAATTGTTTGGCTGTTGCTGCTGCGGATCCGGCTTCGATGCTGGTGTTTTGTATGTGGGACGTGGCAAATGTGTTTGGACATGTGGCGTCCCACGTTAAGCATTGGCCTTTGCTCCAAGGGATTTATTTATTTATTTATTTATTTATTTATTTATTTATTTATTTTACAAAAAAAATTGCCGCCCCACTACCACGAGATCTCTGGGCGGTCTCTTTAGCCATGCAAACCTTAAAATAACTTTATTCACCTCCTCAAAGTATTTTCTTCCTAGTTTGATTTGAATTGTTTGAAAGAGAAAAAGGATTTTCGGCCAATATATTCATTCTTATAGTTGCATTCCTTCCCAGGAATGATAGTTGTCTATTTGCCATCTTTCAGGGTCTTATTTGATTTCCTTCAATAGTTTCCTACAGTTATCCTCTTTAATTGTGGAACATCTAGGTGACAGATACTTAATCATTTTTACTATTTGCAGACTGGTCTTTTCTGTTAATAACTTTTCTTTTCCTTTTCTGTCAAGTTCTTAACCATTACAGTGGACCCTTGTATAACAAACGGTTTGTATAACATAAAATCTGTACAACACAAAACATTCCAGAGATAGGGAAAATTTGCTTAAGAGAATGGCCTATGGGGCGAATCTGTACAATGTAAAAATGGGATTACTCCGTTTTCAATGCACTCCTATGGGAAAAATGTATAAAGGAAAATTTGCTTAACATAATTTCATTTGGAACGAATTAGTTCCCTTTATACAAGGTACCACTGTAGTTTCGTTTTCCCTTTATTTATTTCTAGGCCAGCAACCTCCCATATTTCTCAATCTGGTCCAGTAATCTTGGCGTTGTTTCTAATAGATTTTCCAAAATGAGGACTAGGTCGTCCGCAAATGTTTGAAGTTTCTATATTTCATCTCTCACCAGGGTCCCTATTATTTCCTCGTCTTATGTCTCTAGTGAGAACTTCTATCATCACGATAAATAGTAACAGAGATAGCGGACATCCTTGTCGAGTTCATTTCTGGATATCTACCTTCTCAGTTTTATCTCCGTTAACAATTATTTTAGCTGTGCGTTTTTTGGAGGTCATTTCAATTATATTTACAGTAGGACCCTGGTATCCACTGGGGATTGGTTCCAGGCCTTCCCATGGATAATGAAAACTGTGGATAAGAGAGAACGCCCCAAAAATCCCCAAAACTGCTGTTTTGTGACAGTAGCTTGCTTTGCAGCTGCTGTTTTATGAGAATAGCTTGCTTTACAGGTGCTGTTTCTGACAGTAGCTTGCTTAGCGGCTGCTGAATTATTTATTTAATTGTTTCCTCTGACACCCATGGATAACTGAATCAGTGGATAAGGAATCAGTGGATACGGGGGTCTTACAGTACAAAATTTTGGTCAAATCCCATGATTTTAATTTGTTTTAACATAAATCCCCAATTTACATTATCAAATGCTTTCTGGGCATCTAAGAAGAGTAATGCTACCTGTTTGCCTGGATGAGCTTCATAATACAGTGGGCCCTTGTATAACAAACAGCTTGTATAACATAAAATCTGTATAACATAAATTTGCTTGACATAATCGCCTACGGGGAGAATCCGTACAACATAAAAATTGGAGTACTCCATTTTCAATGCATTCCTATGGGAATTTGTATAAAGGAAAATTTGCTTAACATAATTTCATTTGGAACAAATTAATTCCTTTATACAAGGTACCACTGTATTCTAAGATGTCCTTTATGGTTCTCACATTATGTTTCATTTGTCTTTTGGGGGGGAAAACACTTTGGTCCTTATGTATGAATTCCACGAGATATTTTTTTTTCAATCTGTCTGCCATTATTGTTGCCATAATTTTATAGTCACTCCTCTCATGGCTAGAGAATAACCCTAACTTTACAGGCTGCCCAATATGAGAATTGTTTATGGTAACAAATGTCTCATTCTGTGGCCTTTTAAAGAAAAAAAATCATTACCAACTGCAGTGGCTTACATAATGAAGAGTTCATTGCAAAATAACGTCATGACCCACCATGGAGAGAAAGCTTCACAATGCCCAAGTCAAGAAAATTAGCTGACATAAATGCTGGGAAGCCTTTCACAGATTCATTTTTTCTAACCTTTGTACTGACTCTTAAACCGGGAAGAGACCCAACGTTTCTAATCTGAGTATTTGAATGTGCTTCCTTTATCATTTTCTCAGATACATTTCATTGACTGGTTCCCTGTGACGCTGATTTCCCTTTGCTACAGCTAAGAATAAATGTTCTTAGCGTGCTACCTCACAAATGATCAGAACAGGAGTGAAGATCAAGTTTCCCTCAAAGGCTATCAGAAGCGCCAGCAAGGCAGCGCAGGAAGCTACTTTGCGTAAATGCAAACATGTAGGAAAATCAACAAAACGGCAAGGGAAATCAAGAAGAATTTGAATAGTTCATTGCATTGTGACAGTATTTCCTTCCTCCAAGAGAAGGAGCCCATGAGATTAAATTGGCTTCATGCTGCCACCTGCAGATTGCTATCAATTCTTCAGAACAGAGAAGTTTTCACTTTTTATACTGTAATGGGCTTCACACTGTGTTCAAATTACAGGGTTGGATCCAGAGCACCACCTGAGGAAGTGGAAGGGCCTGGGAGCCCCCAGAGACTGCTGGTGGTGGAAAGGGCTTGGGATTTTTTTTAAATCCACCTCCAACACAGTCCCCTATACTGCCTCCCACACTCTCCTCTGGAGGCTTCATCACATACGCCGGGGTTTCCAAACCGTCCTGGAACAGATTTTGATAGAGATGCACAAAGGAACATTATCTCCTGGTTCCCAACCCTACCCCTTTCCATCAAGAGAAATTCAAGGGTGGAGGAGGCCTTTGCAAGGTGTCTCTAAATCCAAGCCACCATTCATGTACTTTATCTTACCAGAGAGGGGAACAAGAAACAAAATCCCACAACTAATTTCGACCATAAATTATTTTCCTTGCACAGTTTGCTAAGGAAGCCTTTAGCACTTTCCGCTCAGAGCCTCTGGCCAACGTTTTCACAGAAAATAATTCCCCCAATGAGTATTTTCTATGAAATGGTTCCAGAAAACATATCCCACGATGACCAACTGGGATAAACACTGAAGATGAGTTGAAGGAGGAGTAAATCACTTAAACTATCTGACATTAATACTGTGTAATGAAAGGTCTCAATCTGAGACTCATAAAGACTCGGAATATTATCAATTCAACGCTGCTGTATGGGTGCTTTCATTTAAATCAATTTTTGGGGAGGGGAAAACTAATTTTTTGACAGTTTAAATTTATTATTTTTATTTAAATCAATTTGATTTTTTAAAAAAATCATTGATTTCATCCACTCTGCACTGCTGTTGCTCATTTTTAATCCCCTTTCAAGCAACCCCAGGGCATTATCAGCCATGCCCAGTACATTTTTCACTTCAGACATCAGTATGTTATTTCTTTCTATGATACAACATATGGAGCAGACACATCATCCTCTTTTAATTAGCAACAGTACCGCATTTTAATCTTTCTAGCATTAGCTGCACCCTGTACAGCAGCCTTTCCTCAATCTTTTACCTTCCAGATCACCCTTAGCCCCAGTCAGGGCTGAAACTATATATAATGAGGGTATCCAAGTTGGAAAAGATGGCCTATACATGATATTAATAGGCGTTTCATTTCAGAAGTGGTCGAGTTCCAAAACGAAACGGGGGAGCCCAGCTGGCATTCGGAACCAGATCAACCCTCCGGAATGAAATCAGCCAATCCCTTACCTTGCTCCGCGGTCGCATGGGGCTAAACTCCAATGAGGAAGAAGCCTCCGACATGATATTTCCTTCTCCCTGGCGCTGGCCAATCGTACAGGGAAGTGGGATGATGCATTTCCTGCACAGCTCTGATTGGCCAGCACTAGGGAGAAGGAAAGATGATGTCGGAGGTTTCTTCCTTGTTGGAGTTTAGCCCCGCGCAACCTTAGAGCAAGGTAAGGGATTGTCTGATTTCGTTCCAGAAAGCTAGCTGGGCTCCCATGTTTCATTTTGGAACCGGACCACTTCTGAAATGAAACACCCATCTCTACATGATATAGATCAAAGCTCTGCTCTTCAGTCAGTCGATGCCACCCTCTGATCTGTAGGCTACATGAACTGCAATTGTAATGCAGCCCTAAACGACTGCAAAACTGATTCCAGCAACTACTTCCCTCACCCTTCTTACTGCAAAACCGTGGCAGCTTCCCTTGTTCTTTTCACGGCCTGGCTTTTCTGAATGAAAAGGATCTGCTTGTCCCTGTGCTCTCACGGAGCTCTAAAGATGTCTGGGGTGCTCTGCATCATCCCAAACGATAGAGCTGCCACACTAGCCGCTGGATTGCAGCATCAGATCAAGTGATGGTGCAGACCCTGATCAGTTCCCTGGGTCCAACACAATCCAACACTCCATCAAGGGAAATTGCCTAATCCTACCACAAAACAAGACACTGTTTCTCAAGATGCTTTGGCAAGACCATACAAGGAACGCAGCACTAGTTTCAGAGAAGTGGTGTTGATACTTACATGAGCAATGTCCCCCTTGGTGCCAATGACCCTGTCCTGAGACAGCTTGCTGAACTCCACATAGTGGTCATCTGTGAAGGAATGCCTGCACAGCAGAACCAAATCCGTGGTGAGCAGCAGAACACTGAAGCAAAGCCTTTTCAATTATTATTCTCTGCACGTCTCTAAATCATCACATTAACCCTCCGTCACACAATATAGAATAATAGTTCCAAAGCTCACAGCAGAAGCTAGCAAGTTTCCTCCTAGTATGAATATTTTGCAACCCCAATGTTATCCAGGCATGTCCAAACGTTGGCCTTCCTGATGTTTTGGACCACAACTCCCAGAATTCTAAGCTTAGATTGCCAATGACAAAGGACTCTGGGAGTTGTGGTCCAAAAGACCTGGAGGGCCGAAGTTTGGACATGTAAGCACTACCTTTCTGTCATTAACCCCATTTGCACTTGAACAATTTCTACAGTGTATAAAATAATTTGGAGAGTCCTTGTTTAGTGCCCTGATCTATTTAAAGTAGCAAAACTACAGTAAAAAGCATACATACTTGGTTTCAAAGACAGACTTCATTCCCCACAGTGCAGAAAGAGGCTGTCCCCAAGAAGCAGATGTCAACAATAAAGAGCCATCCTGTGGTTTAGGGGAGACAACATAGAGAAACCAAAGTATGTCCCTGTTATACAACTGGGTATACTAATATTATATCTTGTTATATATATATATGTATGCACATAGCCCATTAGAAGAACCCCCTGAGAATGTTATCAGCACAGCTTTTTTTGGCAGTAACACATAACACTATTATCTGCCTAAGAACCAGTCATGTTGATCACACAGGTAAATCCAGCTACCATGTCAGGACTCTAATAGTCAGTCTCAACTAAGGTAGACCCATTGGATCAAAGGGAATACAGTAAGTCAGCAATTATGCAAATTTTACTGACGCGTTGGAGTGGCTTTCAGAAGCCATTATCTCTATGTCTTAAAGAATGGCTTCCAGATCTTTCTCCTCTGTGATCCTACAACAATCCTACTTCAACAGCTTCCTACCTAATGGTATACTTTTAAAAGACATATTATTCTTTACCCATGCTTTTAAACCACTTGTCTCTCCTTTGCTACCAAGAGGCACTATAGGCAGCTGAAACTGACAAGGTGGGAATTATAATCCCCCGGTATTATACTTTCATTTTACTCACAGCCGCTTACACGGGGAATTAGGAGACCAGTGATAAAATACAGGACATAATAAAAGCTCTTCCAACACCAACAAATTCACATCATACTTTCCAGCCTCAGAATGTGCTTTTTCTACCACTACTGTATCATCTTCTAATAGAACCCCTGTATGTGAAAGGTACGTCCTAGATACAGAGAGAACACGAAGGATACCCATTTTATAAAATCTGAATACAGAAGATACTACACTGTGCTGTCTTCATTATCCTTCAGGAAGACTAGATCTGCACAAACAAGAACAGTTACCCACCCAGCCCTGTTCCACATTAACCTTGGCATCCCAGATGCTTTCCTTACCCTGGAGGGCTCAAGGTGTGTGATAGCCGTGTTGTGGCACTTATAGCTGGCCTCCTCCTGCCCACTAAAAACATTGTAGAGTTTTAGGTGTCCCGTGCAGGTGCCCAACATAAGGAATCGCTCCCGTGCAGAGAATGCGCAACATGTAAAACCACTTTCATCCTCATTGGCTTCTCGGAACACTGAAATTGGACGGAACCTGAGAGAGAGAGAGAGAGAGGAAGAGAAAGAGAGAGGGAGGGAGGGAGGGAGGGAGGGAGGGAGAGAATCAATGATATAAGAAAGGGAATGTTATGCAAAGGGAAACTGAGCAGAACAAAGATATACCTGAAGACCACTGAGGTTGAAAATGCATGTAACAACACCCAGCTTCAGCGTTATTCTTAAGACACAGTTTTGTAAAAGATCAATGTGCAGAAAACAGTGCAGATAACCATCAGTAAAGAGAAACTAGAGATGACCAACGGAGGCATTTCGGGTAGCCGATACAGCACCGTGGCTTTGCTCAAACCGCAGCCTGGTCACAAGATCCACTTCTAGGCTGCTCGGCTGAAAAACACCCCAGGGGAATTCCAGAAAAGAAATTGTCTTTCTTACCTGCTGAAGATCAGGTGCCTATCAAAGCATCCACCGTCCACCCCGCCATACTTTGGAAATGCCGCCCTGCGGGTAAGCCGCGAGGTAAAGTTAGTCGGCGCTTGGCGCCTCTGTTTTGGCTCAGGACACTGGTGGGGGGTGAAAAGAGAAAAGGGGGGGCAAGTGGCCACGGGGTTCTTGCAGCGCGCGTGCTGCTCCCTAAGGTACTCGGTGATGATGCTATCCAGCGTGGGAGGGGAAGGGAGGTGCCGGTCCAACTGCTTTTTGATCGCAGGGCTCTGGCTGTAGGCACCGTGGTCTGATTTTTGCCGAAGCACTCGGATTTTCCTGCCGTTGCAAGGAGACGGCCTCTCTCGGACAAAACTAATCCTGCCAATCACAGGGGAACCGGTGGCGTGAGACGGGCCCGGGAGCGCCAGCGCGCTCTGGCAAGCCGTCGGCCTCGGCTGGGGATGGACCGAGGAAGCGCCGGGTCCGACGGCCGGGTGGCTCGTCAGCCGGGCCGAAATGCCATTCGCTATCCGAGGCGTGCGAGGCAGCGACACGGGAGAGGCGGCGGCGGGCACCGGCGTGAAGGCAGAGGAATGAGAGGCCGCCGTCATAGGCAAATCCGCCTCCTTGGTGAGGACGGTGGCGGTCTCCCCAAGCCCTTTCGAGATGAGGTGGTTCCGGATCAAAAGCAGCAGCTCCTTCTCGGGAAAGGAGATCCTCGACTGAGCCACCACGTCGGCCTTCTGCAGCCGCGCCAGGGAGACGTCGGTCCCAATCAGCAAGGGCTTCCCCGAGACCCGCTCTATCAGCTCGGCCGCGTACTTGCAGAACTTGACGTGCTCGCTGCGCTTGTCCTGAAGGACGGGCTCCTTCATCAGCTGCTGGATCTGGCAGCTGCTGAAGAGGGGCAGCTTGCTGATGATCTGCCGGACGGTGCTGCTCCTGGACAAGCCCACCAAGGCTTTGCAGGCCAGCGCTCGGATCTGGTCGGCGTCGGTAATGGGCATCTTGACAGAGAGCAAGGAGAGCAGCACTTTGATGCCGTTGTTGGACTGGACCACGTTCCACATCTTGGCTAAGGTGTGTTCGCTGCTCCGGGGCACTTGCGGGAGGGCCCGTCGAGGGGTGCCGGAGATGAATTTGCCGATGCTCGAAATACGGTTGTCTGGGCCGCACACACAGTTAATGATGATCTGAAGAGCTGATTTCTGGATCTCAGCATCATGAATGAAGAACTCACCTTCAGCCAGTCCTAGAATGATGCTGATCCCTAGAAGAAAAAGTTGGGTCACAGATTTTACGTGCGAGAGTGCTACTGTTGCTGCTTTGCTTCAAGGGTAAAAATAGCTCTCCATGGCCTAAAGTCAATTTTCCAGCCCCCCACCCCACCCCCAGAAAACACTAGGGGGGTCATACGAGATTCCCAAAAGGTAAAAAAAACAACAACGGCTACTTCTTTTGAGGATTTTACTGCCAACTTTGTGCGTGTGTGTCCCCACCACACCATTTTATAAGCTAACCACTCAGAGACCTTTACAATAATCCCTCCCTGCCTCCCTCCCTCCCTCCAAGCAAGCTTGGGTCACTGGATAAGATTATGAGGATTTGTGAGATGAGTTTTTTTTACACCACTCACCTTCTCTTCTTTCTCTACAAAATGACCTTTCTAATGAAAAAAAAATCAATTACAAATAGGAGGGGTTTCCCCAAAACATATTTTGCTGGACAATGGGGCTGTTAACGGGGGGGGGAGGGGCACATGCTAGTCTTCTTCTGACAAAATAAGTGCAAAAAGAGGCGAGGACTGCTCCATCTCTGTTGTCCTTCCAGAAACAGGCAAAGACCTTTCTCTTCAGGCAAGCTTTCCTTGAATGATGGCCTACCTATTATGTGACTTTTATATGAATCTACTGTACAGGATTACATAGACTTTGTGTTTATAGACTTTGTGATTGTCTGGAAGTTGAGTCATGGCTACTGCACTTCTTTTTCTTGAGAGATAGTCAGATGGAGGACTCGCACGAGCTGCATTCAGACTAATGAAGCTGTTTGGATGAGCAGCGAAACATTTCTGTCTTTCAAGAAAAAGAAGTCCAGTTGCCATGACTCAACTTCCAGATAAACTCACCTGGATGACTGAGAATCTTCACAGACTCTGTGATTGTATTAATGTAATGTTGTCTTTTAATGCTTTGTGTTTATAGACTTTGTGATTGCATTAATGTAATGTTGTCTGTTAATGCTGTAAGATGTCCCTCAATTCCCTAGTCTCAATACTTGAATACAGTATATCTTATTTGTATTGGACTGTATATTGTCTCTCATTACTGTAAGCCACCTTGAGTCCTTTTTCAAGGAGAAAGGCGGGGTAAAAATAAAATAAAATCTTTAAACATCTTTTTTTTTCAAATGAAGATACTTCAATGTGACAAGATATTGTTTTCCATTAAGGATAAGAAGTCTTTGTTACATCTTTGCCACATTTGTTATTTCTGCTATCCAAAGAGTATACAACAAAGCCCCTGGATAACAGCAACCACTGCCTTCCCAGTACCTAAGAACAGTCACACAGAGCAGCTAACACAAATACATAGCTCAGGTGTGTTATTGCATTCTGGGGATGATACTTCACAGTCCTACATTCTCCACTGACACAGCACATTTACTGCATGTTGTACATTGCTGAGTTGCAAGCAAAAAAAAAATCAGGAAAATGTAGGTCCCATGATGGGGGACTACTGCTCTCATGGAAATAAAACATTTAAAAAAAGATAAAAGAGAACCCTAGAAACAGGGCTTGAATTGTGCGCACATGTGAACGAATGAAAAAACAATGCAAGGTTTCCATCATGTCTATTTCTCTTCTCATGCGTGGTAGATTGGTAGACAAAGGAAAAACTTTGGTGTGCAAAGATAAGCTACCCACTTCAGAATGCACACTATGAATGGCATTGGGTCAGGCCTCTTCCCCCAGAACTGAAAAGTTTAAAATAGGTTGTGCTTACCCTGGTTTTCTGATGAGCTTCATGAAGCCCAACACTTACAGCTGATTTCAGTACTTAATGGTGCCAGTCCCTAAGGAAGCAAACACAGAGGCTGGCCGATACGTACCCACAATGGAAATAGAGGTTCCTCCCTCATCCACCGTATCCACTGCCTCGGCTAACTGTAGCTGGATTTTTGGAACCACGGTAAGGATGGCCAGAACGTCCAAAGCGTAACGCACGGTATCATTTCTGGCAAATCAAAGCAAAGAACAGATAACTTGCATCCGTATGAAACCCTCCAAGAGGAATGTAAAATTCATAAACCAGCATTCAGACAGCTCATTTGGCCAAGGAGGGAGCACTCCACAGTAGAGATGGGCACGAAACGAACAATTTTTCGTTTCTGTTTTCGTTTCTTCGTTTCATTACGTAACGAAACAACAAACGAATTTTGTCTCAAAAATGAAACGAAACGAACAGAAACACCGGAAATTTTGTCGTGCGTTTCATTTCCGTTACTACAATATGGGTGAATTGCTTAAAATCCTTTTAAAAAATCACAGAAAATGAAATAAATGGTAACAAAATGGTAATGAAACAAATGAAAACAAAAACAATTTTTTTGCAAAAAATTCGCGAAAAAGGAACTGAACTGAAACGGACCCTCCAAACGACATGCCATTTTTTTTATTCGTGCCCATCTCTACTCCACAGCCATGGGTTACATGGCATCAAAGCCATTATCAGCAACAGATTATTGGTAAGCTACAAAAATTGTACCATACGGCATCATTCTCTCACCTAGCATAATAAGTCTTCCAGTTACATGCTATTGAAATAAGCTGGAGCATGAGCTGCACGCAAGAGAGTTTGAGAAAGACCTCTGCTGGATCCCAATACAATTGCCCTGGCCCATACTCGATGAGAAACTCCATCATCTCCACAATCTGTTCGTGTGTGTAGGAACAAGCCTGCAAGGAGAAAGAAACCTTCAAACACCATCTTTGTGAATGGTATATTTTAAAACAAACAAACACTGAACTGCCTTCCCACGAAAGTACTCAAGCTTTCATAAAAATGCTGAAACCCAATTTTGACATGCTGAAAGCCAAATTTAAAGCATTAAATATTATAGAAGGTTAATAAAAACACCACAAATAATTCTCACAGAAATAATAAACCTCAGATCTAAATGCCTGACAACACAGCAAACTCGATGCTCAACTATAAAACTGGGTCCAGAAATCTACAGTCCTATGCAATTTGTGAAAGCTATCTTCCTGGATAGCTGCCTGTCAGTCAGGCTCCGCAATCTGATTTGATAAAAGGAAATGATGATGAGTCCGTTCACACTCCAGACAAGAAGAGGTGCTGCAAAGCCAAGGGGAAAACTGTTTGCATGACTGCCTTTACCCAAGTCAAGTTCTTGAACACTTATTTTATGGCTCTCTGAGAAAGAGGATCCAATATTATGGTGCAACAAAAATTTCCTACCATGTTCAATGGAGATTTAATCTTCCTCAACAAATCAAACCTAATTTGCTAAACCAATAGAAGGCCTTATCTGGCTATCTCACAGCAAAGATGGCAGTCCCTGAAGGTACAAGTAACCAATACGCAGAAATGCAGGGCTAATAACTATCATTTTAAATACTGAGGAGTGTTTGCACAGCAGAGAGACAGACCAAAGGTAAACTGAAAGACAGGGCAGATGTGTATGAACTGATGTGGCATGGTCCCTGCATCCAGCGCGTTAGAACAGGCCTGCCCAAAGTCAGGCCCGGGGGCCAAATCTGTCCCGCCAGGCCATTCTGAGTGGCCCGCGGCTGGCCGGCCCACCCCTCCCTCCCCCTCCTTCACCCCATGTTTTTTTAAAAGAAAGTGCATGGGGCTTGCAGTGGGGTGGCCCCTGACACATTCTCAGCCACCAAATCTGGCCCTCCTTACAAAAAGTTTGGGCACCCCTGCGTTAGAAGAACGTTAGAAGAGAACAGGAAGCCAATCAGTCTGTAAGAATGCCAAGACACCAACAGTAACCATTCTTCCGGGAGGGAACACTAGTGGCATACAGGTGGCACTGATAAAAAGCACTCTCTGATTTTTATATTCATTTTTTGCTGCTGTTCTCGTGGTTTTGCTTGTTTGAGACACAAAAGTGGCGGCAGCAAGAGGGTCCCCAGCCTCGACAAAACATACGAGTCACCTTATAAGGAGGTTGTGGATGGATGAGAATGCCGCCTTCCGTGCGCTGGAGTGACTGCTTCACTTGTTCCACTTTAATGGCGAGATGGGCCTCAAAATACCTTCGCATGGCCATGCAAGTATGTTTCCCAGTCTGACGGCTAGCAAAGATCTCGTCATCACTTAACAGGGCGCCTTGGGTTTGAAGGTTTAAGATGTCAAGGGTGCTGATCTAAAAGGAAAAACAGGAAACTTGAGCCATGATTTTATTGGTAATGCCTAATGGCTTTTTCCCTTTTTAACTCAGGGCAAGTTATGTTCAGGTAAGCAATCCTATAAACCAAGAAACAGGCAGGAAATCTCACAGGTATAGCAGGGTCCTAGCAAAATCAATAATAGCATATTTGTTTTTCATTAATTATCCAAAGATCAATATTTGCTCAGAAAGCTACCTTAAAATATTCCATGATGACTTGAAATGACAGAAGAATAGTTAAGGAACATTGCGTTGTTGAAGCTGAATCTGTTTGCGAATGTCAACAAACACATTATTTTGTTTTATGACTATGAACAGCAAAAAAAAATCCACCCCTGTGAACTACTGATTAGATATTCAAAGCTCATTCTCTGAACTGCTTTTTCAAAACAGCATATTAACAAACACCATGGCCACCTGACTATTAGCATTAATAAGCTTGTTGAAACCTTAACAGTTCGTTATGTTACAAACATAAAGCACAACTTGAAATTATGGTAGTTTCTTTTCCACACGGAAGCAGGCACTGTATTGCTCATCCACGTTAGGAGCTTTGTGTGTGAGTATTGGGAGGTTTAAATTTCCTAGCCAGTTGTTCTATCAAATTTCTACTTCCTCCACACAGGATAATTTTTAAAAAGCAGCTAATGGCAAGAATGAGCATGCACACACATGCACACACTCGCCACTCTCTTTTAATATATGCAGATGAGAGCAACTTTTGATATACAACTGACTGGGATGATGGAAACCTCTTCCATGCACACACAGTGGTCCAGACCTGGATCAGACCCATGTGCAATCTCTTTTCCCTAAAGAAAGTTCAAAGACTGCACACCATATATTTAACATACTATATATAGTTTGGCCCTGAAAGTCTCTGAAACACGGGAAAAACTACATGTTCCCCAGCTGCACAGGTGCCAGAAGCAACCACAAACTTGCACATCCCTGCATACCTGATCTCCATTCTACTGAGATAAACAGAATACAGTGGTACCTTGTATAAAGGAATTAATTCGTTCGAAATGAAATTATGTTAAGCATATTTTCCTTTATACAAATTCCCATAGGAATGCATTGAAAATGGAATAATCCTATTTTTATGTTGTACGGATTCTCCCCCTAGGCAATAATGTTAAGCAAATTTCCCCTATCTCCGGAATTTTTTACGTTGTACAAATTTTATGTTATACAAGCTGTCTGTTATACAAGGGTCCACTGTATGTAAGAAATGGTGAAGAAACTAGAATATTCTACACTGTGCGTGGCTAGGAAAGATGTAGCAGCTGCTTGTGACTGACGTCCAATGCTACTATATTACTTCCACTTCAAGAGAAAGAAAACGGGCAGTTCCAAGAAAGCACATCCGGCTGTGAAACAAAGGAGTTGAAATACTTACCAAGTTAACCAGGCGCCGCAAACCGTCATGCCTATCGAAAAGCTCCAAGACTGCACGGAATGAGAAGCAAATGGAGAAGAACATGGTCGCATGGCAGCAACCGGAGGCATGAGAGCACTCCATCAACCACAAGGTGTAGTTCACCACATCTGATAACACGTGGGGGTGCATGCATACCTAGAGAACAAGAAAGGCCAACAGTCCTCACTTGTAGTCACGGGAAAACCGTGTTTGTTTGTTTGCTTGTTTATGAGTATCTTTACCCTGCCTGCCTGTACTGCAGGTAAAACTGTGCTCACGACCTGGGTTCAATCCCCGGTAGCAGGCTCGAGGTTCACTCAGCCTTCCATCCTTCCGAGGTCGGTAAAATGAGTACCCAGCTTGTTGGGGGGTGGGGGCAATGTGTAGCCTGCACACTGTAATTAAAATTGTAAACCGCCCAGAGACTACTTGAAGTGGTATGGGGCGGTATATAAGCAGAACACTTTTACAGTAATGAGGGACAATATGCAGTCCAGTACATTTAAGACATATTCGAGTTTAAGAACAGGGAACTGAGGGGTATCTTACAGCATTAGAAGAGCAACATTAAAACAAAAAAAAAAATGTGATCAGTTAAAAGAAAGAGTATAAATACCATGCAATCATAGTTCTTCTGCTCTTAACAGATGCTACCGTAACTGCTGTAACAAGTGACCATTCTAACCATTCAAACACTGGCAATCTCAGTATGCACTCACTGAAAACTATCTGGACTCCTGTATCTGAAAATACTCTTCAGAGGATGGTGAGCATAAAAATATAACAGCTGATAAACAAATCAAGGTTGGAACTACACACAATACATGTTCAGAAGCTAAGGACAGAGGAAACAGTGAGGGGGAAGAGAGATAATGTAGAATGTGGAAATGTCCATAACTGGGCATCCAAGTGGATATGGAAGTTTACATTCTCTTGTTCAGGTCAAACAGAGCCATTATAGTACATTAAACATTTCTTGATCACTCAGAGAAAGCTGTCCTTCTTGTAGTTGCTGCTCACTAGTTATATTTATTTATGTATTTCAGCACATGCTCAGTATGTTGCTTTGGAACTTTCCACTTAGAGCTATAAAAGAGCATTTATTATTTGGTGAGACCCACATTACACACACGCTGTGTGTGTGTATCAGTAATCCTCTGCTTTTACCACAGTTCCCTGTAAACCTGAACAGAAAAGGATATTTTGTGAAAATCAAATGCCTCTTTAATATTGCTCCCTTGATTGGATACATGTAGAACTACTTACCGATTCTTCTCTCATATTCAGTGTTTTCAGATTCTGGATCTGATTAAGGACTAGGACAGGGGTCCTCAACCTAAGGCGCCAGGGCCGGATGCGGCCCTCCAAGGTCTTGAATCCAGTCCCCAGGACCAATTGCAACCCCCCACCTACCCCCACCTACCCACTGCTTTGCGAGCAAGCCAGCCTCCGCAGCTGCTTCTATTGCTGATGCAGTTCAAAGCAGTGGGCTATGTCGCTTCTCCCACTCCCTCCACCGCCGAGATGATCAGCATGCTGGCTAGTAGGGCATTCAAAGTAGGAGGGCTACGGCAAGGTCCCCCACGCCCCCCATCCACCGCCCAGATGGTCAGGGGCCGGGACGAGCAGGGCAATTTAAAACAGGAGGGCTGCTGCAAGGTCTCCCACTCCCTCCATGGCCCCGAGGCCCGCCCCTGCTCCTCCTCCACCCTGCCCACCTGCCTTCCTTGTGTGGCAGCCACCTGTGTTATTGTAGTTGTAAGGAATGAAGGGGGCAGGTGGAGGCAGCACCAGCCAGCCTTCCGACCTAGAGCAGCCATGGCAGTGGACCGCTGGAGGGATGGATGGCAGGCGACCGAGGGGAAAATGGAGCTACTTCCCGCCCACCCAGCCTCCTCTGAGCTTCTGCCTTGCTCCGTGGAGCGAGGGAGGCAAGGAAGGAGCACAGCCATGGCCGGAGGCTGAAGCTTCCACCACCATCACCGGGTTAGAGACCAGCGAGGAGGAGGACAGCTCCATGAAGGTGTTTCCCCAATGTGTGGCAGCAGTGAAGAAGGCCAATTCCAAGCTAGGGATTATCAAAAAGGGGATTGAAAATAAAACAGCCAACATTATAATGCCATTATACAAAACAATAGTGAGGCCCCACCTGAAGTATTGTGTACAATTCTGGTCACCGCATCTCAAGAAAGACATAGTGGAACTGGAAAAGGTGCAGAAGAGAGCGACTAAAATGATTACTGGGCTGGGGCACCTCCCTTATGAAGAAAGGCTAAAACATTTGGGCCTCTTTAGTCTGGAAAAAAGGCGCTTGAGGGGGGATATGATTGAGACATACAAAATAATGCAAGGTATAAGTAAAGTGGATAGATGGAAGCTCTTCTCTCTCTCCCAAAATACCAGAACTAGGGGACATACACTCAAATTGAGGGCTGGGAGAGTAAGAACTGACAAAAGAAAATATTTTTTCACCCAGCACGTTGTAAGCCTATGGAACTCCCTGCCACAGGATGTGGTGATGGCATCTGGCCTGGATGCCTTCAAAAGGGGATTGGACAGATTCCTGGAGGAAAAGTCCATCACAGGTTACAAACCATGATGGAGAAACCAGGGTACTTCAAGGGCCAGATGCAGGGGAGTGGTATCAGGAGACAGATATCTAGTCTCATGCGCTCCCAAACACATCTGGTGGGGCCGCTGTGAGATACAGGAAGCTGGACTAGATGGGCCTTTGGCCTGATCCAGCATGGCTCTTCTTATGTTCTTATGTTCTTATGTAGGTGGTGGAGAAAGAAGAGAAGGGATGATGAGAAGGCCAACGGTGCCCTGGGCCTGGTTCCTGGGAGGCTGGCAGGGCTGCATTTGTCCCCGGTTGGTGATGGGCGGGCTGGTGAGCCAAGAGAGCACCGCAGCCTGGCTGGACTCAGCCAGTGAGCGGGCTGCAGGTGGCTTTGGGCAGGCCTTCCTGCCTCCCCTCCTTCCTTCCCAGCCTTTGCTCCCTCCCTTATTTGCAGTGCACCAAGTCGGGACAGGACGGGCCAGGCCAAGAGAGGAGGCAGCTTTCCCTCCAGGGCACAGTGAGGACGTGATGGCCAGGGCACATGGCTGGATCTGTGCACAGTGGCACCAGCCTTGCTGCCCTTGCTGCAACTGCTGCTCCTCATCCTGAGTGGCCACCCATAAGGTGATGAGGGGCCTGAGTTTGCCTGGGATGCTACCTCCTTCCAGACACAAGGAAGGAAGGAAGGAAGGAAGGAGAGACGCTCCAGCCGCTGCCACTGTAGGAGGAGGAGGAGGAGGAGGAGGAGGAAGAGGCGCAGCAGAGGGATCCCAGCAGTGGCACCTCAGGGTGGTGATCTGGAGCAGGGGGCATTGCTGGGGCCCTGGAGACACAATGATCATGGGCCAATCATGGGGGGCTCCGCTTACTTGCCCCTCCCCCCTTTTTTTCCATGTCAGCCTTTTTTTTTTTTTTTTTGGACTGTGGTCCGGCCCCCAGTGGTGGGTGTCTGGGGCATGGTGGACCGGCCCACTGTTTGAAAACTTTGAGGACCCCTGGACTAGGACATACCACTGGCCTTTTAGACATACTCTATGTACTATGATTTTCCACTTTCAAAAGCAATACAATTTTATTATTATATCACCAAGATTCACTCTGTGTTCTGTTTTGCAATTCCCAGGAGGCAATGGTAAGGGCTACCTTTCCCCAGCAACAGTTGTCATGATATTCAGAAACCCACACAAGCTAGTTGTGATGCAAAATGAGAAGCATCATAAAAAAAATTGCAATGTCTTTCAGATTACTTCAGAATTACTGGATATAAGGTATGTGGCTCAAAAAAGCCAGTCAAATACTATGGGTTACATTATCTGCACCTGACTATTGTCTTTTAAAACTAAGCTGCTGAATACACAAGCATTTGGAAAAGATACAGATTTCCATGCGTGCAAGGTCTGCCCATTAAACTCAACACCAGCACAGCCTTCACACGTACAATGCAAAAGACCATATGAAGTGTCTCAAAACACAAACAAGAGACACTGAAGTTTCAGTTGGTGTGTGTATTTTTTATTATTGATCTGCTTTCAGTTGTCAGACGGACTGCTGACCACTTACTGAGGAATAGCAACTAGAGATGGGCATGACTTAGCGGTATTTTCATTTTCATTTTCGTTTCCGTTACAAAACGAAACGAAAAACGAAAAACGGCTCAGAACCGGAACGGAAACGGAAACGAAACGACTAATTTCGAGCCAATTTTCGTTTTTCGTTACTGGAAAAACACACAATGGAGCTAAATGGGAAGAAACGAAAAAATTTTCGTTTTTTCGTTTTCGTTTTGAAATTAGCTCACGAAAACGGAAACAAACCGAAACGGACCCCTAGCCGAAAACGAAAACGAACAATTTTTCTGAGTCGTGCCCATCTCTAATAGCAACTATTTATTATTAAGAACTAACCTGAAAACATATCAGAAATGATATTCTGTGAAAAGTCCACCCTAACAGGGATGTATCAAATTACTAGGCGATCATGAACAAATTCTAGCCCTTGTATGAAAAGCATGGATACAAGACTCCGCCAAACAAGGAACCTACAGAACCTCCAGCCATGTGAGAACATTTGCATCCTGTATTAGCAAAATGGGCTCTTACCCTTTCCATGGCATCCTGATTGTAAGACAAATAGTATAAGCACATGGAAACACCGGTAGCTGCCATGGAAGGACGCGGAATCTCTAACAGCTTCTGCACTCCTCCGTGAGCCACAAACTCTGTTGCAAACTTGTTGTGGAGAAGCAACGATGCCAAATACTGTGGAGAGAAGCAACACAAAGTCAATATGGAACTCCCTAGTGTCAGCGGGCAGCAATACAGAGAATCCCATCCCTCTGTAGTCTGTTCCCCTTGACAAAGAAAGGACAAGATGGCTCTCCTTCATCAGAGATACCCTTCGTCTCCTCCCAACAACAAAACAACAACTGGAAATCTATAAGGACCTCTTCTGAGTCAAACATCTGAAAAATGTTGCTCTCTTTATTTTTCTCTCTTTATCTTCCGCCATCTTCAAATGGTACGCTAACACTGCTCTTTATCTGGATTTAAACAGCACAGACTTTGCTTGACATTTTAATAAATTTCCAAGATAAAACCCAAAAAGCATCCAAATCTGGGCAGTAATGCCTCTCTTACACAGCTTTGTAACTGCAAAAATAGAAAATTCAGCAAGCTCATCTCAAAGAACCAGCATCAGAAGCAGCTTTGGAGAAAACAATTTTATATCGCATTAACCTCAGCGGGCAAGGGACACACACATGGGGACAAGGTGGGCTAATGAAGCTCCCCGAGTGCAGCAACACAGAAAGAACTGAGCAGTTGAAGAACGATAAACAGTGCCTGTCTCTGGGATTGCACCACATAGAGTTTAATTCTTCCCTAGTCTACAGTGACTGTCGGAACTGGATCTCTTTGAAGATCTATGAGCTATTAACACCACAAAATAATCTGGAGTTCATAATGAAATTTTTAATATGGAAATCTGCAAGTTTGGGGTCTGAAGGACAGAGATGTGAAGAAATATATTCAAGCAATCAAAGCAGACCTAAGATTAGACTCAATATTAAAAGCTCAACCTCACCTACTTTTAAAGACTAAACCATCAATTAGTTATCTACACACCTAGAAATTTTTTTAGCACAGTATGGAAAGGCAGGGGCAAAGCAATCAGAAGAAAAAGTATTCTGTGTAAATGGCATCTCCTCACCTGTGACAAAACAAAAAAAGAAAGGAATGTGAATTTATCACAGAAGAGATGCTGATGGTTGCTTTTGCACTGGTTAGCCTAAAATAGGGCTGTTCAACTTTGAACAGGCCAAGGTCTACTTTTTCCGGCCCAAAGTG
>JAHTLZ010000015.1:46297417-46323266 GCA_023846285.1 Phrynocephalus versicolor | reverse complement strand
TATTGTTTCATTAACTTCAAAGGAAACATAGCCAGGTGAGGGCATGTATAGATATCTTTATACAGACACATCTTTCATCTACGAAGCTTATGCATTCCGATGGTGCTTTATCTCCATTTAATCAGCTAGTTTTCTTGTGTGCTACTTCTCTTACTGATATTTTCCTCTATTCTAAAGTTTCTGTTGTTCTGATTACTACCTTGCAATATTTTGAAAAGAAACTTGCTTTTATTAGCCACCTTAGGCCTCATTCAGTTTGATATATGTTTAATAATTTTCAAGAAAATAAATCATTCTCTTTACTCCAGAATTCCAATGTGAATGTTGAGAAAAACACATTGTGCTAACCTTATTGCCAGTACTGAAAAGGTAGCCTGTGATAGCCAGCTGGGAGCAAATATGCAAAGATAAATACAGTGCCATGAAGCTGTTTCCTAAATTTCTGAAAAGCTGATAAAACATTCACTATGGACTAGTCAGATCGCAGAAACATGACTTTTTTTGGACTAAAACACCCAGAACTCCTGAGGAAAACAACCCTAAAGATTATCAACTCCACCCTCACCAATGCAGGAATACCTAGATAAACAAAGTCCAACCAAGTAACATGTCCCAAGTGTTGGCATTAGGAAAGTCTAATTTTCCTACAATGCAACTACTTTTGCTGAAACTTCTGAAATTGCCTGAGCAGCAGAAGCCTTGCAAAATCATAAAGGTTATGTTTTCCAGGCACAATTTCCAGTTCCTTATTTTGCAATGGGGTATTTGCGATTAGATTTACCAGCTGAGAATTCTCGTCTCTGTAGTTGGCAGCAATGTCCTGGTTCTCCATGGCCCCTCCTAGCAATCCAGTTGCATAGGTTCTCAAAGGCTGATCGGCTTCTCGGGCCCACTTGAAGAGATTTTCAACTATGCCCTCCTAGATTATGGAGGGGAGGAGGAAGACAAGAGGAAGAACAGATATAAGCAGGGAGCTTAAATTCCAATTTTTACAATCTATACATGCCACAGCTCAACCTACTGCAATACGAGCCAACATGAACGTAACCAAGAATTCAGGAATCTCTAAAGTCATCTTAAGCATTTCCAGGATTCACATCACCCTTTTCCAGGCAGAACAATTATTGCCATTTAATGTGATTTACTTTCCTTATCAATCCTGAAGCTCCTCTGTTGATTCCATAAAGATTACACTCTATTTATAGCGGCACAGTACTAGCATAATTCACATTTTACTTTGTTCTAACAAACATATCATCTCGAGTTTACCATTAGTGCCTCTAAAAAACAAGCAGAACTGCTAGCACAGCCAGATTTGGAAGTAGATATATGAATTTACAGTGAAAAAAACACTCTTAGCTTTATAGCTATGAGAATCCCTACTGCTTATGTAGAAGTTACTGTTTAAACTGTACAACAACATAACTTTTTCATCAAATAAAGGCTGCTTAGGAAAGTAACCAAAGAAAGCTCTGTCTGTGCACAGGATCACCTGTCTAAACATACCTCACTTCTTAGGATTACGTCCTTAAAATGGCACAAATACTTCTCAATCAGAATGTCTCACAAGAAACCAACTTTGAAACCTTTCTCTAAAACTGTTCTATCCTTCTTCTCCTTATGCTCCTCTGAAGTTTCTCCATGTTGGGCTGTGGATGTACTGTGCTAAATGACTTGTTGACTGTGTTTTATTCTGTGTTTTACTTGTGTCCTTGTTTCTTGTGATAGTTTTAATATGATATTTGTTTGTTTTTTAATACTGTCATAACTTATTTGTTTTTTAACTTTGGTTCTTTTAATAATTTAAGTCAGCCCAAACCCTTTTGGAGAAATATAAATATTTTAAACAAACAATTTAAACAAAAGCATTTGTGTTTATGAGCCATAACAACAGTATGTGTGCTGTTCCTAAAACTGGATTTTTGATGACTCTGAGGACGATATTTCTGAGATCTGCAACTGCTTGTAATATTGTATGAAATTTCTTGACATTTCCCCCCCAAGTCCTCAATGACTACAGAGATTTGCGAAGTGTATGTCATCCACAAGGGAGAAGGACTCTTATTTTGACTCCAAGATACACCAGAAAGTAGACTCTTTTATTTTATTAATTATAAAACTACAACACCAAAATACAGATAAACAACAAAATATCATAAAGGAAAGGAAATAATCAAAACACACACCAATATACCAAAAATACAACAAATATAACAGGCATAAACCCCATGCAAACCAGTTTAACAAAATTACAACGTTCATGATATTGACCAGCCCATTTCCCTCCAGAAATACACTGAATCTTCTCCGGGTGTATACCCTTTACCATTTTGTAATACATATACCAACAGTTTATCCCATATACCATTAAAGTCATTAGACTTACTCAGGCCTTTCCTAATTTTAATTTCACAGGTCACTTTATCATTAATAGCTAGATTCCATAACTCCTTATACCATTCTTCGATTACTAATTGATTATTTCGATTTCTAATACTTGGCAAAAATCAGCCTTGCAGTCGTAACCATTATAATTACCAATTTCCCCTCCTCTTTCT
Source organism: Phrynocephalus versicolor (assembly GCA_023846285.1). Lineage (NCBI taxonomy): Eukaryota > Metazoa > Chordata > Lepidosauria > Squamata > Agamidae > Phrynocephalus > Phrynocephalus versicolor. The sequence goes on along the minus strand of JAHTLZ010000015.1, from coordinate 46,320,708 downwards.
TCAGTTGTGTATCCGCAACCATGTTTAACCATACCAGTAGACTCTTGGCTTATCAGCTTTCTGTAGTGTAGCTCTTTTGCCTACCTTTTTGCCTCAGACTCTGGAAATAGCAGGGTGATAACATAATGGAAGCACCAACAATACAAATAAAACTGCTCCAGATGCAACCAATCTAAAGGGAGAGAGAAAGGAGTGGCTGCAAAGAGGGTCGGCATAATGGCATAATACCTTCTCCTGAAAGACAACAGCAGTTTCCAGCCCCGGCATGATGTCCAAAAGGAGCCGGCAGGCAGCAGTATTCAAGGGTGGTTCTCTGCTCGTCATCACATAAGCATTCACCAGCTAAGAAGAGGTGAAGAATAGAACAAACTTGTCATCTTTCTTTTCTTTTCTTTTTTTGAAAGAAATATTGGTCTGTATGGGAGAGGAGGAACCAAGGCTATGCAACCTTCAATTGTAATGCATATTTCAAATAGCATTTTTGAACGTTCTAAAGGAATAGTTTATCATGGTTTGGATCCTCAGCCAACCCTTGAGTCACAAAAAAGACAGAAGCTCCTGCTATTGACAGTGCAACTCAATTTATATTAATTTTTCCTTTACCTGTAACCCCCAGCACCTGTTCTGAAGAGTGCCTCAATCCTCCAGAGTAGATTTTCAGACGACACAAGACTACAAGGGCAAGAGGGAACAGCTAAAAATACCAATGGCCCTTTCTACCAAGGGAAGAATCCCAATAGCAGAACTTCATATACAGGAGGACCTTAAAATCCAACACTGTATCCTTTATGGATTGTTTTGCTATGGCTGTAGCAAAAAATCTTCTCAAAAACTAGGATAAATATTCAACTGTAGCTACTGTAGGAAGTGACTTCATGGATTCTCACAATAATACCAAAATAGAGATGCAGAGGATAAGACAGGATCAAATCAAAGCAATAATTCTACACAGGATTCCATTGCACACGTTAAAAATATAGCCCATTGCCTTGTTATGTATTCTATCCATTGATTCTATTTATCAGAAAAGGAAAACATTCTAGACTACATATTAAATTCAAAAGAACTTAAACTGATTTGTTATTGTCTATACATCTTCTCATGCTACATAATTAAAAATTATGCATTAATTTCCACAATTAAATCCAAACTGCATGTCCCCGGAAAAGCCAGAAGGATATTGTTCAAAATAGCATTTCAGATATACACCCAGGCCAGAATCCTACTGATTTAACACGTCCGGCATATATTTTCATGAAAATATTTTGCCAACACAGACACTATTTGTAGCATATAGTGATGTGACTTTTCACACAGAAAACTACTACTCTAACTTCATAACTTTTGGCAGCCAATTGGCTCCCAAAAGTTATGCCATATTTTAACTATTTTGCTTAACAAAATGAATATCATCCAAGGCAATTCTTGTCAGGCTTCATAAGTGAGGCTTAAACTGATCATTGTATCAGTTAAGTTCTAGTTTCAGAAGAGAATTTGTCTACAAATCTGTAAACATCCTGGCACTCCTACTCAAGACAAATGAATAGCTAAGCAAGACAGAAGATTGACAACTACTAGGTACAAATCCGTGAATAAATGTAAAAGGCAAACCCACTGCATTCATGAAATCATCATTCTTGAAAAGTATTCTTAGCAAGTGACCAAGCATACATTTTGGATCCGCTCGACCTGGAAAGTAATGGAGAAGAATCTCAGTCGTTTGCACCCGAGGATAAAGAAGGAAAGAATGCAAAATATAAACCATTTAAAAACACTGTGCGGCTAATTGAAATATTGTTGTTTACACTGCAACTTGAGTCGACCCACTGGATCAAGAGAGGATCTGGAGAATTGTCCTTAGGCTCCATTGATTCAATGGGATTATCTTGATTGCAAATTATCATATTGAGCAAGAGGACTTTATTAACCAGTAACCATTAACAGTCAGCGCATAGCTTTTTCATTCAAAATAAAAAGACGCTCCACTTTCCCTTAAATAGTCTTCAGGAGATGATGGTGAAAATAAAGGGACGGACGGATGGATTTGAGAAAGATCCAGGAGTTGCCTGGGGTGTGCAAAATGCTCACTAAATACTATATAGTACGTGGCCCATTAGGCTCTAGCACTCCTGTTCCAAAATGCAAACTGGCCTGCTGAACATTTTTCAAAAATTGTTTAGATCCGATTTATTTATTTATTTATTTTGTTCTGGTTTTAAACGAGCACTAGTTCACCTATCTTTATGTATGTTTTAATTAAGATGTTACTTTTAAATAACATTTTACTACCATTACACATTTTCTCACAACCTCATGGGACATAAATGTACTGCAGTAGGTTTTGTTTTGTTTTAAAGAGATTTTTTTTAAATCAATGCAAGGTAGCATAAGGAAAAAAGAGGTACAGAAAAGCGGTATGAGAAAGGAGTAAAATGGTACAAGCAGCAAATACAAAACACACAAAAAAGATATTTATGTACAAAAATGAAGTACAGTGATGCCTTGAATTAAGAAATTAATCAGTTCCAACTGATCTTTCGTAATTCAAAATGTTTGTAGTTCTAAATGTGGTTTCCCATAGGAATGCATTGAAAGCCAATTAATGTGTTCTGAAGGGATAGGATTACAAGAGGGTTTCAATGCATTCTTATGGGAAACCTGTCCTGACTGAGCAAAGCAGGGGAAGAGCTTCCCTTGCTTTGCTGGGTTGCAGGGAAGCCCTCCAACAAGCTGTCAACATCAGCTGTGGGGTGGTGACCACACATTTGGCTGAAGCCAGACTGGAGGCCAAGAGTGAAGCCTTGCACTCCTCTCCACCGCCATGCAGCTGATTTTGACAGCTCCAGCCAGGCAAGGGTTGGGCGGGTGGTACATGGCTTGGAACGGGAGAGTGGAGCAGGTTTTTCAAATTCGCCACCTGACTTTGCTCCACACTATCACAAATCCCAAACCTTTTTGTAATACAGGTAAGTTCAATTAGATTCTATACCTAGTATATCACTGACTCAAGAATTTTCTAGATAGCTTCCAGTTTTGGCAGTAAAAGAACCAAGGTCAAAAATTGTGAACAAAATATCTTAGTTGCATGTGCTGCCACTCTGGTCATTTATGGAAATTGGCCACATGATCAATGTCTTCAAAACTGAATAAATTAACGTGGACCAGAGAATTGCTATAGTGTAAGGTCAGCTACTGTCCAGGACTTCCAGATAAACAGCATGGCAAGAATTTTCCCCTTCATGCCTCCTTTAACATGTAAGCAAAAATTCTATAAAGCAGCACCTGAAAAGTGTCAATGGTTAGATGACGCCAAAGAATGAAGTACATTAATGCCTTGAATTACAAAATTAATCTGTTCCAATGGGATTTTCTTAACTCAAAATTTTGGTATGTCAAAATGTGATTTCCCATAGGAATGCACTGGAAACAGATTAATTTGTTCCAAGTGGGAAATTCCCCCCCAAAAATGCAAAAAGCAAAGTAATAGCCACACAAACGACAGAAGCTCAGCTCCCTACCTTTCAACCTCTTGAGAAATCCACCCAAAAGTTCCAAAAAGTACCCAAAACATTGCCAAATACAGGAACTTCCTATTCTTTGTGTCTGACTATAAAATGCTTCCTACTTCACAATGGCAGTTCTCTGGTGGGGGTGGCTGCTAGATGACAAAAGTGCAATTGAAAACTTTACATAACTCAAAAAGGGTTAAATTTTTGTAATTTAAAATTTTGCCAGACCTGCAGATTTCCTTTTGTAATTCAAGATTTTTGTTGTTCAAGGCATTCATAATTCAAGGCATCACTGTACTAACTGTATGGTCAACTTTGGTTAACCTCCTTACCAATGAGAATGAGGTTACATGGATTTGCATATGAGCCCATCACATCTTACCTGGGTGCCTATCATCAAATGGATCTGGATCTCGTTTCCGGTACTCTTCTGTTTCCTTCTCAATCAATTCTGACATTCTAGAGAATAAGTTTTAGATATATATGAGATATTTCAATTCCCTCCTCCCAGAAGGCTACTCTTCAACTTTTCCTTGACTTAATAATTACAAAGCCACTCACCCATGTTTGTTTCCAATTTTAGTACAGCTAAGCATGATGTTACATTGAGCAAGGATAAGTCAGCCAAGGTATTGTACAAATTGCCACATCTTCTGTTTTGTTTTCACTTTTATGACTTCCTACTCAAAGCCTCAATACATGGAACCTAGCTGTGTAATTATACTTCCCAATAATAATACATACCGGGTAAGTATAGGAACCATGTCTTGTCCACTGCCATGGTCTTTCTCCCACTGCTCCAGCAAAGCAGTAAGCTCAGCTTTGGAATCCACAAGCTCAGAATTTGAAGTCATGACTCACCCTAAAAATGAAGAAGATGAAATCAAATCAAAACTCCAATTCACAAACTGGGCGCAGTAATAAAGAAATCCCATGTTCTATACAGCACTATCAGTTCAGAATAAGTCCACAATGCAAACAGTTAACAATTCTCAGAGACCAAGCATTAGAGTTAATTGATCTGACAGTCTTGTGGTCACAAATCAATCCACCTCTCTCAGAGAAGAACTTATTACACAAAGTAACCAAAAATCCAAGATAAGCAGTTACATTTTCGTCTGTCAAATGATTATTGTTAAGTGTTTCACTGATTACAATCAAGTATATAACACAAGACAGAGATTAGCACATTCTGCCTATTTGAGTATGTTTGTTATATGTTAAGAAGAGCAAACCACTTTGGGGGAAGCAATCCATTATTTCATATTTTCTGTGAAGGATATATGCTGTTGAATAAGTCAGCCAAGGAAGGGCATAAGCTGAAGAACACAGATCTTAGAATGCTATTGAAATTCTAATGGAATGAGGATGTTTGACTCAAACAGACAGTAACAGTTGTCTTAGCTACTGGCCAGAAGTATCAACAAGTCTGTTATATAATCCATTTTGATCACCTTTGCCTACTTATTTTTGCCAAATATTTAGTATGAACATTTAACATTAATGTGAACTATAAAATGGAGGACTCGTAACTAGCTTTGCTCAGACTGACGAAGCTGTTTGGATGAGCAGCGAAACGTTTCAATCTCTCAAGAAAAATCCAGTTGCCATGACTCGACTTCCAGATTTAACATTAACAATACTACTGACGCAGTGACAATCTCATCTCTAAAATATCAAAAAAACAAAACAAAGAGGGCACAAATCATGTATTTATACAGGACAAATAGTCAATAAATGCCAGAATCCAAAAAGGTACTGTAATTCTGCTCGCTATTCTCCTTCATTCCATCTAGTGTGGCCAAATCCACTCTGACTGTCAGCAGTGGATTCAAAGAGAAGCCATTATTAGCCCTAACTGGAGGTACCACAAGTTTAATTGGGTGTCTTCCATATGCATCCTGCAAATGAACTACAGGACTTTTACGCCATGTTCCAAGCACTAAGGAATTATTTCCACTTCTCTAAAATATACTTCATTACACGAAAATAACTACTAAAAACACCCTTCCTTATGTCACCATTACATTGAGCCTGACTGATGAATGGATAAGCAATCAATTACAGAAAATCCAAACACACCATTCTGAAGTATCTGAAGAAAAGGCAAGGACCTGAAACTTTGACTATCTTAATGGCCAAGCATCGGTGGTAACCACATCCCGGCTCCTCCCCTCAAGTTGCTTCAGAGCTCACACAGTATCTTCGTAATGCAAACATGGTCAAGGTCACTCTGAGACCTTCAAGGCATGGGAAACAGCTACGCAGGCTTTTCTTGTGGAAACAAGTCCAAACCTCCCCTCTTCATTGGAAAAGAAAGGAGGGCGGTTAACTGGAGTTGCCCTGGGCTTCCTAGAGGTTCTGAGGAACAGAACTGTGAGGATACGAACAACCACACACTCTCCAGGTCCACACTAGAAAAGGAAGGACCTTGTGCTGCTTTTCCTTCCAAAGAGCTCAGTCTTTCAGAGAGCAAAAAGACAGACACTGATTCTCTCTCTCTCTCTCTCTCTCTCTCTCTCTCTCTCTCTCTCTCTCTCTCTCTCTCTCTCTCTCTCTCTCTCTCTCTCAGGTTCAAGAAATGTAGGCTGGTGTCTTACTGGCTTGTCACCAGGCTTCCAAGGGAATCATGCAAGAAGGAAGCACCAAAATATTCCTTAGCTAGAGAGGGAAGGGGGATGAAACCATCCTGTCAACCGCAGTGCATCCCAAGCACCACAAAATTACAGAAATGACTACCAAGGCCAAGAGGGCACCCATCTCTTGGGACCCATAGGATGTATCACAGCATACAAAGCTAACGAAATTTCACAATCACAGCTCCAGAGCAGGACAGGTGCAAAATAACTAAGAATTATGATAATCTGAATAATCACACACTCTCAAGCAAGTGACGACATTAATACATTAGTTGCCTCAGTGAACATTTCAGCACATATAAAGAATGAAATGGGTGTAGCAATCCATAAGTGGACTAAGTAAAAGAAATGCCCTGAACCAGAACTCCTGAGCAGAGCAGCACCGCAAGGCCTCCCTGATTCTAACTGCAACCATCAGCAAACTCATGCCCTAAGAGGCAACAACACAATGCTCCAGGCAACGTAACTAGCTATTCTGCTGATTGGAGGTTCCACTAATCCAGGATTCAGTGTTCAGCTTGTTTTGAATGATGTTGAGCTGCCCTTTAAGAATCAGATACACAATCTTGAGAATGTTTCTTGGACCCAAGAACACACATGGATGACCAGGTAAATGACCGTGGCTGGGTCTGTTTTTTTCAGTAAGTTCTGCTAATGTGCCAAGTGAAAAATAATGACTGGCCACCACTCCTCATGTCATGGTTCATTTCAGAGTCGATTGGTGAAATGCACTCTTATGTGACATCACCTTTGAAAAGTGTTGAGAAGCTTCCTTTGATTCAGAACACATCCATCACCCAGACTGCCATTTTGGAGGAGACATTCCAAACATACATTTATGACTTTTTGGTAGGTGTATTAAAAACACTACCACAAGATGAAATTTGGAATTTCTTCTGCAGGCATCATGTCTTTCCCTGCTAATATCCCTTCTTGGTTCTTTATTTTCCATAGCTCAGTGGTTTAGTTCTGTCTGTGAAGCCAGATGTTGGGGCTTCGACTACCCACTGTGCCTCCCGTGCTGCCTTGGGAAAGCTACATGGTCCCCGGAGGCCCCCAGAAGAAGGGAGTAGTAAACTACTTGTGAGTACAGTCACCCCCCGGCATTTCGCGGGTCAGGTACTGCGGTTCCACTATATCGTGGGTCACAGTACCTGCGCCTTGGGCTGCGCCGGGGGGGGCAATTGCATCGCCCCGCACCACCGCCCCGCGCTCCTCCGAGGAGGAGTGTGGGGCGACTCCCTAGCTAACTCTCGGAGGAGTGGGGGGGCGCGGGGCGATGCGCCGGCGGTGGCAGGGGATCTGACCTCCCACCGCCCCCGGAACCCCCTTCCACATACCGAGGATTTTCAGGCATCGCGGGTCAGGTGGGTCCCTAACCCCCACGATAGGCGGGGAGTTATTGTATTCTCTACCTGGCAAACCCAGAAATGGTTCACCATTAATCAGAACTGACTTGACAGCACATGGAGATTGGTTAATAAAAGTAGTTAAGGCCTCCTTGCAACAGGGCAGGATTCCAGCCCTCTTTAGATCGATCCAAGGATACTGAACAACTACCAACTGCTTTCTAACATCCCATTCCTGGGTAAAGTACTAGAGCAGGTTGTGGCCTCGCAGCTCCAGAAGGTTCTGGATGAGATAAATTATCTGGATCCAGCTCAGTCTGGCTTTAGGCCTGGTTATGGGACTGAGACGACACTGGTTGCCTTGATAGATGACCTATGCAGGGAAATGAATAGGGGATCTGTGTCCATTTTAATTTTATTGGACCTTTCAGCTGCTTTTGACACTATCAAGCATATCATCCTCCTGACTCGTCTCTCTGAAATGGAATTTGGGGGCACGGTCTTACAGTGGCTTCAGTCCTTCCTGCAGGGGAGAATGCAGAAAGTGATGTTAGGGGACTCATGTTCAGCACCACGGCCGCTGACCTGTGGGGTACCTCAGGGTTCGGTTCTGTCTCCTATGTTATTTAACATTTATATGAAACCACTGGGGGAAATTATTTGGAGTTTGGGGGTTAAGAGTCACCAGTATGCTGATGACACTCAACTCTACCTCTCATCAACTCCAGATTCCGAGGAAGCTATTTCGACTTTAGTGCTTAGCTTCGGTAATGAACTGGACGAGGAAGAATAAACTGAAAAACTAAACCCAGACAAGACAGAGATGCTTCTGGTCAGTCAAAAAGATCAAGGGATAGGGATGCAACCTGTCCTAGAAGGGATTACCCCCCCCCCCATTGGAAAAAAATAGGTGCATAGCTTGTGGGTGCTCCTGGACTCATCCTTGAGCTTAGATGCCCAGGTCATAGCTGTGGCCAGAAGTGCATTTGCAAAATTAAAACTACTATGCCAGTTACGCCCGTTTCTTGAGAAATCTGCTCTGGCAGCTGTGACACATTCCCTAGTGACTTCCTGGCTGGACTACTGTAATGCACTCTATGTAGGGCTTCTGATGGAATGTTTCAGGAAACCTCAACAGGTCCAGAACGCAGCAGCCAGATTGCTGACTGGGGTGGGTTACAGAGATCACATTACACCCATACTAAAGCAGCTCCACTGGCTGCCAATCACCTATCGAGCACAATTCAAGGTGCTGACCTTAACCTACAAAGCACAAAATGGCCTGGGTCCAAGGTACCTCAATGATCAAATCTCGCAATATGAACCAGCTCTAATGCTAAGATCATCAGGAGAGGCCTTTCTCTCCATCCCACCACTTTCACAGCTGTACCTCAAAAGAACACATGAAGGGCCTTCTCTGTTGCTGCTCCCAGACTTTGGAACTCCCTCCCAGTAGAGGACAGGACTGCCCCGACTGTGCTATCTTTCCCAAAGCAAGCAAAGACCTTCTTCTTCAGGTAAGTTTTCCCAGAATGAAGGACTTCCTACTATGTAACTTTATACGGATTACCATACATGACTGCACTGACTGATATCATAAGAGAACCAGTGCTTTCCATGGTACTTTCCAACTCTCATAATAGATTTTTCTTTTCTTTTTGTGTACTCTTTGTAGTTCTACTGTTATCTTTCAATGTTCTAAGATGCCTCCTTTAATTCCCTGTTCTTAACTAAAATATGCCATAAATGTCCTGGACTTTATAATGCCCCTCATTATTGTAAGCCACCTTGGGTCCTTTTCCAAGGAGAAAGGTGGGGTAAAATATTCAAAATAAACAAACAAACAAATACATGCTCATCACAGTGTTATTCTGACAGCATGAACTTCCTGTATATTTCCATACTCCCTTCACAAATTTGGTCCTTACTAACACCTTAAACAGCCTGGATACATGATATCACCAGGACTAACTCCTTCCATGCAAATCTATTTGGATGCATTATTCAACAACTATGAGATTGCTGAATCTCCTGAACTTCACATTTAATTCAGAAGATGGGGACACACAGCTGAGCTGCTTGGTCTGCAAAATCTGAATTAGTGAACATGCTCACAGGGCTTGAAAATAATTTGTTAAAAAAAGGCAATTCATTTAACCTAATTAGCTAAAATGTTCAATAATCTTTTTAGAATTTCTCCACTTAAGAACAATTACATCTGCCAAGGCCTTCTTGCACAGTTATGCCATAAAAATGAAAATGGCATAACTCACAGTGGCAAAGTGTTAGTAATTAATAAATCCCCATTTATATCCCACGTTGTGTGTTAAGTCAGGCAGCTTGGAACATGATCAGAAAATCCATATTTTAATAGCTAAATATAATGGGAAAATCCCGTTTTCCTAAAACATTAAAATGCGATGAATCTCATCAATACTTGTCTGTGGCCACACACAATATGGGTTCATTTGGCAGACCACAAAGATAATTGGCCACTTTCCCATACTTATCCAGAGCCCAGAAGAAAATAACTTGAAAATAGAAAGAAAATTTACTTTTCTAAAAAGTAAATAATTCTAGTTCCAGCTTTTTGACTATACATGTTCTACTTTCAGAGAACTCATTTCTGCCCTTTTTATATAGTAAGGGTTCATCATCTGGTTTACTTAAAGATATCCAATACAGTTTGTCAGTTCTCTGAAATACCCAATAAATGGATCCTGCTCACTAGCTGCACGTGCCAGCTGAGAGTAAGGGCAAAGTAGGTCCTACTGATATATAGCATCTCCACAGAACTTTTCTTATTTAGATGGGAAAATCCAGGACTTTTTCACAGCCCTGTACAATCTTCAGGATTCTACACAATGGCGCAGATTATTCAATCAAATGTTCTCAAATACTTGTACTGGACTGTATATTATCCTCATTACTATAAGCCGCCTTGGGTCCTTTTCCAAAGAGAAAGGCGAGGTAAAAATACTCTAACATAAATAAATAAATCATTGTATATGCCACTAGCTCATTGTAACCTGAAAGGGAAACTGTGTTTTCTGTACCTATTCCAACATACACATTGAGCAGGTTCTTTGATTTCATTTCCTACACTCTTCTAAGTGGTTTGGAATCTACTGCCAAGAAATCAGAAAAAGTAGAACCAAATAACTATAAAATACAACCCAGAACTAAATAATACCTGATGAGTCCCTTGAGAAAGATAAACATACAAAATATTCTCAAGAATGTTAACTTACACAAGTATGATCGCTGAATAAACTGAGGCACAAGGAAGACTTAAAGGTACAGTAGACCCTCGTACAACGTAAGGTTTGTACAACGTAAAATCCGTATAACGGAAAAAAAATCCGGCCCCCCCTCCTCCCCCCCCACGTCCGTCCACCACCTGCGGCCGCCAGGGAAGAGGACGGAGGCCAATGGAGAAAGAGGGAAGGAGGGTGGGGAGAGGAGGGGCGGCAGGCACTGAGGGGGGTGAGCTGGGGAGGGGTGCCCTTACCTGGCACCTGCCAGGGGCCGATTCGCTCCTGAATCCCAAGGTCGGCGCCAGGAGCGGATCCCGGCACTCCCTCCCGGGCAAGAGAGGGGAGCTGGATGCCCGCTGGTCCGTGCCGCCGCCGCTGCCACCCCTTCGTGTCAGGGACCGCGTCGGAGGGCTGGCATGCTGGGGGGGGAGAGGAGGAGGACCGCCGCGTGTGCACTCCCCGCCTCCGCTGCCCACCTTCCCTGACACTCTGCCGCCGCCGCGGCTGGCCGACGCTGGAAAGGAGCCTCCTCTTGGGGGGCAGCAGGAGCGCTCCTTCCGCGGCGGTCCTCCTCCTCTCCCCCACCAACATGCCAGCCTTCCACCACGGTCCCCAGTCCCCGAGCACCCCAGCGGACACGAAGGGGCAGTGGCGGCGGCGGCACGGGCAGCATGGACTTGGGGGGGGGAGAGGAGGAGGACCGCCGCGGAAGGAGCGCTCCCGCTGCCCACCTTCCCTGACACTCTGCCGCCGCTGCCCTCAAGCCCGTCTGGCTCCGAGCTCCTGGCGTGCGGGCGGGCGCGCGGCTGGCCGGCGCTGGAAAGGAGCGGCGGGGCCTTTGGGAGCGCCGCCGCCGCCCGTGTGTGTGTGTGTGTGTGTGTGTGTGTGGGAGGTGGCTGGCGGGGCCTTTAGGAATGCATTGGAACGGATTAAATCCACTTCCAATGCATTCCTATGGGAAATGATAATTTGCTTAACGAAAAAATTGCATAACGTAATTTAATTGGGAACCAATTAATTACGTTATGCAAGGTACCACTGTACAGTCAAATCACTCTGCCATAATGCACACATTCAAGTCTTAAATTACAGAACAGAAAATAGAAAGGAAACCTTCCCAGTTGTTTTAAACACAGGTGAGAGGGAGGAAAAACAGCTGAAAGACATAAACAGAACAGGACAATCAGGAGTCCCAGTCATTCTCAAACTCTTCCCCCCCCCACCCCCAGCCATAAATACAGCATGGAAGATATATTGGCTGAAGCAAGAGAGCACTGTATAAGTTGCATAATGAACTATATAAGGTGTATGAAGATTTGTTTCCAACATGGCCCATTTAAATGGGAATCCAAGAGGCCAGATGGCAGAGCTGAGAATGGCAAATAAGACCATGAACTATGTAAATCGAGTTGGGCAAAGCGTGGCCCTTTTGGTGTCAAAGGACTGCAACTTTCAGCATACTTGACTAATGGCCGTTGGCCAAAGCGGATGGTGGTACAGCATCTGGAAGGCAACACTGTGCCTTGTCTAACTCCCTGATCATAAGAACATAAGAAGAGCCATGCTGGATCAGGCCAAAGTCCCATCTAGTCCAGCTTCCTGTATCTCACAGTGACCCCACCAGATGCGTTTGGGAGCGCATGAGACTAGATATCTGTCTCCTGATACCACTCCCCTGCATCTGGCCCTTGAAGTACCCCGGTTTGAAGCCTGGAGATGACACATCTCCATCATGGTTTGTAACCTGTGATGCATTTTTCCTCCAGGAATCTGTCCAATCCCCTTTTGAAGGCATCCAGGCCAGATGCCATCACCACATCCTGTAGCAGGGAGTTTCATAGACTAACAACGCGTTGGGTGAAAAAGTATTTTCTTTTGGCTGTTCTTACTCTCCCAGCCCTCAATTTGAGTGTATGTCCCCTAGTTCTGGTATTTTGTGAGAGGGAGAAGAGCTTCCCTCTATCCACTTTACTCATGCCCTGCATTATTTTGTACGTCTCAATCATATCCCCCCTCAGGCGCCTTTTTTCCAGACTAAAGAGCCCCAAATGTTTTAGCCTTTCCTCATAAGGGAGGTGCCCCAGCCCAGTAATCATTTTAGTCGCTCTCTTCTGCACCTTTTCCAGTTCCACTATGTCTTTCTTGAGATGCGGTGACCAGAATTGTACACAATACTCCAGGTGCGGCCTTACTATTGTTTTGTATAATGGCATTATAATGTTGGTTGTTTTATTTTAATCCCCTTTTTGATAATCCCTAGCATGGAATTGGCCTTCTTCACCGCTGCCACACATTGGGGAGACACCTTCATGGAGCTGTCCACCAACACACCAAGATCTCTTTCCTGATCTGTCACGGATAACTCAGAGCCCATGAGTTGATAGATAAAGTTTTGATTTTTTGCCCCAATATGCATTACTTTACATTTGGCTACATTAAAACACATTTGCCATTTCGTAGCCCATTCCCCCATTGTAAACTACAATGAATATTTACTTTTGAGCTCTGCTGAGGGATGTTCCTCAAATGTACAAATCTGCCCTGTTTTCCAAGACCAAGTGTTATCTATAATTTGTGTATAGATTTCAGTGGACAACTAACTGCACTGTTTATATTGTTTGCAGTTCTAATACTTGAGCAGTGATTCCCAAATTTGGGTCCCCAGATGTTCCTCGACTAAAACTCCTAGAGATTCTAGCCCATATCACTATAGTGGTGAAGGTTTCTGGGACTTTCAGTCCAAGAACATCTGGGGATCCTCAGTTGAGAACCACTGGTCTAGGCCAATCATAATTTTAAGAACTGACCAGACATTGCACAGACTTGTTTATGAAACAAAAGCCTATCAGCAAGGATTTAATGGTAGCATTTATCAAAAGTAATGTATACTTATTGCCCTTGTCCCTAAAATTCAAAGTATTAACTCCAAGCCAGGGTCGTGTTTTGCATCAAGTAGTACTGTATACAGAAAGCAATGTTTTTGTTCATCTGTAAACTTCCTAGGTCAACAAGTTTGCCTGTATCAAATGAGGACAAGATTCATGAGTTGCCGTTCATTACTACAGAAGAAACTTAATACAATACTAAGGCATAAATTTCTAGCAATATTTTCATGACACAAATATGTAACAATAAGCTTCGGAGGTCTCCATTTCAATCACTGAACAACGAAATTGCAATCACTGAAGGCTAATTATTACTTCAAGCAGTGAGTTAAGACAACAAACTACATCATACTTCTGAAAAGGAATGTCAGTCAAGGAAACTCTTGATAGGAGAATATGTGAAGATTCTCAGTCATCCAGGTGAGTTTATCTGGAAGTTGAGTCATGGCTACTGGACTTTTTTGAGAGATATAAATGTTTCGCTGCTCATCCAAACAGACTGATGAAGCTGTTTGGATGAGCAGTGAAACGTTTCTCTCTCTCAAAAAAGAAGTCCAGTAGCCATGACTCAACTTCCAGAGCTTGATAGGAGAGCGAGCCTGATACTTGGTAGAATTAAGCTGCGATGTGAACAGGTCAGTCTGTTCATATTTCATGCCTTTGTCTAGAAAGGAACTCAAACATTCTACAACAGTCTTTTGGTACCCAGTAGGCACCTAACAATGGCTACAATGCATGTAGTGCCACTGTCACTGAATCCCAACTCCCCATGTATAAAATCACAACAGTGGTCAAATGCACAGCACAGGTATTAGGGTCTCAAAACACCAGTCTTCTCCAGTTCAAAAATATAACTGGGGCCACAGGGTAGATATCCCATCACTTGACCATTTTCTTATAGCCCACTGTGATCAAGAAATTTAACCCAGAGTAAGACCAGATTTTTTTTTTGGGGGGGGGGAGAGAGAAAAGGGAGGAGAATGGAAGATAACAATTAGATTTTAGCATCCCCCACTGTGAGCCAAACTGCACATGACACAGGACTGTGATCATTATCTGGTATGCTTGTTTGTTTTAATTCAGTAGCAGCTGCCACCACCTGAGCAAGTCATACTGGGAATACAGAAGGAGGGAGAGGGGCACAAAGCTCCAGAAGAAGGAATATTTCTTTAAAAACTGAGAGCTGTGTTCTCTCAGAAGAAAAAAAGAGGGGACAACACATGGGCAACTGGAAGAGCCAAACTGTCAAGTGGAAGAAGTCATCAACTCTCTCAACAGTACACATATCCATCCACTCACATATGCCTTTTTCAAACTATACAGTACTACCTACCAATCATAAATAGGCAGAAAATATGGTAGACAGAGCAGCTTACTGAGATGCTAGGGACCTGGGTTCAAATGCCTTCTCACCTGTGGAAAACCACGGGTAAATAATACTGGACAAAAGAACATAATAAGAGCCATGCTGGATCAGGCCAAAGGCCCATCTAGTCCAGCTTCCTGTATCTCACAGTGTTCCCACCAGATGCGTCTGGGAGCACACAAGGCTAGATATCTGTCTCCTGCAACCACTCCCCTGTATCTGGCCCTTGAAGTACCCCGGGTTTAAGCCTGGAGATTACACATCTCCATCAGGGTTTTTAACCTGTGATGGACTTTTCCTCCAGGAATCTGTCCAATCCCCTTTTGAAGGCATCCAGGCCAGATGCCATCACCACATCCTGTGGCAGGGAGTTCCACAGACTACTGGTAAAATTACTCCTTATACTATATATCTCAAAAAACTTAAGACCCTTATTAAGGTCACTATAAGTCAAATGCGATTTGACAGTACTGTACATAACTAGACAAGTATACATATATGCCCTACTTGCCATGCAGAGGAAAGTATTCCTAGGATTACAGCTTTTGGAGACTGCAGTTCTGCCATCTGAGGAAAATCCCATTTGCTTAGAGCTTGTTCTCCTTCTCTCTTCCTGTCCTCCCTGCAAGCCAGTTGGGAAGAGACAGACAGACAGAAAGCAGGAAAGTGCACATGAAACTATGTAGGCCTATTGCCTTCTAACAGATATTATGGAATTTTATGGAATAAAAGAAAAGGACTTCATGTTAAGAATCAGTTAAGCAGTGGAAGTTCCAGAGACTAAAATTATCAGAGAAAGATGGAAGATTTAGCTACATATCTCACCCTAAGCACATCTGATCTCGCCTGATTTCGGAAGCTAAGCAGGGTCGGGCCTGGTTAGTACTTGGATGGGAGGCCACCAGGGAATGCCAGGTGCTGTAGGTGCCTGGAGTAGGAACTGGCAAACCACTCCAGTACCCCTGCCAAGAAAACTACAGGGACATGGGGCCACGAAGAGTCGGTCACGACTGTAATGACACAACACACACACATCACCCAAAATGTAGTCCTCAAATGCACTTCTTTATCATCTACATAGGATAAATAGCTGCAAAGCAATGCTGTAAGATAAATATGCACACATCCTTATACTGTAGTGAGACCTAAACCTTCTCACTATATTTGGTCTCAAGTGGCAATGGCCTGTACTAAAAGAGACTAAAGCAAAAGGACTGGAAGAAATCTACATAGTTACTGCATCCTCCAGAAGGTTTCCACAGTATAAAGCCCCCATTCCCAGGCACACATTCTGCCCGTGATGGCTGGCGTGTAATATTCTTATGGAGGAAGAATATGCAACTTCTGGTAAAGTATAGTGGAAATGGGAAAGTTTGGGCAGATGGTCTCTTCTTGTTATTGTCAATTTTTTTCAGAGGTTAATGTTTGAAGCCAAGGATGCTACAACTGAAACTGCAGTTGAATTTCTGAAAAAGCTGTATGCCAAAAAGGGGAGGGGACAATTAACAATGGCAGATTAACACCAAGCGAAAGGATGTCTGTCCATGCATTGAGATGCTGCCTCACAGCACCTTTCAGAGATGAGGTGGGTCTCAATTTTTACACTTCAGCTCAAGCTAAATACTGGACTGGACTGCGAAAAAGCTTCAGGGTACCCAAACATAAAACGTGCATAAAAACCTGGAAGGCACCACCATCCTTACTTACTCTGAGCTATGGGGCAACCAGGCACCCAAGAGAAAGGAAAGAAAGCATCGCAATAGAGCAGAGAGGAAAAGCTGCCGCTGGGATCCCAGAGGAAAAGAAGCCGGCCAAGCGAGAGAGGAGGGGATCAAGCACGATTTGTTCTCCAAAGCGTGCCGGCTTTTGACCTTGCCCCCCTCCCCTCTTTCCCCAATTCGGGCAGCTTGAAGGGGGGGCGAAGTGAAGAGACAGAGAGGTGACCGGCTGCGCCCCCTCCCCAATCCGGCCAGGAAGGCAGCGCAATCCCCCCCCACCCTACCCCACCACGCACAGCTTCCTCCTCCTCCTCCTCCTCCTTCAGGCGCGGGAGGGAGCGGCGATGAGCTTGCCCGGTGGCCAGCGAGGAGGCGGGGGAGACGAGGGGGGGAACGGGGGGTCCCCGGCGGCGGCGGCTTCCTCCCAGGTAAACACGTGCGCCAGCCAGCCAGCGCGCAGCTCCCACGGGCACTTTCCGACGACCGGCAGACAATGCCGCCTCCCGCTTCCTTCCTTCCTCGGACCGGGCGGAAGGGGGGAGGGGGGGAGAGAGAGAAGGGAGCCGGCCAGCCCCCCCCCCCCAACATGCCCGGCGCCGTCCTTCCACGGCAGGGGCCAGGTGTCGTCGTCGTCCCCCCCAAAACACACCCACCCCGCCAACACTCCCAAGCAGGAGGGAGGGAAGGAAGGAAGGAGCAACACATGGGAGCCTCGTCGCTCCGCGCCCTCCCCCACCCCCACCCCCACCTGGCAGGCCGGGGAAAGCAGCGTGGGCCCGGCCTCCCCCGCCTGTCAGCTGCCCGTAGCGCCCAGCCCTACCCTGCCCGTAGCGCGGCGCCGGCTGTCCTCCTCCTCCTCCTCCTCCTCCTCTTCTCGGTTTCCCTCCCGGCCTCCACGCACCGCGGCCCGGCGGCGGCGGCGGCGATCACTATGGCGGGCACACACTTTGCTCGTCACCGCGCTAGAGCCTCCGTCACCTCCCCCTCCCCCCTCCCACGCAGGCCGCGGAGGAGGAGGAGGAGGAGCTCTTCGCCCCGTCCCCCGTCCCCGCCCCCCTCGCACCATCTAGGGAAGCGGGAGCCTCCTCACGTGGCAGGGAAATGTAGTTCGAGCAACGCGCCTGCGCCCTTCCTCCCTCCCACTCCCCTCCCGCGCAAAGCATTTTGGGAATTGTAGTCCTCTGTGTCCTCCTTGCCCTGCCTTGGCTCCTTGGGTGTTGTGTGTGGGTCTGTGCAAGCCTACCAGGCAAAAATCCCAAGGAAGAAGACCAAAGACACGTGGCACCTTAAAGCCTAACTCCTTTCATTTCAATTGAAGCTTCTGTGGATTCTGCCTGATGTAGTGCATTTTATGTATCGTTTGAACGCCTCGAAGTCGGACGTGTAAAAAAAGGTGAAGGCGACGGGAGTGCCGCTGGGTGCCTCGGACGGGGACGGGAGGCGCGGAAGCGGGAGTATTTTCTCATTCCCCTTCCTTGCACCGAGAAAAACAAGATCGAAGCGGGGGTGGGAAAGAAAATTTGGGAAAGACCCATAGCGGGGAAGCTTAAGCCCTGGGAAAATTTAAAGTATAAAGTCCCGAACTTTAAAAGTTAAATAACCTTTTAAAAATCTTAATGGATTGGTTAGTTGGAGTTGTCGAGGAAAGCGAGGGGAGCCTTGTTTTGAGCAGCCTGAAATGAAGCCCCGCTAGTACGTTACGGGGAAATAATACTGGTCTGCTAGTCCTGAGTTTTCAGGATGTGCATCATAACAAGTTATTTGGAGTTTTCTCACTCCAAATAACTTGTCGAGGGGCGGGTAGGTGGGAATAAGAATACAGTATCAGTCTGTTTTTATATAGCTTGTGGAGGGAAATTAACTACAATTCCCAGAGCGCCTCGGATTCCACCTGTGCAGTCCCCGAACAAATAAAAGTTTTTTTAAGTTCCGGATAAAAACGAACAGAGTGGACTTCAAACTTTTGCGTGTCCAAAGTGGGTTCCAACTCTAAAAGATGGGGGGGGGGGGAGAGGAATATTGCAAGTGATAGCCCACATACATATTTAAATTAAAATTTAAAAGTTTACACTATGGATTTTGTGTATGAGATTTTGGGGGTGGGGCATGATTTATGGCATATTTTAACATGCTGACTCCTTAACATAATTTATAATTACAAGAGGAATGCATGTACTGACAAAGTCATAGAGTAATATAGTTAGGGGCCTTGAAGACCATGGAGTCCAACCCACTTCTAAATGTAGAAGATAAAGCAAGCTCTAACAGATGGGGGCCCGGTTCTCTTTTGGATGCCTCTGGAGCTGGAACTCTCACCACCTCCCAAGACAACTGGTTCCATTTTTATATTGCTGTAACAGTGAATACAGTACTATCTTGGTTTGCAAGCGTAAACTGTTCCAGAAACATGCTCGTAAACCAAACTACTTGCATACCAAAGCAAATTTCCCCATGGGAAATAATGGAAACTTACCTGATCTGTTCTGGGGGCCCAGATTCCATTATTTTTTATAGAGTAATTTGCTTGGGCTGGGAGCTGCAGTGGCTTCCATGCACACCATGTACTGAACAAAGTGGCTGAACAAAGAGAGGGGGGACAGCAACACAACCCCACTCATATTCCCCAGCAAACAATGTACAGTACTGTAGATAACTTCCATCACTAGTAGCCATTGTTATCCTTATCTGACAGCATTCTCCAGGTGCTGATTCTTAGGTATGGATGTATAAGTGGCCCTAGGAGCATTTCAGTGAATAAAAATCTCTAGAGTTTAAAATAAGTGGCTAGGGACCCACAGAACATCTTGCAAGGATAGAAGAATGTTTAGTTTAGTGATCATAAGACTGTGATGGATTGCTGGAGGCAGGTGGAGATGGAATGGAACAGTATGTCTAGGGGAGGGTGGAGGATCATCTTTGACAGATGGACTGGCTGGCACACCACACAGGTGCCATTCATGAGTCAACATCCTATTACATTTTGTTTCTTTTGTGTGTGTGTGTTGGATTTACCCCAGGATCCCAGCACCCCAGACTTTTTTCAGACTTTGAATCAGCATTGTGAGGGTTCTACCTGCCTGACATCCCATCACCCATGTTTCAATAAAGTCATGTTTGCATTATCAAAAATGTTTGTTTTATTCCAAAAATATGGAGGCATCAACTTTAACGGTTTCTATGTTAACACTAGCAACAGGTGTAACAAACGGATTGTTCTTAGCTTCCTAAGACAGGGTACATAACAAAGGGTTGAAACCTGTACCAAACTCAGGGATATTTTCCTCCCATAAAGTTCCCCTATGCCGTTCTGAGAGTTTCCTCATCCTCTTCTGGAGTCGCCCCATCCTCCCACGAGGTTTGGGTCCCACATTCTTTCTGCTCTCAACTTCTGGAGTGTCTCAGTTTGAGGACTTCCACACCCCTTCCCAAGGAGTATTTCTTCTCTTTTCTCTCCTCCACTTTCTTAGCGACCCACTTGTCTAATGCGCTTATACACTTTAATGGTACTTCAAGGACCAGATGCAGGGGAGTGGTGTCAGGAGAAAGATATCTAGTCTCGTGTGCTCCCGGACACATCTGGTGGGGGGCCGCTGTGAGATACAGGAAGCTGGACTAGATGGGCCTTTGGCCTGATCCAGCATGGCTCTTCTTATGTTCTTATGTTCCTTTCTTATCTTGTTTAACTTCCTCTGATACTCTCTTGCCTCTCTCTCACCCCAATATGAACAGCTGACCTTTTGAGCTCTCCTTTTGTAGCTCTCAACTTCTGCATAAGGCATCATCATCTTCTTCCACTTTGAGGTGTCAGGGTTTTGCATTCCATACCCAGTCCCATCCTGGGGGTAGAATGCGCGCCCGCCCCCTTATATTTCCAAACCCCACCTCTGTTACCACCGGGTCATTTTTTTCCGCCTTTTCCAGTCCACAGAGCGTTTCCTCAAATTTCTTCCTGGTGCCTTCTCTCTCTTGCTCCTCCTTCATGTGCCTGGTTCGTCTTTTGTCCCTTCTTTTCTATTCTTCCCATCATTCACCCCAGTTCCCTTTCCTCATGGCAGGTGGCACTCCTGTGGGTCCTAGCTTTTCTCTACCCGGGTCTCCACAATCAGGTTAAATGCAAGCAGCCATGCAGAAAAAGTCAAGGTGACATCGTTGCTAAGTGAAAGAACAACAAAAAAGTGCCACTGCTGTGGTTTTACTAGAGGGATAAATTGGCGCTTCACTTGGATCTTTAACTTTATTTGAGGATAGAAGTTATTTTTATGAATTAGACTGGGATTAAAATCCTGGTGCTGTTCTCAAAGCTTCTGCATATATATCAATATATTTGATAAGAGCTTCTAAAGTATTCTGTTACTACTATTCGGCTTCCTTCTTTCTCTTGTTGTTATGGGGGGTGGTCTCCTAGACCAGATTATTTTTAGGCTGAGCAGTTGGGCATGCTTCTTAACATGAGATATTCTGACCCATTTGCCCTGTCTTCTGTAGCCTTATACTGGCTGTGTTGACTTTTCAACAGCATAACAAGTGGTTTGCCAAGATTTTAAAAAATCCCTTTTCCTCTTTGCAGTCTGCAAAAGGGCAAACAAGCTGACAAAAGTGCTTAAACACCTCTTCAGAAGCCAGCAGAAAAAGCTATGAAATTGTGATCTAGAAGTTGTTTTCTCGACCTGTTGGCAGATACTTAAATCTGTTTCCTTCCGTTCCCTTGCAGTTCTCAATCTGATGTACATTTGCTTGGAAGCAATGGCTCAGTGGGCTAGAGTGCAGAAACTGTCAGCTGCAAAGTTGGCAGCTCGGCGGTTCGAATCCCGGGTGCCACGCAGCGGAGCGAGCTTCCATTGTTAACCCCAGCTCCTGCCAATCTAGCAGTTCGAAAGCACGTAAAGGCAAGTAGATAAAAAGCTACCACCATAAAAAGGGGGAAGGTTAAACAGTGTTTCTGTGCGCAGAAATGCATTCAGTAATGCTGGCCACATGGCCACGGACTTGTACAACACTGTTTCTTTGGCTTGAAAATACAGATGAGCACTGCCCCTAGAGTTGGACACGACTAGCACGCTTGTACGGGGGTGGGGAACCTTTACATTTAATGTCCTAGGAAGACTTATCTCATTGATTTCAGTAGGAGGTATCACTTTATGAGCATACAAATGATGCAGGATTGTTCAAACCAGCAAGCAGTTTGAAGCTGTTGGCTTTGTTTTTCTCAACTTAATTGTTTTACAAACAAATATTCAGGGTGGCTCAGAAATACCGTTGTGCCTACTGTATTATCATGTATTGCTGTGTTCTGTTGTCCTGCCGTTGCCACTCTAAGTAGGTTCTAATGCCAGCACGAAAGATCATGGTGGTTCCCATTAGCAGTTTGGTGCAGTAGAAGAGCTGGCCTGATTATCTGAACATCAGTTGCTGAGGACAAGAATTAAAAGAGGAGGAAAACAGGGAATGACTCACCTTTGAATTTCAATTGTCCCAGAGCCAATGCACTTTGGTATAAAGTAATCTATATATAGGGTTGTCACCAAGGTGGATAAAAATCAGTGATTTTTTAAAATAAAAAGATAGTTTTACTTAAATTAGTATTTCAATTTAAATTGGATTTTTAAAAATTTAAATTGGATTTTTAAAATAAAACATTGAGGGAAAATCTATCTGAAATAGTTTTCTATTTAAGATGCATTATAGGCCAAAGGTTATTCTTTATGAAATAAGGATTTGTTTTTAATTATGTAGCATGAGACTGTATATTAATACAATGTTTAAACTTTTTGGAAAATGAATCCCACCAATTCATTCAGAATGCCATACTCTTCTAGATACAGCGGTACCTCGACTTATGAATTTAATCCGTTCCGAATGCATGCTCTTAAGTCGAACTACTCTTAAATCGGGGTACCTATCTAAAAAATTGAGAAAATAAATTAAAACATCAAAAAATGGAAAAAATATTTGTAAGTCGAGCAGACTATATCTAATATTTGTAAGGCGGCAGTTAAAATGCCAACAGTTTTCCACTCTTAAGTCAAATTGCTCTTAAGTCGAGCTTCTCTTAAGTCGGGGTACCACTGTATTTCTGTAAGATTATTGAGCAGCTTTTCTATCTGGGAGATACTATCACTCATGCTTGATTTTACAGTTCTTAAAACTGTGGATTTCTGTTGGCAGAGATCAAGTGCCTCTTCTTCACAGCAAAAATGTTATAAAATATACATTATTGAGAAAAATATCTCAATCCTGTTGTCCTTTTGCAACCCCTTCCCTCTTCGTTGCTGGGTTTAAAAAAAATTCAGTGAATAGAAGACACTTGTTGGGAGTGGAGCAGATCAGCACAAGAAGCTAAGTGTAAAGCAGGAGGGCTGAGAAGTAAAGATGAAACCAAAACCTTTTGAGCAGAATACTGTACTCTACAAGTCTTTGTGTATAGCCTGAGGTTTATCAGGCTGGAGGAGAAAACCTATAATAACAGTAGACCATAAAAGAAATCCAGTTTGGGGATATTTAATGAAGTTACTTGACCTACGGGTAAGGCAGCTATTCGTGCAAAATGCAAACACTGCAACAAAGAATT
>JAHTLZ010000015.1:46215359-46297407 GCA_023846285.1 Phrynocephalus versicolor | reverse complement strand
TTGTCTGTCTTGATTGTGTGTGTGTTGTGTTGTTACAGTCGTGACCGACTCTTCCTGACCCCACTTGGCAGGAATACTGGAGTGGTTTGCCATTTCCTACTCCAGGCGCCTACAGCACCTGGTATTCCCTGGTGGTCTCCCATCCAAGTACTAACCAGAGCCAACCCTGCTTAGCTTCTGAAATTAGGTGAGATCGGATGTGCTTAGGGCATCTTGATTAGAAATGGGCAGAAACTGGCAGTTCGTGCTGGTTCGTCCATGCAGGTGTTCCACAGTTCGGCACCCCGCACCCTCCTGTGGGTACCCACTTGGAGGCAGTGCCCTGGCCAATCTTCCCATGCCTCGTCCCGGTGCTGCCTCTGATTGGCACCTGCCAGTGGCAGCAGGATGGCAAACTGCATAACATCTGCTCAGCCATTGACCTAACTAGCATGAACTGCCAATCTGGTGGTTTGTGTCCATCTCTAATCTTGATCTTTAATCACTTTCTTCTTTGGTCACTCCCTGCTTCTTTGGGGAATATGTTTGCCTTTATTTTTCTACAAGGAAGACTGCCTGTGAAGATCCTTCCCTATAGGACTTCATGAACTTTGAATAGGTGGAAGCCACCTCCAGAAAAGTCTGTGCTAAGGTTTAGGTTTATCCTATTGTGTCATGGATGGTTTTCTTACAAACATGACCTTTTTCTATACCTTATAATTCCGGTCTTTGAGTGATTATTCCTCATTTACACCTCTAAACTCACCTTACTAACCTGCTACACTCTACTAACATAATTACCACATATTTCCACAAGAAATAGTTTTCTTTTTATAAAATATATTTTACTTACTGACCTATCCAGTGATTAAGCCTGATAATTCTGGATCGATTGTGAATGAAGAGCCAACACATTCTCTTCTGGTGATATATTTTCCCCATGTGATGTTTCTTCTGTTATATACAACATGAATTCTTCAAATACATGTTTTATCACCAGATTGCATTCTGATGTCATAAAGCAGACAGTTATTCTCTTGAAAGCTTGTGGGGGAACTTTAGTGGCTCAGATATATATGTTGTAGAAATTAAGGACAATGGCCTGTTAAAGAGTCTCACCTAGTACAGTAGCGAGATGGTGAGTCAACGCTTATGTAAGTCTCATTGACACCAGGCTTTTATACGAGTTAGGACTGATCATGGATGAATATCATATAGTAATGTACCAGAGTACATTTCTGTTAACTATTCCTGTGTTCTATACATGCGTGCAATCGAGAAGATGTGCTTGCATTACACCTTGTCCTAATGCTGTGTTCTTGTATTGTTTTTTAACTCAGTGAGCCTTACCAGCCGTAATCAAGACTGTATCCTATTTCAGTGATTAACTGGAAATAAATTAAGACAAGGTTACTCAGGGTGGTATAGTGGATACAGTGATGGACTAAGACTTGGAGGATCTTGGTTTGAATCCCTGCTTGGCTGTGGAAATGTACAGCAGAGGTGAATGGCTCACTGATAAAATGTTGAATATCTCACTAACCTTGAATGCCTTATTAAGGCTTTTCTAAGTCGGTTCTGCCTGAAAGCTAGAGATGTACCCGAATCACTTCATGCCAGGTCGTCATATGGGGTTGGCGTGACACCACAGATGCCATGCATTCCTGTCTCCTCCCGGCTGGCACCCCCACCACACACATACCAGCTGGCATGAACTGCTTTTATCCTGTTCTTCGTGTGATCTTCCAGTCAAAACAAGAGCACGGACTTCCCTTCTGTGCCTCATCCGGCAGCTGGGCACTCAAAGGCAACACTGCAGGAATCCCTGTCCTGGCTCCTTCTCAGAGGGACAAAAATACTGAGGATCAGAGTTGCTCCCCACCCCCAAGTCCATGAATGGTTCTAGAATCTAGACATGCTTTTATATATTGGTTAAACTGTGTGGTAAGGAGCAAAGACAATGATTTTCCCACCCCAGACTTGCATTTTTGTAA
Organism: Phrynocephalus versicolor; assembly: GCA_023846285.1. Lineage (NCBI taxonomy): Eukaryota > Metazoa > Chordata > Lepidosauria > Squamata > Agamidae > Phrynocephalus > Phrynocephalus versicolor. The sequence continues at coordinate 46,295,434 of JAHTLZ010000015.1, read as the reverse complement.
AAGGACAGGATCTACAAACAATGTTTTGGCTTGGTTCATCTTCAGTTGCAGAAAAAAATTGGCATTCATCTCCATGCTACTATATGGATGCACCCTTTCTGGAGGGACTCCTCCACCACACACATGATACTTACCACCAATTATAGTCAGTTTTAAATAAATGGCACTTTAGAGCACTATGGCGTAGTAAGATATGGCAAAACCTCTTTTTCATGTCCTATGGAGCCAACAAAAATACAGTATTGGAGCTGAAGTCTTAAGCATAACTAAGTAATCTGCAATATTTACAGTCAGCTAAAGTAGTCCTCTACCCCCAGTTAGCAAAATACCTATTGGTGGTGGAAGACAACTATAGCTGTCTAAAAACTGGATTTCTGTATAGAAAAGGATGAAATTCCTGTTTGTACTACAAAACTCAAAATCTTCTGACTAATATGATTGGTTGCCATGGAATTCCTGTTGTAGCCAATTTTTGTGAATTTTTTTGTGCCTTTTCTTTACCACAAAAACTAGAAACTGCTTTTATGCAGTTAAAAAGTCCAGAAATATTTTTTTAAACTATAATTCCAAGAATCTCCCTGCCACATGTTCTCTGTGGAGCTCTGTGAGCTGTAGCATAGATGTATTTTCCCCAAACTTCTGAGAAGATACCCAAATATTTATCAGCAAAGAAAGACCAAAGGAGATCTTAAAGTAGAAACAACAAACTATATTTTGTAATGTATATTTTACAGTGACATTTTTCCAGTGCAGTTGGATATGATGCATTGGGTAAAGAAAAAGATTTCCTTTAACACTGGGAATATCCATTGTTTCTTTTACACAGTTCAGAGTTCTGTGTTCCTTTACAACATTTCTTTAAAAGCTCTTCTAAAACAAATCCCTTCTAACATATTTCCTTTGCATGTCAATTTACTCCATCCGTTGTGCAATAGATCATAATAACGTCCTTTTATCACTTTGAATATCATTGGTTTTTAAAATGCCATATGCTCGTGGTTGATGCAAAGATTAAATGAAGGAAGAAAACTCAATTTGTCTGTCCTCTGCCATTCAGTTATTACCCGCCATTGCTCTTCTTTGTATCTCATTCAAATTAAATAGTTTGGAATATTTTCGGCCACAGATTTCCAGTCATCCTTTTGTTTTCTGTACTTTTACTATTTTTAATATATTCATATTGAAGTCTGAATGAGGGAATTTGAATACATCTGTGTGTGGGTTTCAGATTTATTTTATATAACAAATTAACAATTTAATCCTTGGTCTTATTTTTAGTTCTATCGTTATTTGCAATGCCCACTTACTCTTCTCCAGAAGTTTTCAACACCCATAGTATATCAACCAAACTTAACTGGAAACCCTCCAGAAGATGTTCTGGAACACATTTTCCATCATCTGGATCACATCCCATCATCATGGCACCAGTCATGATGTTAGGAGCTGGACTCCAAAGGATCAGGGCAGACACCAGGCTGGTAAAGGTGCTGTATGCTAACATCTAGCTAAACTGGTATTCTACAAAGGTCTACTTAGGCATAAACCCCATAGAGCTCAATATGTCTTGCTTTTGAGTATGTTTCCCTAGGATTGCAACTTTATAACTCTGCTGAGAGAATTAAATTTTTTTATCAAGTATTATTTCTGTTAGGTTAAAATCAGGCTCTGCCTCCTTCCCTGTACAGTAATACCTTGGTTTAAGAGTAACTTGGTTTAAGAGCATTTTGCAAGACAAGCAAACATTTCTTCTAAATTTTGCCTTAATCAACAAGCAATGTCTTGATATAAGAACATAAGAACAGCCTTGCTGGAAAAGGCCACAGCCCATCCAGTCCAGCATTCAATCTCACACAGCGGCTCACCATTTGCTAAATCCTAAGCAGATGTCTTCACCTGCTTAGGATTCCCCGCAAATGGCACTGAGCAATATCCTGCCTATCTCTCCAACCCAGAGTTTGTCCTTAGGCATCCATAATGATAGCCATGGATACCCCTGTTCTCCATGTACTTGACTAATCCTTTCTTAAAGCTGTCAAGGCTGACAGCTGTCACCACTTCTTCTGGCAAGGAGTTCCATAGGCCAGTGATCCTTAAGGTGAAAAAGTACTTTCTCTTATTTGTTTAAGATTTAGCACCCAAAAGTTTCATGGAGTGCCTCCTAGTTCTAGTGTTGTGTGATGGGGAAAACAGTTTTTCCTTATCTACTTTGTCCAAACTGTGTATGATTTTATAAACGTCTATCAGGTCACCTCTTAGGCGTCGTTGTTCAAGAGTGAAGAGGCCCAGCCGTTGCAGCGTCAGATGGTAAGGAAGGTGTTTATATACAGGAACTGGAGCAGGTTACATGATCAAAAGTGAGCCAGTGGTGGCTCTCCCTCCCTCCCTCCCCCAGCTGGATTGTGGGTGATTGTCTGGAATATTCTCTCTCAGGCAGCCTCCAAAACAGAGGTAGGAGAGAGGAATAGAGTTCTCCCTTGCACCAACCAGGAACATGCAGGTTAGGGTTTTATTTTTCTTTGTTTCCAACATTCTTACTTTTTCAAACCATTTCTAGTCATGGGGCAGCTAGTCAAGTGTGTATAGGGTTACAAATTGCACTTTACAGTAACCCCCCACCGATTGCGGGGGTTAGGCACCCACCCCACCTGCGATCCATGAAAATCTGGGATATGCGGAAGCGGGTGGGGGCCTGGGGGCGGGGGTGGCGATTGCAAAAGTCTTGGGGTGGTGCGCACCAGTGGCAGGGGATCTGACCTCCCGCTGACACCCACCTGTGCCACCCGAGACTTCTTGTCCGGGGCTGTCTCCATTCAAATGCATTGACAATGCATTTCAATAGAGATTGCGCCCCCCCCCCGCCGCGGAGCGACCCGATCACCCCCTGCTGCCCCCCGCCCCTCCAGAAGCATCGCTCCCCGCGCCATGACTCAACTTCTGAATTAAGAGGTGCATGGCTTCAAGGGAGGAAGGGAAGCATGGTGATTAAAAAAGATGGGCTGTAAATAAATATTGAAGGGCCTCATTGACATACCAGAATGGAAAGGTTAGGAAAGGACACAAAGTAATGGGAGAGGCCATTAGAATACCAGTTGCAACTTGTGAGCAGCAGACAAATATGCTAAATATATGTTCCTTGTATTTGATATGCACCCAGAATACTGATTTTGCTAGATGGGTGGTATAAAAACCAAACAGTCCTCAAGAATCAGAAGCTTCAAGGAAAGTCACTTGAAACCTCATTGGTGTATTGTTAACATTAGAAATTACTTTTGAGAATAAGACAAAGCAAATCCTGCTGACTTCTTAATTGTCAAAACAGGATTGATCTAGGGGCACGGAGGATGGACAGAAAGTCACTTGTTTCTGATGAGGCTCTGACATTGGCCACATCTTGAGGGACATCAGAGCCACCTGTCCACTAGTTCCAGCAGAAAGCTGACAAGGAGCATTAGAAGGACATTAAGAAATAGAAAGGGAAAAATTGAACAACTGTAGATTTACATACAATCCTCTTCATACTTTGAAGCTCTGTGTGGAAACCTTTCTTTGATGGATATGTTTCAGAGGACCTGCAGTGATGCGCACACACTCCTGGCCAACGTGGCATATCTGTAGAGGAAGTGACCGTCTATTTCCCCTGACCTTTTGCTTTGACGCAGGGCCAAAGGACTGCTTGAAATATGGTTATAATTTATCTCACCCTCACTCTTCTATGTTAGGAGAAGAATATGCAGATACCAGCATTGGGCAGTTTGGCTCTGGTTTCAAGGAAGCACGTGGAAGATGAATTTTTAAATGTGTAGCAATCTAATGTCACCTCTTCTTGCCACTGAAGAGTGACATTGCAAAGAGCATGAATGTCTGTCTGTGTCTCTAGCTTTCAGCACTTGGGAATGGGAGAAACATACAAAGCTGCCCAGTTGTTCCAATGATAAGTCCTAGATTTCTGGGTTTTGTCCAGTGACCAGCTGCCATTGTTGCAAATAGAATGCTAGTTGCATACTTCCCAGTGTTTGTGCTTGATTCAGTAGATTTTCAAGTTAGCTAAAGCCCTGCTTGGAAATTGTATCTGCTAACAGTCTCCTCCCAAATAGATCTGTGTAAAAAAGCATCCTTGCTTAGCAGTAGTGTTCTTCACAAAGGACACACAAAGTTCCAGCTGACTCTTTTTGGTCAGTTAGAACCATCATAATTACTGTTCTTCACAATGCCAGTAGGGGGAAACAAATGCCTCTGTAATAGGATGTCCACTGTCTTGCAAAAGGAGCACAGATACTCTAAATCTGAGTGAGAGGCAGACTACATGGGCTGCTTACGGGCAGGCTGGTGAAGCAAGAAGGTGATTAGAAGGTATATTTGCTAGAGTGCACCAGCCCACCCTCACAGCATTCCTATCTGCCTTCATCTGATTCTTCTGGTGTAGGTAGGACTACTCTGGTTTGGATCAGTTCCAGAACATGTGACTTCTAGAACATATTCAAAGCAAGTCTTCCTCTTTCAATTTGCAAATATTCTGAAGTGACTTAATACATGAGCCAATTTAGGGTATTGGCAAATTAATATCTTCCCCTGCTTGGCTGAGGGCAGGGGGAGTTAAAAAAATCTACACGACTGCATGTAGATTATCACTGATGCACTACATCAATTTAAAAAGCTCACTTTTCTTTACCTCTCCTTTAAGGATTGGCTGAGAACCCATCCACAGTCAAATCCACAGCAATGGCTTCAGTTGCAAACAATTTCTTGACCAGCATTTTAAGAGCAGGCAAAGAAAATATGTTTTAATTTTTTTGTATAATTGATGCAGTTCACCAGCAGTAATCTATATACAGTTTATTTTTTTAAAGTATTTGCACTTCCCTTTCCCTCTTCCAAACAGGGCAAGAGATTAATTTGCCAATATCCTGAAGTGGCTCATTTATTGCTCATTTATTAAGTCACTTCAGAATATTGGCAGGAGTCATTTCAGTGTGAATAGTCAGGGTTGATTAAATATTAGATCACCCTAATCAAGCCCAATTTTTCCCAAGGAGTCCACACTAGCTTGCTCCCTGCTGCTTGCATAACCGTGCCCTAACTCTAATGAGGGATATTTATTGGAATGAGTAAAGCTTGTCACATTTTGTGTGTCAAATTTCTTCTTTTTAATTTACATTGAAACATTGTAACTGTGTGTGGGGGGATACAGGTCAGGTTTCCCTTTTTGGGGGAAATATGTAGAAAGGACTACTAGAAATAAAAGTTAAGTACTAGGTGACCTGGAGAACTGCCTAGATGCTCTAAGCACATCCGATCTCGGAAGCTAAGCAGGGTCAGTCCTGGTTAGTACTTGGATGGGAGACCACCAGGGAATTCCAGGTGCTGTAGGTGCCTGGAGTAGGAACTGGCAAACCACTCCAGTATTCCTGCCAAGAAAACTCCATGGACATGGGGTCACAAAGAGTTGGTCAGGACTATAACAACACAGCAAACACACTAGGTGACCTAGTATACCTCAAAGCAATGGTAACAGATGTGTACAAAGTACAGTTTATCTGAAAAGAAAACAAAAACATTATAGAACCTTAAACACTGTTATGTTTTAATGTCAGCTTTTGTGAACCAGTCCACTTCCTTTGTACAAGGCAGTAGTTTTTTTTTAGTAATCATCTAAATCTGTAATAGGTTTCAGATATAGTGATTTGAGTACAATCATGCTCTTATTGAAATCTGGATGAAAACAATGTTAAATTATGTGATACAGTAGTTTGCAAATTACCAGTGATTCTAAAGCTATGACTGCAATTACTGTACACTTATTTGGGAATAAATCACATTGAAAGAAGAGGGACAAACTGTACTTCCATATACACAAACAAGGGCCATGCACTATCAGTCCAGAATTTGATTATCTTCACTTCCTCTAAAGCCACTAATTGATATTGAATTGGATGCCAACTGATTTATTTATTTATTTTAGAGTATTTTTTATGATGGACTTGAAAAGAATAATACATATATTTCAAGACAAAGACTTTTTAGTGATCTAAAAAGTGAGCAACTGCCAGTCCTTGGTTGGTCTCCTTGCATAGCCAGTGGCCCAAAGATCAGATTTACATACTAATGCATATACACCCCTCACTGTCAGTTAGGTTCTGTTCCATTTTGGGCAGTTCATACCTGCTGAGACAAAAGGTGCTGAGGCAGAAAATACACCCTCAAGGTACCCTCATGAATGACTGTGAGAGCATGAGTCTTGTGGAATGACCAGACATTCACAGCTAGATCATTAAAATGCAGAGAGGAAAAGTCCTTTTTTGGAGTACATTTTCCAGAACCCCCAAGACAACATGGCCTATGGGGAGAAGCAATTAAACAGAAACTTTTCCCATCTCGTTTAAAATGGTGTTCTAGAACACAAATATATATTCATGGTCACTTCTCTGTTACAGTACTTCTAAGAATTGTGTAAAGAGAAAGATAACAAAAGAGTTATGACACCTTAGATTAAGAGTTCTATTTAGATGTGAATTTTATGGATTGTAACCCACTTCTTAGGTCATATGGCTGTAAATATGGGGGTTCCTGCATGGCAGGCGGTTGGAGTAGATGGCCCTTGAGGTCTCTTCCAACTCTATGATTCTATGAAATTGTCTGAGAACTCAGAATTGACACAAGATTATGCTGAAATAAATCTCTGAGTCTTCAAGGAGCCACAACTAATTTGGTTTTCTTTGTTCTACAATCTGAAACATTAACACAGCTATTTCAGTGAACATTTAACTAAGCAGGCAGTACAGTACATTGTCAGGGAAGGATACAACGATAAAGAAATAATACAGTAACATCCTTGCATAATGCCACAGAATGTTCAAAGCATTGAATATATGTTAGTTATCTGTTATTGTTGCTTAAAGCTCTTTTAAAATGTGAACATACCATGGAAACTAAAATATTTTTGAGACCATAAGACTTTGGGCAGCCTCCATGCTTACAGGCTTTAATTTCCTGTTGTGTCTTGACAGATGGGAATTGGCCAGGTAAAACCGAGTTATGGGCTATTTAGTCCTCCTAATGGGAGAGTTCCCTTTAATAGGAAAATGGGAGGAAGATTGGCTGGGGGTGAACTTTTTTTTGGTCTCCAGGTGTATTTAGGGTAGGTGATAGGATGTTTGTTTGCTAGTCTTGTTATGTTGGAATAAAATGCTGTTTTATAGTACCTGGAGCTGGCGTTTTTCCTGCTGAACCCACTATATTACATTTCCTTTTTTTAAAAGCCCAACTAGAATCCTGTGGTTCAGGGCCCTGTTTTGAAAAACTGGGAATCGCAGCGGGTCTAAACGCATTGCCCCCATGGCGGAGTCGCAACCACAGTGAAGACGGGTCCTGAAAAAGCAGCCTGAGATGTGTTTCGGGCTCTTGCCTAGTTTTGCCCTGAGCTCCAGTAGACAACAAGGCAGAGGCGTGGAGGACTTCATGTCTTGAACTGCCTTCTAAGCCGGCGACTGCCTCTGGCCCGATAAAAACAGCTATTGAGCAAAAACATGGCCTTCTGGCCTTCGGACTAGTAGCGATGGGGGCGCCTCCCTAACGCTCAGGCCACCTCGCAACCCACCACCACCACCTCGGTGTGGCCTTCCCCCCCGCCCTCCTCGTCCCGCCTTCCGCTCTCCCTCCCCGCGAGAGGGAAGGATGTGGGAACCTTTCTGCACCCCCTCGGAACCTTTGCGGCGGGAGTGCCTGTTGCTGCCCGGGGGATCCTCCGGGTGGCTCCGGCTGAGGGGACGCTTTACTGTTGCGGACCCCAAGCGGGGAGAGAGCGAGAGAGCGAGAGAGAGCGAGAGAGAGGACCGAGGAGGCGGAGGCGGAGGCGGGCGAACCACGACGCGGTGGTGAAACCGGGGCCGGCGCGGGCACGGAGCGCCTCCTCAGGCCCCGCAGCCCCTTCTTCCTCTTCCTCCTCCTCCTCCCGCAAGAGGTGAGAGGGCCGGGCTCCGGCGGCGGCGGCGGCGGCGGCTGGGAGGGGGGTCTGGTGGCGCTGCTGGGGGAGGGAACCGCACGCCCATGGAGGCGCCGGGGGAGGAAACGGGTGGGCCCAAGGGTGGGAGGCAGAGAGGAGGGGTCCCCCTCCCCACCGCTTCCCCTTGTCCTCCTCTTCCGTGGCAGAGAGCCCGGCTTAGGGGGGAGGGGGCGGAGGGGGGAGAGAGAGAGAGAGAGAGGAAGGCCGGCCGGCCTCGGTTCTGGGCTTGGAAGCTCAGCCCCCCCGCCTTGAGGGGTGAGCGCCCCCCCCCGAGGGGAGAAGGGGAGGGACGAGGGCATTGGGGGCGGAGGGGGGGACAACGACGACGACGATGACGACGACCCAGATCAGTCCCGGGAGGGAAGCATCAGGACAAAAGCACGGTAGTTGAAGAAGAAGAAGCGGGACGACACTCTTCCTTTGGAACAATGGACTGTAGACCTCCTTCCCCCCCACCACCCACACACCTCAAGCCCCGCTCCTCCCCACCTACCCACCCCCGCTGCCCCGTTATACAGACCGCGAGACATGGAAAGTTTAGGGATGCTGAAGGAAAAGGGGGAAGAAGTTAGAAACTGTGTAGGAAAGAAGACGAGGGGGAGAAATAGATGTGCAGTGGGTACCGCCTGGGTTTGTTCTTGGCCGGGAACTTCTTGTCCTGAGGAGTGAGGTTATGAAAATGATGGATTTGGCACCCACTCAAAAAATATCATGAACTGGTGGGAAGATATTTAAAAAAACCTTCTAAAATAAAGGTTTTTTTAAATAAAATGTTACAATTCTGACAGAATAAGCATACACTGTAGAATGGGAAGAGGTACCTGTGGCAATGACTTTGGGACCTGCTTTGGGGAGAGAGATTGTCCAACTGTTTCCAATTTGTGGTAGAAGTACTGTGTGGAACCTGCAGAGCTGGGTTCATCCTGGCTCCCTTTGACACTTGTTCTGTTTAAGTTTTTCTGACCATTAAGCTCCAGATGGTCCAAATATACCTAGTAGTACCAACATGTTTAAATTTGACTTCAATTGTCAGGAAAGCATTCATTTGTATGGCATTATTTGTTGGGAAATAATGTGGCTAACCACTGTATATGTACATGGTATGTATACAGTATAAAGGAAAGAAGTTGTTTTCTGTTTCTACAGGTTACAGCCTTCACAGATGTGCACAGAGGGGAAATAATTTGACATAATAATTTGGATTGATCAGGACAGATGTAGTAGCAGAAGTAACAGGAAAACTGAACGTATAGTGACTTAATGAGAAGGGATGGATTTGATCATTAACAAGAAGAAATGTATGTGATGAACAGGAATGGGCAGGATGTTCAGAGCATAATGAACAGCAAGCCAAAAGATAGCAATGGGGAAAAAAGAAGTAAAGGAGGCTGAATAAAAAGAAGGAAAGGCGGCTGAACATTTTGTTCAGTTCCAAATTGTTGTAGATGTAGAGAGAAAAGGAAACCAGTTGATTTGTGCATCTTGATCTCTCACATGTCTGCCTTGTTTAAAATTCAAGTTTTGTATCTCCCCTTCACAATAGATATGAAGGCCCTTGAAGCAGAAACAGCATTTACATCTTTCTTATGATCTCCCTTGTAAGAGAAATATGCAAATTCTATATTTGGAAAGAGCAGAGATTCAGTGGAACAGGAAGGGGGAAGCATGGGAAATATCTGCCCTCTGTTCCTAGTGCAGCCCGCAGTAAGTCAGAAATTGCTCTGAAAAAAACTGAATTGAATAAGGATACGAAATGGGAATTGAAGTAGATGTAGCAGAGGACAGAAAAAGAAAGGAATCACTCAGTAATAATGATGTGATCAGTAGTGAACATTTGGAATAATTAATCTGATTTGAATGAAAAAGATAGTTAGATTTGACTAGGGCTGAGTTTTGAAACAGTCAACGTAAAGATGTGTTTTAAGAATTACATCATTGAGTGGTCCAGACATGACAGTTGCCGAAATGTGGCTGAAAAAGAAAGGAGAAAGTTTGATCTTGCCCCAGCCTTGTGGATGTGTTATGTGTGCATGACAGAAAGCATAAGAAGAGTAGGAGCATTTCATTAAAACTGCTGAAGAACACTGAGTAATTCTTTAGCTAGAACCTGGAAAATGAATTACCACATAAACTAGTTAGGTACTGTATTATATGCGATCATTTGAATATAAACTAAATGTAAATATTACATTTCGCTGAAATGAGATTAAGAATTCATTTTCTCTAAAAGCTCTACTACTTGAGCTGCAGGAGAAATTCATTTGCTTTTTAATTAAAACCAAGACTAATAAACAGCCAACTGCTTCTCTGAGTGTGTGTGAATTTATGAAAATGTTATGAAAGAGGGTTTTGAAAGATGAGTGTGGAATTACCATTTCTGTTTCATATACAGCTACTCTGATATATACCTGGTATCTACCTTTTTGTATCAACATGTTGCATATAATAATGGACAACCTCCTTTTTCTATTTTTTCTTCATTCCTCCAATTAATGAAATTTCAGTTTACAGTTATACAATAGGTATTGATGTATACTGTGCCATCAGTACATGTGGAGCTGTACAATTCCTGCATATGTTCTCTTATATTGGCCATGTGCACATAATAACTGTGTGTTATCAAGTAAATTCTGACATAGCAATTCTTTTCAGGGGGTTCTAGGTAGAGAATACTGAGATGTGGTTTACCATGTCCCTCTTCTGAGGGGTATGCTGGGTCTAGACAAGTTGCCCAAGGCCAGACAGGCTGGCTCTTCTGGGTTGCACAATGAGAAAATGGAAATCCCAATATCTGGCTCTGCAGCCAGATACCTAACTCACACATTCCACTCTTAACTGGAAGGATATCATTTGGAAATAAGGCCATATTTCCCAAAGCTATAATAGAAATAGAGGGTCTCAAGAAATAGTGTTTAAAGTTTGTGCATAGTTGCTCTGTATAAGCAGCTGGATTTGTGCATTATTGCTGTTAGCTAAGGCGTATTGTGCTCCCCAACATAGCTGTGTTGTAAATCTCTAGAACTCTTAGGGACTTATCAGTGTGAAGGACCTAGTTTGCACATGCTCAGAGTTCTTGTTTTTGCTGCTACTACCCATGCCTCTCATATTGAACAGTGGTATTGAAAACCTTTTGTATGTTAAAACCCCTTTGAAAGCTAATACTCTCTACTTCTGAGTGCCATTTACCCATCTGAGTCAGCATGCTGTTGTAGTAGGGAAAGTATTCCTATTTTACAGGAAATAATTCAATGCTGATCCATTTATCTTCATTAGATTAATGCTGTTGCTGGTTGACAAGTGCAGTTCTTAATTATCTGCTTGCTGAACAGCACCTTATGTAACTGTGTAGTATTTCTTTGTATTTTCTTTAAATGTTACCGTGAGTAATGCAGGCATTTCAAACCCTGCTTTGTTTACCCAAAATCTGGTAGCTGTAAAGCAATGAAGGAAATGAGGGTATGCCATTGCTTTGATAGTTGCATAGATTAGAGTAACTTTAGTCTTCAGACCTTCCTTGAGCGCTGTCATATGAAGGGCTTCAAGATTTATAATTTGGAGCATGTTGCATGGAATTTCTTTTTACAGAGTCCTGCAGCATTTCTGAGTAAATGTCTTCCAGGTTAGTTTGCAAGAATCTTTGCAAAATATCAGTGGGTCACTTTGATTTTCCAAGTCGAAATTTGATCTTCACTTAACTTTCTCAGGAGGCAGAATGCCTGATACACTGGTTATATCCTCCTATTAGCAAGATTTAAAATAATATTCAACATTAGTATTGTGCTTTGTATTGGGCTAATTAGAAGGCATCATTATTTGTACAAATCTAAAATACAGGAATTGTGACTAAAACCCAGAATCTTCTTATTACTGTTAGCTCTTGATCCAGCTCCTGGTTTGTGGCAGAATATGGGAACAAGCAGTCTTGCTGATTTTTCTTCCCCTTGCGGACCTCTGTGGTTTCTGAACATGTGCGTAGAAGGTTTGGAAGACCTTCTGGAACAGTGTGGCTTAGGACTTAGTAGAGAAAAGTGATCTACTGTCAGATGAAGTCAGTCAATGGGGGAGGGGATGGTAGTCCAAAGCAGACATGGGGATGTAAGACCTTCTGCATTGCTGGATAGCAGAGGGCAAGCATAGTGGTGAAGCAGGATGATTGGAACTACATGCCTGGAGAGCCAAGCGTTTCCCATCTTAAACTGTAGTAGGCTACATTAAAATGAAAGCAAGAATGTTCATTTCTTGATAAGAACAATTGACTTCTAGAGTCACTGGCTTTCAGAAAATGCCAATTTTTAGTTTTTGTGTCTCTTTAACTTAAACCATGGAGAACATCGCTCTAGAGAGGGTTATTGTTATTTAAAAGAGATAATTGCCCTACTTTACATTGGATGTATTAACATGAGTCCAAAAACTATCTGCTTCAGGAACCTTAAAGTTTAAATTGCAAGAGAGGGAAGATAGTGAAATAAGGCAAGGAAGCAGTAAGCAAGGAGAGCAAAGGTTGAACATGAAAATTTAGTTGTAGGGCTTAAGACTGAAGGTTACAGAAACACATTGAAGGGGTGTTTTTTCATGTGTTCGGACTGCAGTTCAAGTTAGATAAAATCATTGTCTTTCTAAAATGTAAATCCCATTTTAGATTAAAAAACTGATTTTTATTTGAATTGTCACAAAACTCTAATTTTTATTATTTAAATTGTGATTTAAATCAATCTGTTTTAAACTAAATCCACCCTGCTGCAGTTCCAGAGTTTCCCAAGAAGTCTGGGAATTGCAGGCCAGAAAACCAAATCTGCCCACTGTTAGCATCCAGTCCTAGAGGAGGGTTTGGAGGTTGCACCATTGACTTCTTGGTCCTTGGCTTTGTGTTGTTGATTAGCTTAATAAAAAAGAAAGCTGCTTTGACATTTCCTGGGCATTTTAGTTCTTTGTAGAGGGCTCTCTATAGGGCTTCATCTGTAGCAAGACTATGACTTCCTGGAATAACTGAAGCAGCTTCCCCTCCCCCCCTTTTTAAATCAACAAGGACCAAAGGATCAATTACCCAGTGGAACTTGAAGGCCCTTCTTGAATTGTGAGGCAAGGTGAAACCTACAGGTGTGCAGATTTGGATTTCTGGGTGGCAGTTCGTAGGACTTTGGGAGAGTTTTTCGGGCATTCTAGGAAATGTAGTGCAAAAAGTGTACTCACCTAGAAAATTGGGCTTTTTGATGGGAAAATGATGGCAGGTCACATTTGTGTAGAGCAATGGTTCTCAACCTGTGAGTCCCTGGATGTTCCTGGACTGCAACTCCCAGAAACCCCTTCCAGCACAGTGAGTCGTGGAGGCTTCTGGGAGTTGCAGTCCAGGAATATCTGGGGACCCACAGGTTGAGAACCACTGGTGTAGAGCTTCAAATCTACAGGGTAGACCTGGGCTTCTGTGGAGACAAAAGAACATTTGGACAGCTCCGGAGCTGGTCCAGCAGAGGTCACAGGCAAGGATATACTAGTCAGTAAAAACAAAAACTGAGATGGGATTGTACCATGGGAGGCTTTAAAGGCAGAATCAAAGAGTTTGAATAGGATGCAGATAGGGATGTTTTGAACATGAAGTTCTTGCTTGGGACACACTTCTGGTGTTACATATGCAACTTAACAGGATTTAGCAATATGGAATTGACAATAATTATCCCTGTAAAGTATAGAGTGTTTGTCCTTTAGCATTCCAGTTTTGCTTTTAGGAGAAAAGAAGGGCACCAGATGCATTTCTAGCAGGTTTATGAGACTGCTGATATTTTTAGGAGAATCAAATTAAAAATCACGCTGCTGAGAGTATTCATTTAAAATGTTCCGTGCTTCGTGGCTTGCTATAAAAGAATATTCTTGGGTGTTTTGACAGGAAGACAGTACTTATTACGGAAGAGGTAGGGCACAGTCCAAGTGAGTATGCTATACGTATGAAGCCATTTGGAGAGGTCACTAAGACAGATGGCTGCCAGGATTATTCAACAATCTGCAGAAGGTTTTGTATTTATTTTGTGTTTATGTTTTGAAGTTGTACATCAAAGCTGAGATTCTAGCTGGCTGATGCTGCTTTTTCTTCTTTATTAGTCCGTTGACAATCCACTGTTGGATACAGGCCTCAAATTTTTGTTCCACAAATTTCTGCTATTCGAATCCGCATGCCCTAGTAACCTTTTAATATCACCCTTCCGTCTAGTTTTTGGTTTTTTATTTCTGAAAACCGGTAGTTTTTAGACAATGTGATGTGGTAGACAGAGTAATGGACTAGGATTTGAGAGACCTGGGTTCAGATTGCCACTTGGCCATGGTAATCAAAAGGGTGTGTGGCAGCAATGGGGAAACCCCTCATAATACCTGGTATAATTTAACATTCCATTAGAGTTGCTGTACATTGGATTTGATTTGTTAGCCCTTAACAAAAATAGTACATATCCCCGAGGAGGGAAATGGCAGTAGGAACACAAATTAAAAAGTGTAGGTTTTACACCTTTTCTTTTCAGGTATTTGATGGCTGTAAACTAGTTGAGATTAATGCTGAATTTAGGACATTGTTTCCTGTTTGGGTAATGTGGGAAACTATAGTCAATTGAAGACTTCCCAACTTGTCAGTCAGTTTATGCAAAAAAGAAGTGCAAAGAGATGATTATGCAGACAAATGGCTCATCCAGATTGTTCCTTTGTAAAGGGACTGAAGGATTTCTTTTTGTAAAGATTGTTTCTTACCAAATTTGGGTACATGAGTACATTTCAGTTTTGCCTTGGTGTGTGTATATTTTATAAACATCCAGAATCTTGTAGTAGAATTTTGTTGCTTTCTTTGTAATAAACTTAATAGAGTTTGTGCTGGCAAGGGAGGTTTCTTATTTTCTTGGAAGAACTTTTCTGATAAATACATGAATTTACTGGCAATTAAGTATCTAAAAACAACAAAAATGTATCTCTTTTAAAGTGATTATTAAAGCTGTTTTATTTCAAGAGCAGGTGCATAGCACTTTATAGTATGGAGACTAACATAATACAATTCCCTGAGCTGTTTCTGGCATGGGGTTTCTAATGAGCATCTTTTCTAACAATTGGCCTTTTTAAGACAGCGTGTTAGTATATAATTCAATTCTTCAAAAATATCCAGTTTATGATTGTGGGACATTATGCTTCTGTATCCACAATTTAAAAACCAGGAAATGGCCCCATATTGTTGCACATTATCTTGCCAATGTTGTTAGAATAATCTGGAAGTTGAGCCATGGCAATTTGACTTATTTTCTTGAGTGATCAAAACGTTTTGCCGCTCATCCAAGCAGCTTCACCAGTTGAGGAAAGTTAGTGGCAAGGCCTCCAATTTATAGTTCACCTTGATTTATCATCGCCCTGGTCTGAAAAGGCTCATTAGGTTGACAGTGGCCTGAACCATCTTGTTAGGTGAACAATGGCCTGAATAGGCTTGTTAGATATCTAGTACAGTGGCCTGGGGCTGTGAAAGTCCCACCTATTCAACCCTTCCCAACACTCATTAAGTATAGGTTGTTAGCTGTGGACTTGCTGGTGGAGGTGTGAAGTGCTTCTTATTTGTCTGGGGATGGTTGAAAGTACAGCTACATAAGTGGCAGACAGAATGTGCCTGAGCCCCCCAGCTCTGATGACAGAGGGGTTTTCAATATACACACATGAATGGCTTCGCTGACCCCTCTCTTGAACTACCTATCTTCACCTCTCTCAACAGAGCTGTCTGTTCAGGCCATTGTCCACCTAATGAGCCTATTCAGGCCAGGCTCTTCAGACCAGGATGATGTGAAATCAAGGTGAACTATAAACTGGAGGCCTTACTAGTAAATTTCCTCAGAATGATGAAGCTGCTTGGATGAGCAGCAAAACATTTTGATCTCACAAAATGTTTGCTCATGACTCATCTTCCAGATAACCTCACCTAGATGACTGAGAATCTTCACAGACATAGTCTTAGAATCATATAATAGTGAAGTTGGAAAAGGTCTACAAGGCCATCAAGTCCAACCCCCTGCTCGATGTAGGAATACAAATCAAAGGATATCTTCTGGGTGGTTGCTCAAATTTCTCTGGAATGCCTCTAGTGCTGGAGCACTCGCCATCTCTCAGGATAATTGGTTCCACCATCTTACTGCTCTAACCAAGACTTAGAGCTCACTAAGCTGAAAGCTCATGTTGCCATCAGGCAAAAGGATTCAAGGATTCACATAACAAAAGGTAGCCTGTCATGATGGTCCGGATACCCTCTTGTGCTCAATACAGTTCGCAAAGTGACACCACAAAAGAGAAGATCCCAGAAAGTGGCTTCTTTTTTTCATCAGTTAACCACTTCTCATCCAAGCACAAAGCAATAGTGAGGGAGGCTTGTCAACAAGTGCAAATGGTATACTACACTGTGCCAAATTTGGTGCTTACCTGAGGTCTAGTTTCAAAGTTATAATTTCTTATTAGGAATCCCCCCCCCCCCGTTTTTACAATTGCCTTATGGAATGCTGATTTGCTCTGTTGCACAATAATTTTATTTATTTTATTTATTTATTGGATTTTTATACTGCCCATCTGACAGCGAGGTCACTCTGGGCGGTTAAAACTCTTGTACAGCAATAATCAATGTAGTGGTCAATTGACTGCTTTAAGACATACCTTTGACTTTTGATTAGATAACAACATTTAACAGCACTTTCATCAAAATGTGCCTCTAAAGCTAACTTTTAGCTTTGGACATTTTTTTTTTGAAGAAAACTGTCATCTCTTTAATGCTTTTCTTTTGGAACTGAGTGTTTTTCTTAAATAACTGCTCGAGGAAAGAGGGAAAATATTAGATATTTTGTTTCCATAAAGTCATGGTTGATTATAAAGGCCTGTAAAGGGACTCTGTGGGTCCACAAGTCTAGCCCTATTGAGAAGGCATAGTGGGAAACTGAACTCCCAACCACTGCCTCCGCAGCGAGATACAAGACTCAGCTGTCTAGCATTTCTGGGATGTCTAGGTTATATGATCTTGAAATTATGGGTAAGTTAGACATGGACACACACACACACACACACATACACACACACACACACACACACACATTTGCATAAATTAGGAATCTAACAAGTCATTATTATGGTGATTGGATGATTCTATTAAATGTTTAATTTTTCAAGTTATTGAATTATATATATTGAATTGTATAGTTATTGAATTGTATAGATTAAGGGTGGTGGAGTCTCCTTCTTTGGAGGTTTTTAAGCAGAGGCTGGATGGCCATCTGTTGGAAATATTGTGATGGGGTTCCTGCATGGCAGTGGGTTGGACTAGATGGCTCTTGAGGTATCTTCCAACTCTATGATTCTATGGTTCTATGAAAAACAGATGGTTGCAATGGTTGCAGTTCCACAATGGCACAGGCTCCCTGATCATTATTTGTTTCAATGCCTTTGCCGTGATGAATACACAAATCCCTGGTCTAGTAAAATCCATGTAAAACTTTTGAGTATTGGAATTTCCCCATCAGAATCCTTAAAAATGGATCTTGCCATAGCCAATGACTCATTGAACAAAGAATGGACGACATTGAATTCCAAAGTAACTATTCTTTAGGTAGGGGCATTTGCCCCCCCCCCCCCGGAATTTCGGCATAGTCCCATCATGCCGTATTCCATCATATTTGTGGTCCCTCTCTTCAATATCCCATCGTCTTGCATTTACTAGTGCGAGGTTTAACGTTTTTCCTTCAAATGTGCGGAGACATAGATTTTCTAAGGGCTCAGTGTCCCCCTTTTGTGAATGTGATAAGAAGTCGGTAGAATCCCTTTCGCATATAATATTTTATTGCCCTTTGCATAGTACAGCTAGGGGAAATTTTTTAAGTCTTATTATACAGAAGTTAGCTGATAAGCCCTTCGAGCACCGCATGGCTTTATTATTACAGGACACTGATTTACATACAACCTTACTAGTGGCGAGATTTCTCAATGCGTTTTTTCCCCAAAAAACCCCCGGGCAGGACAGGGGTAGATTATTCACTTTGGGCAACCTACTCATTGCTGAGTACTCCCGGTGTCCCAATGTATGTGCTATGAGCTGATGTATGAACACTGTTTACCCTTATATCACGGCTTATGTATTTTATGTGTTTCTTTTAACAATTAATGGGCTTATAGTTGTAATAAACTTGACTTGACTTGAATGGTTGCAGTTCTCTTCTGGTTTCTTGAATCAGTACAAAGGGATTTATTATGTATCACAATATTGTTTTCCACAAAATCCCAGTGATTTAAGTGTAGCACATATTTTTCCCTCATCCTGTTGGAACATGGTACATATCCCATGTATGGACCAATTTTGATGTCTTACTGCACCCTAAACCTCCCACGTTTTGGTGATCTTGGTTTAAAACTTTCATCCCTGAACATTCAAGAGGTGGGTGTACATTTGAAACCAGTTGAAATGGAGCATACAATTCAATGGTTGTCTTCTTAATGTCAGTGGCATTGGATTGTGACTAGCCATTGGTGGATTAACAAAGAATAATGCTGGACCTTTAATGGAAAATGTAAATTAAATAATTTCACATTAAAATATATTGAAAAATAACCCAAGTACTGTAACAAGAGAAAGGGCAAATTTAGAAAACTGGTATTGTTGCTGCAATATGTAACTGGTTTCACTTTCTGTTTTGGATTCTGTTTCTGAAAAATGTACCTATTGATTATCTCTAAACTGTAGTCAACTGTTGAAGGCTGGGAATAGCAATGATTAAACAGGCTTGCAGAGGAGTAAACTATATATTACTTGACATGTTTTAAATATTTAATCTGATTTAAATGCCTCAAAACTCAGTTGAGTTAATATTTTTTCAACCATGAATGTAATCAACTATCAATAAGTTCCCTGAAGAAATCAATAATTCCCTTTTTATGTCAAGGGGAAATTAGCGTTCTGACATAGCTAAACTAGCACCATGCTTTCATTAGAGGTTGATATCGACAGGCTTGAAAACTGAGACTCTAAGGTTAGCAAAGATACACAAAAATCTTGTGCAGGGTGGGCACTAAGGAGAGAGGGAATCCCAAGGAATCCTGGGGAGGACTGTATTGCCAAGCAGTGTTGAATTATGGGGAAGGGAGGACCCTGGGGAAGAGAGGAATGGAATGCTCTGGCTGGCTAGCCAACTAGGAATTGGTGATGAAGAGGAAGAGGAGGAAGAAGGTTTCAGAATGCCACTGGTTGACTGAAAAGAGAGGTGAGATGTAAGAGGTGTGTTGCAAGGAGTGTTCTTCATGCAGTCAAAACTTCTATCTATCTAGCTATCTAGCTAGCTAGCTATCCAGTTTATATGCCACCCACTACCCAAAGGTGTCTGGGCGGCTTACAATTCAAAATTAAAATGAACAATTAAAATCAATTAAAAACATTAAAATGCAATACACTAAAATTCCATCAGGACCCACAATCTATGTTACATCAGTTAAAAAACATTCTGGAACAGGAAGGCTTTTACCTGGTACTGAAATGTCATCAATGTTGGCGCCAGGCGGACCTCACTTGGGAGGGTGTTCCATAGCCTGGGGGCAGCTGCCAAAAGGCCCTATATCTACAGACCATCCCTCTCAACTCCTTCAGAGATGGCTCTTTCAAAAGGACCCCCTGGCTAGATCTTAACTGCCAGATAGGTTCATATGGAAGGAGGCGGTTTTTCTGGTATCCAGGGCCTAAACTGTTAAGAGCTTTATATGTAAGCATGAGCGCTTTGAATTGGGCTCGGGCAGCAACTGGTAGTGAAGGTAGCTCATAAAGAATCAATGTGATATGATCCCTGGTGGCTCCACTACGTACCCGCCGAGCTGCACAATTCTGAAGGAGTTGCAATCACTGGGCTGTCTTTAAAGGCTGCCCCACGTACAGTGCATTGCAGTAATTTACAGCTACTCTCTGAATTAAGGACCTCCAAAAAATCCTCTCATTAACAACTCTCAGGTTTTGCAGACTAAAGGCCACAATTCCACTGCTGAGTCAATCCATCTCTCATATTCAGCCTCCAATTTTCCTTGCATTATTGGGAGGGGGAAGTTTCAATGAGTCAAACAGAATGATCTCAGATTAGTCATTTCAGTTTCTAGTGAAAGCTCAGGCTTGATTTTATCTAGAACCCATTTATCAGTCCTTTCCCCAGTGCATAGTCATTGAAAATATTATAGCATGGATGAAATCAGGGGAGATCCGACTTGTAATGTCCTAATATCTAATCCTTGTACATTTTTTATCTATAGTATGTGGTGGCTGTTAGTAAATGCCATGGTTTTGTATGCCAGATTGGGATAAGGAATGAGTGAGTGGGGGCGTGTGTATGACCCATGGTCCTTTGTTTAAAGAACGGGGATATGAAACCCGATGCTTAAGCAACTTTTACAACTCCCCTCTGAATTTCTGCCTCTAAGAAGACTCCTTGCCTGCCGTATATCATCTAGCCAAGAGACTCCTCGGCATACATCACCTAGCTGAGAACTTTACGAATCACCCCCTGGCAAAGCACATCTTTTGCCATGTTTGAACTTTTGGGGCATGCTTTGAAGAAGAGTGTGTTGCACTTGAACGCTTGTAATGTTTTCTTATTTTTATTTAAAAGGTAAAGGTTCCCCCCGCACATGCGTGCTAGTCGTGTTCGACTCTAGGGGCGGTGCTCATCTCCGTATTCAAGCCAAATCGCCAGTGTTGTGCAAGTCCGTGTCCCTGTGGCCAACATGGCTGCAAGGAAACACTGTTTTACCTTCCCACTTTTTATGGTGGTACCTATTTATCTACTTGATTTTGAACTGCTGGGTTGGCAGGAGCTGGGGTTATCAGCAGAAGTTTGCTCTGCTGCCTGGCACCCTGGATTCAAACTGCTGAGCTGCCAACTTTGCAGCCAACAGTTTTCGGAGCCTATAAATGTATTACTGTAGCCTAGTTTGCATTTGTGTCTCAGAACTTGCTGGGTCATGTAGTATGTTAATTAATGACTCAATGTCTCCTGCTGCCTAGTCATGGATGTAAAATGAACTGAGACTTTGCATAGAATTAGAATGGAAACTAACAGTTCTGTAACTCTTGCTTTCAGTCACTGTGCTGTGGAATTGTTGGCAACTTTCCTTTCCTTTAAGACTGAAGATGTTAGAAAATATTTTCTCATCTCCAAAAATATGGCAGTTAGGTTTCCTGGATGTATTTAAACCCTCTTAGAATCATTATCTTTCTGCTAACTTGCAGGTTGGGCTCTCTGAATTTGTACTGTATTTCCCCCATGAAGAGCATATCTGTATACACCGGAGAGCCTGGAGAGCCAAATAGAATGGACTGGGTGATGTTTCAGAATGGGAAGATTAAGATTCTAAGTCCAACTCAGCCACGACACCCATTGGCTGGAATCATGTTTTTTTTCTGGGCCCAATGTGATGTTATACCTTCAAAACTGAGCCTGGTGTTATGCCCAGACATCGAGAACTGCACAATTTGACACCCCTCCCCTTTTTAAAGGGAAGGAGGTAGAGCACAAAAGTGAGAGTGGTAGCTGGCTCTCTCAAAGCAGGTTCCTGGATGCTTTGGTGGCTGAGCCATGGAAGGGAATTAAGAGAAAGAGCATGTTGTTGGTTGCGAGTCTGTGTATGTGAGAGTGAGTACACTTACCTCTGCTTGTGTCTGCCTCTGCTGGGGGTAGGGGGGGACCGTGCTGGGAGAATGAGAAGGGAAGTCGGCCATGTAACTTTTAGAAGCATCCCTCTTGATATCTGTAAGTTGAGTCATGGCTACTGGACTTCTTTTTGAGAGAGAGAAACATTTCGCTGTTCATCCAAACAGCTTCATCAGTCTGAATACAGCTGGTGCAAGTCTTCCATCTTATAGTCAGCTTTGACCTCTTGTCACCCTGGTCTGAATTAGGCTCATAAGATGAACAATGGCCTGAATAGGCTCGTTAAGGAGACAATAGTATCCATAGCCTTAAGGAGAACAATGGCCCAAGGTGCTGAAACCTATCAAGAATGGGTCGTTAGCTATGGCGTTGGTGGTGAAGACTTTTTGATTTGTCTGGGTACTTTGGAAAGCACAGCCTGATAAGTAGCAGATAGACTATGCCTGAGGCTGCCACCCCTGTTGAGGGAGGGGTTTTCAATGCTCACATGAATGGCTTCCCTTACTCCTCTCTCAAAACACCTCTCTTCTTTGTCTAATATGTGTCCTTCAGAGTGCCCTTTGTCCTTCAAATGGCGGTGTACTGCTGATTCTGGTCCTGAGCTGTTACCCCTCCTATGTTGGGCCATCCTCCTGTTTAATGATCAGACCTTCTCCAATGTAGAGGTCTGAACACTCCTCACTGCATTGGACCGTATATACTATATATCCCTCTTGATAGTATTAAGAATGGTGGTGGGGTGTGGGAGAAAAAATGTTGCCTTGTTTGGCTCAGGAAATCCTGTTGACTGATGATACAGTACTCCCACTTCATGAATAGCACTTCTGTCATGGCAGGATTGCAGCTACCACAGGTATAGCATCAGATTTACATGGGCATAGCTACTCAACAAGATTTCAGCCTGTTTGATTTTGGGCCAGGCAGATATTTAGCCTGACCTGTGCTCCCCAAGGTGTTATGAAGATAAACTGTGGAAGATGGAAGGTAAACCCTACTGCTCATGAGTCCAGCCAAAAAAAAAAAATCTAATTAAAATGCTGGCCGAACAGGAAGGTCTTTGCCTGGTGCCGAAAAGCCAAAAGTGTTGACGCCAGGCAGATCCCCGTAGGGAGGACACTCCAGAGTTGGGGGGCAACCACCAAGAAGGCCCTGTTTTGACATGCCA
Organism: Phrynocephalus versicolor; assembly: GCA_023846285.1. Taxonomy (NCBI): domain Eukaryota; kingdom Metazoa; phylum Chordata; class Lepidosauria; order Squamata; family Agamidae; genus Phrynocephalus; species Phrynocephalus versicolor. Next base: position 46,272,606 of record JAHTLZ010000015.1, on the reverse strand, counting down.
CCCCCTTACCTCTTTGAGGGATGGTACCTTCATCAGGGCCTCCTGGCCTGATCTTAGGATACGGGCAGGCTCATATGGAAGAAGGCGGTCCTTTAGGTAACCAGGTCCTAAGTCGTTTAGGGCTTTATATGTAAGCATGAGTGCTTTGAATTGGCCCCGGGCAGCAACTGGCAGCCAGTGTAATTTTTTTAGAACTGGCATAATATGAGTCCACTTTGCAACACCACTCACTAGCTGCACAGCCTGGTTTAGTCTAAATTGTTAGACTAAAAATTGAGGGTTGTCTTGTACAATGAAGTAAGCCAATGAGAGAACTGTGCGGTTGAGAAATGATAATATTAGATTGGAAAAGTGGGATTGTCTTATACATGGTAGCATCTTATAGATGGGAAAATATGATAGCTTATAAATAAAATAATTTATACTCTACTAATGTTATTTCTCAATTTTTTTTGCAGCGGCAATTCTCTTGTCTAACAATATACCATAATGTACTAAAGACACACAAAAACATGACAATCTCTGATAGATATTTAGTCATACTAGCAGGAAGAAAACACCTCTTAAGCAATTTTTATATTTCCCAAACAAAAATTTAATTGCAATAATTTTTTATACAGTAGAATGTAGACACATGCCAAAGTTTTTATGATAGAGTTGGTTTTCTTTGATTTTACTCATTTTATGGTTAGTTTGGTTTATTTTGTCTTGACTGTTTTGCAAAGAATGTAAACCTTGAATGTGACTTTGCAATTGAAAGGCTGGGTGTAAATATAATAAATAAAATTCAATAAAATAACTCTAATGCCACCATCCCATGAGTCTTTCCTTTTGGGTAATCATTCAAGCTCTTTTTCATTTGGTGTTGCCTTATAAAAACTTCTGCAACCACCTTCTGTGGTTTTGGTATCACCTTGGATATGTTGCACTACAGTTTTCTCTACCCCACCTGACAGATCAGTAAGCCAGTGCTGGTTGGGAATGATAATAATTGTAGACCAAATAAATTTGAAGAAGTACAACTTGGGAAATAATTGCTTTAGAAGCTTAATTCCTTCTCCACTCTGGTGGTTTTGTTTTATTTTGTTTTGTTTTGTTTTTTGGTCATATACTTACCACAGAAACCAAATTAGAATTGGCATTCTAACTGAATCCTCATTAATGTTATATAGAAAAGCAAATTTACATCCAGTTTATAGCTCTAGACAGGTAGTGATGAATCATTTGGAGGAAAACTGTTTAACAGCGTGACCTTCCTCAATTCATTTGTCAGTATGTTTTAATGGAAGATAGTGGTCGATTGTAATAACCTATCCAGGGAAGCAGGTGTTAGCTGGGTATGTTATGTAACTCTCCTAGGTGGATGTTTCTGAACTGGGTCAGACTTGTGTGAGAAATGAGGGCAGGCTAATGTCTGTAATACTTACTTGCCTGTGGTGTGGTATTAATGTCTTATATCTGAAGTTCGCCAGGCTGGCTGGAAGCCCTCTAAAGAAGCACTCCTTATGTAACTGAAAAGAGGACAGCTATGAGGAAGTACGATGAATGTGTCCAAGAGTAATTAGATGATGAAACCCTTCAAGAAGATCACCCTCCTAATTGTGTCAGTCAGGGTCTTTGAAGGCTTGGCGAAAGGGGGTTTCAGCTAACCCTGTAGGTACTGAATTCGTTCTGACTTTAATGTTAATAACAACAATGAAGACCATCAGGATATGCTCAAAGAAGTTAAGTCCTGTTAAAATGAATACGATTTTTTAAAGAATGCATTTCATTTGTTTAGTGTCTTCAAGTTGTCCAATCTGACAGCCATCACAATTTCTTTCATTAATATAAAACTTTCATTATGAAAGCTTAGCCCACTATTTACATTGAAGATCTTAACCTAAAATAGGCAATAGAATTAAATTTTATTGAATAATTCCTTATTTCCCCCCATACAGTAGTACCTCATAAGACGAATGCCCCTTAAGATTTAAAAACTCATAAGACAAATGAAATTTCCAAGAATAGGAAAAACTCGTAAGATGAATTTTGCCTATGGGATGCGTCGCAAAACTAATTATTGGTATTCAATGTATTCCTCTGGGAAACCAACCGCGTTAAACTGCGTTTCGTAGGATGAAATTTTCATAAAATGAATTGACCCATAGAACGAATTAAATTCGTCTTACGAGGTACCACAGTATTCCTTCAGGCTCAATAGACTGAAACCTTGTGACAAAAACATTGGGTTGTTAAGCTTATTATCAAGTGAGATATTTTGTCATTTTTTTGCTACTTGGCTAGGTAGCTTTATGTGTTTTGCTGTGGCTTCATACTGTATTTCACCCAAACTGTTCAGTTGTGTTGGGGACTGGTGGCTTTAAGAGGAATAGGTGTCTATGCATTTTCTAAAAAGGTGCTTACATCTGTGTGGATTATTCGACTCCATTGTGCTGACCTTTAACAGATTTTTGTGGGAGATGCCATTTCCACAATTGAAGGTCTGAAGCCAACCTAGTCATTTAAACTCAAAAAATAGACACATTTTGTGTTCCCTTCGAAGGCAGATGCTCAGGTAATTTTTAAAAAGGGATTGTCCAGCTTTTCAGTAGCAAACATCAGAATTTAGCACTGCCTTAATTTAAAGGAGTTGTTTTGTAACGAGCGTCCTTGTGTTTTGCTCTGTTTCTTGTAACATTTTTTCATTTCTTCTTCTTTTCCCTCTGTCTCTATCTCTAGCCCATAGTTAGACAACCTGTTCTTAATGGAGAAAATAAAGGTAATCCAGAAATGTTTATGGTTTCCTGGAATATTTTTCTGATTTGTGTACTCACTTCTTTATTTTGTGGCCAGCTATGAAGTGTGGTAGCTGCATAGATGTCCTAAGCACATCCAATCTCACCTGATTTTGGAAGCTAAGCAGGGTCGGCCCTGGTTAGTACTTGGATGGGAGACCACCAGGGAATACCAGGTGCTGTAGGTGCCTGGAGTAGGAACTGGCAAACCACTCCAGTATGCCTGCCAAGAAAACTCCATGGACATGGGGTCACAAAGAGTCAGTCACAACTGTAATGACGCAACACACATAAGAGTGTGGTAATTAACACTCAGTCTAACACTGAAGTTGCATATATAAACTCCACCCTAGATAATAGCAGGTGTTTTATATATGTTATTTTTCTAAAATGTGGCAAAGGTGGGAATTTTGTATATCTTATTTAAAATGTTTTAAAATTTTTAATTGAATTTATTTCTACCTTTAGAAATAGTCACGTCTGCTCAAGTTTTTGGAAAGAGTAGGCACCATGCCACTGTAGAGAATGCAGTGCTTGACTTAAACAGAAGGGTGTGTGGTATCTATGTCCTTCTAATAATTATTATTAAACACTCAAGTCAGTTCTAGCTAAAGATGATTCATTTCCAGAGTTTTCTAGATATATACAGTTCTAAGTGGTCCCCTGTTCATTTTTCCTCTTGAGGTGCTCTGAGACTGTGGAGCTTGCTCTTGGCGATGATGGCTGACACTTCTCCTGGGAGACACTTTAGACCTGTGGCGTCCAAATTTTGGCCCTCCAGATATTTTGGACCACAACTCCCACAGTCCTTTGTCATTGGCAATATAAGCTTGGAATTCTGGGAGTTGTGGTCCAAAACATCTGGAGGTTCGAAGTTTGGACACCCATGCTTTAGACAATTGAACGTTTGTGTTCTGGCTCCACAGCAAGATAAATCTTTCGGCTCTACAGCCTAGCTATGTTTAAATATTTGAAAGGATGTCATATTGAAGAGGGAACAGGTTTGTTTTCCATGGCTTCAGAGACTAGGACTCGGGGCAATGGTTTCAAACTACAGGAAAAGAGATTCCATTTGAACATTCGGAAGAACTTCATGACAGTTAGAGCTGTTCGGCAGTGGAATATGTTGCCACGGAGGGTAGTAGAGTCTCCTTCTTTGACGGTATTTAAGCAGAGGCTGGATGGCCATCTGTCGGAAATATTGTGAAGGGGTTCCTGCTTGGCAGGGGGTTGGACTAGATGGCCCATGAGGTCTCTTCCAACTCTATAATTCTATGATTCTATGATTCTATGAATGTTGACTTCCTAGGCCCCTTCCTTCACACTTAAAAAGAAGTTCTGGAAATAAGAGCCATACTGGGATATACCTCTCACATGAAGACATTATTTGTTAAATGTGTCTTTGAGGTCACAAAGTATGACACTCAAGACACCTCAAAGCAGAGTGGATAAAACCTATGGTTATTTTATATTATACAGCAAAAATATTTGACCTTTAATTTTAAATTATGATTTAATAAGTTTAATGTAAATCAGATCCACTCCGCCTTGGAACACTATAAAACCTCATAGCATCCCTTGGTAATTCGAGTCTGTAGTAGTCTGTCACCACTGTCATTTATCCCCGAAAAGGTAAATTCCAGTAGGAACCAGATTACCGTAACTTTTCTACTCATATCATAATTCATCTGGTATCAGGGTATAAGTAGTTTTATTCATCCATATTGCTTCTGTCCCCTAAATCAGCAATTCCCAACCATGCGTAGCCGAGGTGTTCTTGGACAGCAGTTCCCAGAAGCCTTCACCACCAGCTGTGCTAGTCAGGATTTCTGGGAATTGCAGTCTAATAACCCTTGGGTTACCCAAAGGTGGGAACCATTGCTTTATATGGTCAATCAATCAATCAAATCAGTCAAATCCAAAAGTGTTAACAATATATAACCTTTTAAAAAACCACAGGCATGCTACTTCATCTTGCAGAAAAATCATTCTAACAGCTGTGAAACAAAGTTGTAGGTTCAGATGTTCAAAAATATATAAAAGCCTGAAGACTGAACTTAAGTTGCAGATAAATACAGTACTCAAGTCAGAGGAATGTGTTTCGGTTATAAGTTTTAGCTATTAAAGTTGGAGACAGCAATGTGAAACATATTTCAGTACATTTTAAGGATTAAAAGAGCTGTGAGAATGTTGTAATTATGTTTTAATTAAAAATGCAGAGTCAAAAAGCAGAGAATACACCTACAAAAAGTAGAAATGTAAGTGAAATACATTTCTAAAACTTTAAGGATATTCAGACGTACAAGAAAATAATTTAACAATGTTCTTACCCAGCCAAGCGAGACCTATGAAGGGAAACCCGTGATTTTTTGTGATGCCTACACGTGTCTTTCCTACTTCTTGCTTATTGGCATCTCGTGCTTAGTATTTGGTATCTGTGTTGTTGGTATCCAGTCATTGTATGTGTCTGCATCTGGCTTCCATAAAATTATATTTCTCTCATTTGTTTACATTTCCCATTCATTTGTCAACAGTTGAGCATTGCTAGTAAAGCAAACTGCTACTCCATGTAATACATTTTATAAAGTTTCAATGAAAATTTACATTGCCAATTTTGCACACTGCTGTCCCAGAGATTTACTGTGACAACAAACGGCACACTGTTGATTATTTGACTTGTTCCCTTGAACACCTATGACACCAGCAAAATGCCAGGAGAGCAAACCACTGATGATCAGATTTGGTCAGGGACCTGCTTCCCTTGCATTTCAGTACTCTAGGAATGTTATAGTCTAGGATTTTTTTCTTCAATGTTTGGCATTTCCTTATCATTTTTTTTTAGATTCCCAGTGTGGTATAGTGGATAGAGTGGTGGACTAGGACAGGTTCAAATGTTCACCCAATATATATATATATATATAAGTGGAACTAGTAAAAATACTCCTTAAATATCTTGCTTACCTTTAAAGCCCTATTAGAGTCTCTATAAGTTGGTTTCAATTTGACACCACAACATACACGTCATTTGTTTACTTATTAATGTTCAAGTGTTGGCCTCCTAGGAAATTCCAGGCAAAAATAAAAAAGAAGACAAAAGAAAACAAAAGAAAAAACATGTGGCACCTTAAAGACTAACTACTGTATTATATCTTAATGTAAACTTTCATGGACATGTCCACTTTGTCGGGCATAAAGCAGCAGGATGAGGTGTATAATATAATATACAATGGGATATAAGTTTCTTCCTAGGAAAGAGATCCTTTAGACTCAATTTATAGTTTACAGTGTTACAGTAGGACCCCTGTATCCACTGATTCATTATCCACTGATTCAGTTATCCACAGTTGGCAGAGGAAATAATTAAACAAATCAGCAGCTGTAAAGCAAACATTAGTCACAAATATCATCTGTAAAACAAGCTAGTCACAAACAGCAGTCATAAATCAAGCTACTGTCAGGAAACAGCAGTTTGGGGGTGGGTGGGAAGGTATTCTCTCTTATCCACGGTTTTCATTCTCCACAGGATGGCCTGGAACCAATCCCCAGTGGATACTGGGGTCCTACTGTATTTTACACTGACTTTGCTTTCCCTCTTATGGCCTGGATGGAGAGTTAGCTGATTGTTTTGTAGTGACTTTTCACACATGGCTGTTCGCAATGTACACTGTGAGGGTTGCATTTTTACAGTTTCCTTAATTATTTTAACACTCTATGCATACAAAATTTCAAATCTTGACAGTTTTACTAGTTACACGGGTAACAAATGGTTTTTCCAGGAAAAAAACAATTGGGTAGTAATTTTCTTTGAGAAACACCCTTGATTATGCAGATGACAGGGTACTTTTTTACTTGGTTACTTCCCACTTTGGCCTCTGTCTTAAGGTTCTTAAACGCCTAAACAGAAATGGGAAAATGCAGTATTAAGAAGAGTCATGTGTTTTTTGCTGTAGATTTTGTGGTTATAAAGAAATGGGGATGGATTTAATCTGGCTGTTGACAGTATAGATAGCCAAAGGTTCTTGTCTACTATATTCCTTTAAAGCAAGTTGAGCAGATGAAGGTGTTAATGATGTAACTCACTGTTTTTTTAATGATTAGTAAAGAAGACTGATAATTGTGGACCAAATGCCTGACAGCACACTTCTGTGCCCTATAGCCTGCAGCATATGACTGAAGATGAGTGTAGGTTTCATTCAAGAGTTCCTTTGCAGTTTGTTATGGAATAAGACACAACAGCAATGGCATGTGCCTGATGTGAACACATTGCCCAAGGATGCAAACCACTATCAGTAAAGCTTGAAAGTTCAAGAAACGTACAATTAATAAACAATTTAATATTGGGGATTTAGATTCCTGCATTGAACAAGAGACTGGGCTCAATGGAATTATAAGCCGTCTCCGATAGACTGTGATTAACATATGCTGTGCACAGAGATTCTTTGATAGATGTGGAAGAATAGATCAGTGTTGTGAATTCCTTAGGGAAGAAAAAAAATCTACTTGCCTATGATTAAACCTATTAAATAAATCAAGACTGACTGACTTCCAATATGATTTAACTAGACCAGACTAGTACAGATTATATGATGAGGGGCAGGACTGCGCTGCAAACCTGTTCTTCATAAATGTTGACACTATCAAAGCCTGCCTTTTATTTCCACTTGTCCACGCTGCCAGTAAGGCACTATGTAAGAAGTGGGGTGGCTGATGGAATTATGCTGTCATGTTTACTTGAGATTGGAGTTAAGACACAAGCATGTGTCTTCTTCTAATTTTTTCATTTTGTTAAACAGAATGTGTTATTTTCCCTCTTGTGGGAGTCAGTGCCAGATGGGGGAATTGAAGTCATGTGTTGCCTTCCCAATGGGTATGGAGGACAAATAGTTAATTGCAAGGTGTTGATAATAACATGATGATAAGTCGTATGATGGCTCCTGGAAATTTTTTCAGAAATAGAATATTTCCAGCCTCTCCATCTACCTCCAAATAAAGGTCCTGAGCTTACAATGGACTCTCTTTGGTTTCCAGAATGCTGCTGGGGGCTATAGGTGGTGGTGGGGGGGGAGGGGGCAGGATTCATTGACAGATGCAGGGAATTTAATTTCAGGAAATCAGTGCAGTAAATGTTCACATGGGTTTTGAGTGCTGGTGACACCATTTTAATCTTAGGTGAAAAGACAGTTTGGAAGGAACCGTTGTGCCTCTTATTTAATTGAAATCATTGTGCTTGTTATTTCTGAAGAAATAATTGGCTTCCAGCAAATTTAAATCAAGAACAGTGGGATCTGGGATGTTTGCAGCAAACTTGGGTTATGTGCTAGTCTTTTATGGCCTCCCTTTTTGTTTTGCAGGGCTGCCTTGAACAAAGATCATGAGCAGGTAATGCACAAAGCGTCCTATTGGGAAACATGTCGGACGAGTCAGTCTCAGGGAGTGATCCGGATGTGGACCCGGAGTTGGAGCCGGAGGATATGGAAGAGGAGGAGGAGGAGGAGGAAGAGGAAGATGAAGCAATGGAGGAAGATAATGATGGAGACGATGAGGAAGATTTACTTGACGAGAATGGTGAGTAGTGGACCAGTCAGTGAATGAATGCTTTAGTTTATTTTATGTGCTTCCCTTTGGCTATTAAATCTGATTAACATTTCTTTGATATTATGCACGAAGCAGATTTGTTCATTCTGGAATTTGTGTTTACCAGTCTTTGAACATTTTATAGTTGGTAGGTTGGTAGGCTTCCCTATTGGACTGGTGGCTTCCCATCTTGTAGCAAAAATGTTATTCTGTTTAGCCCCTGCACCTGCCAGGGAATTCCCCATCTGGCAATAATTATTTGGCTGGATATGTAGTTTTCATAGTTGCTTCTGTCTTGTGGAGGATCAGTTATAGTGAAATATCTGGTGTTATAACCTTTGCCTTAAGGTAGTTGTGGTTTCTTTACACAGCAAAATTGGACATATGTGTGGTGGCTAAAGCCAGAGCTGAATGTGCATTAGGCTGGAAATATTTAAATTCTGTACTGAGGATGAGACACTTCTGAGGTGCAAAGTTTGTAAATCTCATTTGCATAATTTCCCTTACAATTTCACCTTCTTGACTATTTACAATACCTTCTACCAGGTAGGTGCAGAGAGATCAAAATCTATACAGAAAGCTCTACTTTTGGAAATCCTATTCAAAAAGTATTACAGACCTAGATGAAGAAAATGCAAGAACAATTTTGTTGAGTTGAACCAAACATCCATTTTGTTGTGCACTTACTGTTTCTGCTACTGGCCCAGCAGATGAACTCAAGAAGCTTACAGTTTGGGAATGAAAATGATAGTTTTCTCATTGTGTTGTTCCTGCCATCTTGTATTTGGACGCATAGCACCTTCTGATTCAATGCATTTGTTCTCACTGGGAGCTACTGATAGTTGCTGACCCTTGATAAATTTGTCAAAACGTGTTTTTAAAAGTTAGAATCATTTATATTATCTCTCAGAGTTTGTATTCTGCAATATTCTAGTGGGAGCTTTCATGGATTAAGTTTACTTCCTCAGATTTGAGAGTGAGATTAGATGGCTGTATGAGATTGGTGCCACTTCTGTCCCGCATCTCTGCTCTGGCAACACAATTACAGGTCCCAACAATGTCACACACAATATCGGGGTGGTGGTGGTGTAACTTTTTATTCTGCAAATGTCAATACACAAAACACTTGCTTAAGAACTGTTTCATCTTCCTGACACTTACTGAGCAACCTGAAGGTGACTTGGGAGAGCAGCAGCTGAGACAAGGTCTATATAGATGGGGGAGACCCACTCAAAATGACTACATATCAATCAAGGCTTCTTGGCTCATTGCCAATTGTAAAATGCTACATTGATTCTCAGAGTTTACTACTGTACTTGTATGAACAGTGTTATTTTAACCTTACAGACCAGCGGTGGTGAACCTTCTGCACTCCAAATGTGTTGGACCACAACTCCCAGAATTCCAAGCTTGTATTGCCAGTGAAAAAAGGACTGTGGGAGTTGTGGTCCAAAACATCTGGAGTGCCAAAAGTTCACATCCACTGTTATAGACTGATAATTTGTAGGGTTTCCATTCATGATTGCCACAACTTGGATGGGACTTGATGGCATGTAACAGCACTGATAACAGAACTTATTCACAGCCTGATAGTCAACACTAAAAAAAACATGGTCCAGTATCTGTATCATTGCCTGGTTATGGGCAGTGTTTAGATATGTTATACAGTCTCATTTTAGAGTGAAGTAGTTATACAGTCTCCCTCCAAGGTGTGAGCAAGAGGAAGCAGCAAAAGCTCATGTTAAAATACGTAACCGTCTTTATGGTACTATAAGTTTTTTTGTTACCTTTTCTTTTTGTCTGATCTGCTTGCACATGCTGACTCAGCAACTTCTTCAAAAGCGGGTAATGACTGGTTTATGTGGACAATCATAGACTAAGATGGTTATTTCTCCAAAGACAAAAATGGCAATAACCAAACAGAGCACTCAATAAGACATACTACCAATTAAAAGTGCAGCAGTAAGACACCTTTTTACCATGAGGTAAATCAGGAACCAGGAACAAGGTTGATTGGTTAGTTATGCTAGATCCCTTTTTTTAAAAAAAGGAAAAGAAGTAGTTGCTGGGTTTCTGTGTTAACGAGTGTGATGATAGTTATGGTATCCAGCAGCAGGACTGCAGAGATCTGAGACATTAATTACTAAGGCGTTTTCCATGAGCCTGAACTCTCTCCAGAAGCACAAGTGATAAAGCTGAGGCTATCCTACTTGTCACGAAAAGACAAGACTTGCTAAAGAAAGCAATGGTATAGCACTGGGGGAAGGTAGAACGCAACAGGAGCTGAGGATGACCAAGTATGCAATGGATTGACTCAATAAAAGAACCATGGCATTGAGTTTGCAAAAGCAGAACAGGGCTAGTTATGACAGTACTTTATAAGCCACTCATAGGGTTGCCATACGTTGGAGGCAACTTGAGAGTATGTAACAGCATCAGCAATAAACACTTTTTTCTGGATTAAGCAGAATCCTGATGGCAATTTAAGCTTGCATAAAGAAAAATCACATTAAGTTGTAGTGGCAGGCTGCTGCTCATTATGAGAGGCTGGTTGCATTATTGGGCGCATGTCTGACCCGTATGCACACACACACACACACACACACACACAGAGGAACATAAACCAGTGTCTTGTTAAAAAAAAAGCAGGGTGATACTGTGACTTAATGTAGCTTTCTTTAGGCAGGTATAAATTTCCAGTAGAACGCTCGCTGGCTGGTTGGGCCAAAATTCATTGTTGGGTTTTGATTTTGCCACTGTGAAGGATCAAGTTTCTCTTCACTTTGTTGTTCCCAGATGGAAAAGTGGCCACTTCACACTGCCGTTCAGTAGGAGCAGTAGGGTTGGCTGAGAAAGCCATAATGAATCTCGGTAGGCTTCTACCCCATAACAACTAGAACAGGATAGGAGTGTAAAGCTCTTAGGATTTAGTTTATCATTGCTTTGTTGCTGCTCATCTTTCCCCACCATTTATAATACAGTGGACCCTTGTATAACAAACGGGTTGTATAACATAAAATTTGTACAACATAAAAAATTCCGGCGATAAGGGGAATTTGCTTAACAGAATCGCCTATGGGGCAAATCTGTACTGTACAACATAAAAATGGGATCACTCTGTTTTCAATGCATTCCTATGGGAAATTTGTATAAAGGAAATTTTGCTTAACATAAGTTCATTTGGAACGAATTAATTCCTTTATACAAAGTACCACTGTACTATGCCTGACAAAGGGGTGCTAACTATGAAAGCTTGCACACAGTTGTGTGCCTTAAAAAATATGGGTTTAAAAAAACCTGTCAACACTGGTATGGGATGTAAATCATGCCAAATAATAGGATCTCAATGAATAGTCTTAATGTACAGGCAGTCTTAAATGAGACGAATGGTCCTTCCGGTCTTCCAAAGCCAGATGTCTAAAGGACAGATACTCCATGCATGTAAAGAATGTTTGACAAGGCCGGAGTAAGGGGAGACATGCAAATATCTCAAGGGTTGGGAATGCTCTTTTTGGACTGGCTGTTCTGTACCGGCATAGCGATGACATTTTTTAAAAAGTCCATTGCTGTATTTTGGGGAGAACACTTTGTACTTAGTCTTTTTATTTTTTAAAATTCTATCCATTCTTGATGAGCCTAGGGACTTGGTTTCTTCTTGTTCTGTTAATCTAGATTTTTTTTTTCAGGGGGGGGGGGGCGAAATGTGGGAAGGAGACACTGGAGTGGAGACCTTTGCCAAACACAGGATTGCAGACCAAAAAAAATAATAATCACGAGCTAGGGTGGACCCTTTCTTGCTAATTCTAGAATGTTAACTACTTCCTTGAACTATGTTACCTATTGTTACTTAAGAGATTGTTAGGGTGGGGTGTGGCTTGAAGGCAAATGTGGGGAGAGAGTGTAAGAACCTGCCTCTCGGTGCCCCTTCAGGGGTTTCACAGACTGACAACAGTTTGGGCCAAGTTTCTGTTTTAAAAACTGCAAGACTGTAATTGAGATTTTCATTGAAAAAGAAAACCTTGCCAAACAGAGTTGTGTCTCTTCATGCTGTCTGGCAGAAATGTCTTCTTCTCTCTCTCCCCCCCCCCCCCCGAGAAATTGGCACAGATTCTGCCAGAAGTCAACAAAAATTATTTAACCTATAGAAGTTAGATAATTGTGGCCGTGAGTGATACTCAAGTGCTGGCTGCCTCAAATTTTCAAAACGCTCAAGACTGGCTGGTTTGTTAGGGTAGCGTTACAGGTTGCTTGCTTTTTAAGTTTCGGTCGTGCTGCATATTGGAATGTTAAGGCTGAACTGCTTTGCTCTTCGGAAAAATGATAGACAACTGATCCATGTCTCACTATATCCCATATGAAGGAGGGAGGAGCTTGCATCATCTGCTTGTCCCTTGCTTCCTTTATTTGCAGTTGTCATAGAACTTGTAGGTTCGGGGCAAACAAAAGAGTATAGAAATCCAAGCGAGTTTTAAATTAAGCTGAACAAAGAATTGCACTACATGTGTTGTTGTGAGAAGTCTTTCCAATAATTGTCTATGTTCCAAACATTCATATAACAATATAAAAGCTTTGTAAAAAACAAATAATTCAGACCCATCTTTCATGCGGCTTGTAAGGATGCACAGAGAGTAAATGTTTTGCAATAACATTCTGTTTTAAGAAGACCTTTGGGTACTAGCAATTTTAGTAAACTTTGGTTGTCTTTTTAAAAGGGACATCTTGGTTATAGCTTATAGTCGGGCTTTTACAGTCCTTTGTCTTGGATGTCTGGTGTCATGTATCTCGTTCAAAATACTTGCTGGGTATAATAGAGGGATACCTCTAGATACAAAATTAATTGGTTCCAAGGGAACCTTTGTGTCATGAAAATTTTGTTTCTAGAAGCATGGTTTCCCATAGGAATGCATTGAAAACCAATCAATCTGTTTCAGAGGTCAGAAAACAGTCAAAAAAGGGAACAGATTAATTGATTTTCGATGCACTCCTATGGGAAACCGCATTTTGGGATATCTGTTGTGGTGCATTGGGCTCAATGCCACCAACCTCCTTTTTAGGTGGTCCAAAGCCGAAGGAAACACGGGAAGGGGGGGCGGGGAGAGAGGCTTGTCCCTGCTGGTGGCACAAGCAGAAGCCACCAGAACAGTGTTGGCGAACCTATGGCATGGGTGCCAAAGGTGGCACTCTGAGCCCTTTCTGTGGGCACCCGACATCGCCCCCTTCACAGCCACCTGTATTCATGTTAAATTGCTGCATTGGCATTTTGTGAAAAATTAGTGGGTTTTGAATCGGAGTTTGGGCACTCGGTCTCTAGAATGTTCGCCATCGCTGCTCTAGATGAAAGACACTCCTCACGCCTGGAAGCAGAAGGCTTTCCCCATCTTTGGGGGTGGTAGGTTTTTGACATCCCCCTCCTTGCGTGGCATGGCATGCAAGGAGGGGACTGTCAAAAAACCCACCCCTGCCAGTCTTGGGTGGGTCACGAAAGAAACTCAATGCACAATTTCCGCACCAATGGAGTTTCTCTCGTATCTTGAGTTTCTTGTATCTAGAGGTACCACTATAGTACCCTTTCTTCTTAGTCAACTTGAACTTTTGGAAAATGTGGGATATAGTGTTTGAAATAAATATTTTCTGTGGAACTGCCAACATGATCTGAACTAGACCAAGGATGGAGAAGGCATTGCAAAATGTCACAGTAAAATGCTTCATTTTACTTTTTAAAAACTAACAAAGGAGAACGTTTCATTTACAGTCCCATTTAAAAAAATGTTTCATTATTATTCCTTAATATTTAACATGCTCCCATTCACTATGTTAAATTCCGTTGGTAAATGGTAAAACTTTTTTAAAAATCACATTTATCCTATTGTGATGGGGAGAAGGGGAAAAATAAGTTATAATTCAGTCAATAAAAATATGGATAAACTTGTTATTCCTGTGATTTAAAAATAATGTTCATTGTTCTGTAAATATATTTCCCTGAAACAGATATTGTTCTCTTCTTATATATATCTTGCTTTAATTCCCTCCACTATCTGCAATGCTTTCTCCAACCAGTCCTTAAGTGAATCTTTCTTAGTAGATAGGCTAATATAGTAAAATAGTTGGTGTTGCAGCAAGTCATAGCAGTTTCCTTTGCTGCATCAGGATGGGTTGCCCTTGCCACGGTTTGTTTAGAATGTAATTTAATTACCTGATCCACCATTCAACTTGTTGCTTGTATGATTCTGATCCCTCAGCTCACTGCCATGTACCAGGGAGTTCCTTCCATCAGTGCCTCCAACCTGTCCTGCGTGCTAGTCAACGCCAGGTCAGTTGATAATAAAATCCCCGTCCTTTATGATGTCATCTTGGACGGGTGGGCCGACCTGGCTTGTTTTATGGTGGGGGCAGAGGGAGGGGCGTCTCTCTCCCAGCTGTGCCCTCCCGGGTTTCAGGTCCAGCATGTGGGCAGGTCGGAGAGTTGGGGTGGGTATGGGTGTGAGGGTTTCGTTAGGAATAATAATGGTTCTGTCGAAGAATGACCCTGAGACTCCCAACAGTTTCTCCCAAAATGTCAAACTTTTATTCATGCCAGAGGTGGGCACTCTATCTTGAACACTGTTTCCAACTTCGTTAACATTAAGAAATGACAAACTCTTTAACATACCTCCCATAACAGAAGGGTTCTGAACTTCTCCATTGTCGAGAAACGGATTAGTATTCACTTGTGGGTAGGGAGACCCCTCGGTAACATGGGACCATAACATATGGTCCCGCAGCAGCGATGTTTGACCGCATTCAGTTGGGTCTCCCAGGCCCAACCAGGAATCCATCTGGAGATTGCTCCACCACCCTGAGCCAATGTTACAGTATTGGTTCCCCTCACAGGACTTGCGGTAACTGTCACCAGGGCGGGTAGCGGCAATCCTACATCTATTTTGGGCTTAGGTTCCTTATCTGCCTGCGACCCTTGCTCCGAATAGCAACATATTCACCCTTCCCCTGTTTGGGTCCTCACGTCACGCCCTCTCTGTTCCGTCTGACAGCCTATGCTCCTCTGCCCCTCCTTTATAACTTCATCCTCCCTTATCCTTCTCTCCCATTCATCTATGGGCACATCTATTATCCAGCAGCTCTCTACTGTTGGCTCCTCCCTCACTATTTGAACCTTCCTCCTGTCACTTGTCCCTTTTACATCAATCCACTCTATCAAGTCTCTTTCGGTTTCCTCTTCTGTTTCTTCTGTTTTCTCTTCCCTCTTCACTTTGTTCATGTCCACAGACGGCACACTCCTGACATCCTTACAGTGGGGTAGCCATTATTTAAAGGGAATCCCTTTTGGTCAGCAGATCCATGGCATTGGTGAGTCCTGGGTTAGAATGCCTTCATCTATTGGTGGGTCAGCAGGACAGGTTTAGTATTGTAGTGGAGTACTGTGCTTCCCACAACCTGCGTAATCCCTACCATCTTGGTGGCATTGTTGAGGTACCCCTGCCTTTTGATGGTAGGGGGCTTCAACGTACATTCCGAGGATGGACTTTCAAGAGCGGCTCTGGATTTCGTGGAGTCCATGGCTTCCATGAATCTGTCCCAGCATGTTGTTTGTCCCACCCAGAGAGCAGGGCATACCTTGGAACTGTTTTTTCCCCTCCCCATTGGTGGATTTTACTCTGAGGGTGGGGGATATTGTTCCCCAACCCGTTATCATGGTCAGATAATTTCCACTGACTTTTCCACTGTCGATTGCTGTCCCACTCTGCGGGGAGCCCTGGCCCCTTGTTTGGGCCCGCCCCCAAAGGCTCCTGGATTCAGATAGTTTCTTGGAGGCCTTTGGGGGGGGGGTTCCCTGATGGTCTGGCTGACGATCCAGTAGAAGCCCTGGTGGATAGGTGGTATGAGGATGCCGTTGACCAGATTGCCCCCAAGCATCTTCTTCATTGTGGAGCTCGCTCCTCACCATGGTTCATGGCTGAGTTGTGAGTGATGAAGCAAGAACAAAGAAGACTTGAGAGCAGGTGGAGAAAGGACCAGTCAGCACTTAATCAGGCTGCTGTTTGTGCACTGACCAGGCACTACATTCATGCGGTCAGGGAGGCTAAAAGATCCTTTGCCTCCCTGAGAATTGGTGCGGCCTCAAGCCGCCAGGCAGAGTTGTTCCGGATGGTTCGAGACCTCACCAATCCTGGTCAGTCTAGGCCTCCTCCTAATGTTTTCACTAGTGAGTCATTTGCAGCCTGGTGGTGCAGTGGTTAAATGCCTGTATTGCAGATAAAACTGTGCTCACTACCTGGGGTTCAATCCCAGGTAGCTGGCTCATGGTTGACTCAGCCTTCCATCCTTCCGAGGTCGGTAAAATGAGTACCCAGCTTGCTGGGGGGTGGGGGGCAGGCAATGTGTAGCCTGCATACTGTAATTAAAACTTTAAACCACCCAGAGACTACTTGAAGTGGTATGGGGCAGTATATAACACTTTGCTTTTAGAACTAAAATTGAGGCCATCTGAGCTGGTCTTGACTCCAGTTGCTCTAACCTCCCCTCAAGTATCCCGAGTGCTGCACCCCCTCGGTGTCCTCATCTGGTTGAGTTTTGGCCTATATCGTCAGCTGGGGCCTCCTGGGTGCTGGCCCACTGCAGGCTGGTGACTTCCCCCTTCAACTCTTGCCCGTCCTGGCTTATTAAATCCGCTGGAGGGAGCATGCCAGAGTGGGCTTCTTCTATCTCCACTGTATCCTTCAGTGAAGGGATTTTTTTCCACTCACCTGAAGGAAACAGTGGTGAAGCCCACTCTAAAGAAACCTGGCCTGGGATCGGACAATCTGTCTAGCTATCGTCTGATCGCCAATGGTCCATTTTTGGGCAAGTTGATCGAGAAGGTGGCCGCCGTCTGGCTCCAGTCATTCCGGGATCCTTTCCAGTCCGGGTTCAGTGCCAGATGACCTTAACGGGGGCTGACAGGGATTGCTCTACCTTGTTGTTCCTCCTGGATTTGTCAGCGGCCTTTGATACCATCGACCATGGCATCCTGCTGGGTCGGCTCTCCGAGGTGGTGATTGGAGGTTCAGCTTATAGCTGGTTCTAGTCCTTCCACGCTGGTGGCTGTTCCTAGCGTGTTCAGCCGGGGGAAGAGCTGTGGGATCCTTGGACACTCCCTTGTGGGGTGCCCCAGGGATTGGCAATCTCTCCCATGCTGTTCAACATCTATATGAGGCTGCTGGCTGAGGTCATTAGGAGATTTAGAGTCTGTTGTCATCAGTATGCTGGTGACACGCAGCTCTTTCTCTCCTTTACCACCTCTGCAGTGGAGACGGTGCAGATCCTCGACTCTTGCCCGGATGTGATCATGGAATGAAGCAGGACTAACAGGCTCAGATTCAACCCGGAGAAGACTGAGGTTCTGTTCTTCAGGGCGTCCTCTGCTTGGTGCAGTGGCCATCTCCCAAGTCTGGAGGGTATTACCATTCAGCTGGCGGATAGAGTGAGGAACCTGGGTGTGGCCTTGGATCCGGCTTTATCCCTGGAAGCCCAGGTGATGACTGTTTCCAAGTCCGCCTTTTTCCATCTTTGGCAGATCACCCAGATTTGCTCGTACCTGGATACTGCTTCCCTGAGAACAGTTGTGCAGGCGCTCGTGATCTCGAGGATAGATTATTGCAATGCTGTCTATGTGGGATTACTCTTGACCCTTATTTGGAGACTTCAGCGGGTGCAAAATGCAGCAGTCAGACTGGTGGTTGTTGCGGGCATTGGCTGCCCACTGTGTCCCAAATAAGGTTCAAGTTACTGGTTTTGATTTATAAAACCCTCCGTGGCTTTGGACCTGAATACTTAGTGGAGCAGATCTTCCAAAGGTCAGCTGAGGCCCTACCCACCAGGATGTCACAGGCGCTCTCACTTCGGGTGGCCATGCCCAGAAAGGCCAAGAAATTGGTCACTCAAAACAGGGCCTTCTCTGTGGTTGGCCCCTTGCTTTGGAACAACTTGCCAAGTGAGCTTCGCCTTGCACAGTCGTTGTCAGCCTTCAAAAAAGCATTGAAGACATTGCCTTTTAGGGGGGCATTTGGCAACCAATAGGTTTTCTTTTTTTATTCCGCCCTCTTGCTGAGTATTATTACTTGTTTTACTTCATTGCTTTTTGGGGGCTTGTTGTGCTTTATTTGTTTCTTATTGTTACATATTATTGTTGTACACCGCCTGGAGTTCCCTTGGGAAGACTGTGTGGTATATAAATAAATACATAAATAAATGTATATTCCACCTTTCCTCCTGCATGCTCAAAGTCCTTCCCGTTGTATCCTGACAATAGTCCTGTGAAATAGGTCAGACATAGAGTGTGATCAGCTCAAGGTCACCCACTGAATTTCATGGCTGGGTGTGCTTTTGAACCTTGGTCTCTCAAGTACTTCTCCAAAACTCTGATTGCTGCACAGCTAACTTTAGCTTTAAATGTATTAACACAGGAGTAAGGTCTGATTGACTGATTGATTGTAAGTGCACATTCTGTTAAATTCTAGATCAAGTTCTGTAGTTGATTTGGGTTACCCGCTTTTGTTCATTAAAATGAAATCACAACTAGAGTGAGGATAATTGAGAACACTGTACAGTGGACCCTTGTATAACAAACAGCTTGTATAACATAAAATTTGTACAACATAAAAATTCCGGAGATAGGGGAAATTTGCTTAACATAATTGCCTATGGGGAAAATCCGTACAACATAAAAATGGGATTACTCCATTTTCAATGCATTCCTATGGTAATTTGTATAAAGCAAAATTTGCTTAACATACTTTCATTGGGAACGAATTAATTTCTTTATACAAGGTACCACTGTATTATAACTTACCCAGACTTCAGAAACAGTTAGGAGAGAAAACTTGTTCTGAGGCACAATTTAGGGGTGCAGCTTTTAATTGACACTTGTCAAGTAAGTGAATTATTGCTTACAGGATCTGTATCATGTAAAGCTCTCTCTCTCTCTGTAAAAAAACTGCTCTTGGTCCATGAAATAATAAGGGTCAAAATCGCATTTCACTAATAAAGGGAGTAGGTCAGTGTTGCTCTACCTCTGGGTAGATTACTATCTTCACGTGGATTTCTGTTGGATTGCCAGACACTTGCAAAGTATTAAAATTCAAGCATCCAGGATACATTTCTAAAAGGCATGGAACATGGTTATTTGCTGAATTATTCTCCGGCTGGCCCGTGTGAGATGCCGGAGTTTTTGCTTCTTGCTTCCTGTTGCCCGTTGGAATTCCCCTTCTGTGGGGCCCCAGTTGGGTTTGAATTAGTTATGTAAGGATTTTGTTTTATTTTCTGCTCTCTGCCACTAGTTCAAATGGATCCAGGGCTGGGTAAATGGTATCAGATGAAAACTGCTTGCAACTTTGTTGCAACAGCCAAGTCAGGCAGGAGGGACCTCCCAGAGGCATGTGGTTTCTTTTTTGTTTTACAGACGGTACATTTTCTCATAGGCTATGTTGGTACCTCCTCTAATTTAGCATATATGCAAATACCTGTCATCGGGACAGAATAGCTTCTGTGATTGGTCCTCAGCTGTTTGATGGCTTTTTCATTCTCATGCCTTTGAGCACCTGAGCAAGGAGACAAAGGAGAAAGACTCATCCACCTAGAGATATATTTAATTGGTTATGTAAGTGACCCCTCAGTCCTAGCCAACTTACAGGATATATATATTTATTGGAGGTGTTGAGTGCTGATTTGTCCAGATAAAGGGCAAGTGTTTCATCAGTATTACCGAATGCTGTGAAATTATGTAATCCTGCTCACGACTGCTTGAGCAGGAGTCACGTTATGATCCTGTGTGGTAGTCCCAGCCGAGGTGGTAAATGATCTGCATGGGCTACAGGCATCTGGTGGGAAGTTAGAATAGATTGCCCTAAGTTGCCAGTTTGCCATCCTGTCTCCCTCCAAAGTTGCTGAACCATCTGTTGAAGAAAGCTGTGCACAGTAGGCAAAAATGCTCCTCCTGGAAGAGTCTCAGCAGTTTTCAGGTAAGATCTGGGGGATGTCTCTCTTTTCTTTTTCTTCTTCACTTGCCTTTCCATTAACCCTTCTGTTTGTTGCTCTGGCAAGTGGCTCGTTACAGTGAGCAGTGAGACGTTACAGGCAGTGCTTTTTAGACGGTGTCTTTTGTGTTGTGCTTTTGAAAAATTGGTGTTTAGAGCAGAATATTTGCCTGATGCAAACCTTTGTGATTAAATATTTATTTTGCCATCAGTAAGTTGGTGAAAGTTGTCCCGATAGGATCTTTACTCAGTGGTTTTGGCCCAACGGCAGATTGAAGTATATGTTGGATCGGTTTATGGAGTTACAGTTTCCTAATGGATTATATATCCCTTTTATATTTGTTGCTTTACTGGGCAACAGTGTGGTATATTTTGCTTGAGTCATTCTACGTGTTTTCTCCCTACATTCCTGGTCTCTCTATGTGCCTGTACAGTTCTGGGAGTTCTCACCAGTCCTGTATTTCCTCCGATGGATGGCATATATACTGGAACGAAAACATTTGTGTCCGCAGGCAGATGGCATACAAGTCTGAGGCTTTTGCCTCTCAGCACTTGCCGGGGACATAAACATGCCACTGCTAACCCGTTGTTTTACTCAGTCTCAGCATATCGAGAATTCATCAGGCTGCATTTCTCAGTAAAACGAAACAGCAGCAGCATGTGCTGTGGTGGTGTGTTTCTGTGATAAAGATTCTGCAACTCTGTTGTGAAAATGTCATGAGGTGGGCTTATGATGGGATGGTGGCATTTTTTCAAAAGTTTCATTTTGTAGCTTAATTGATGGCTGCGGGAGAGCAATTGAGGGTAATTAGTGGAATAATCAACATCTTCCAAATGGAAAGGCACTTGTGGGAGAGGCTGGCTCCGGTGAAGGCTCCTACTGTAGGAAGGGGTGTGGTTTTCACTGATTCTCTCTATGCTGTCCATTTCAGTTCCATAATCTTTTGGAGGGTCTTCCATTTGTTCAAACCAGTTTGGCAGGGGGCAAAGGCAAAAGGTAAAAGAGAAGGAAATTTTTTAAAAACTCTTCTAACCCAATATAGTTCCTTCCTATAATGCTGCAGGAACTCTAGTTACCCATCTTGGTTTCAACTGTCCATTTTATTGAAAAGTCCATTTTATCTTTCTACGTTGGATGAAAAAACATGCTGGAAGGATTAGTCATCTCAAGGAAGGAACATAGCAAATCCAGAAGTAAAACAAATCGTAGCTTAAATGATGTCACAAACTCTAAATGCACTTAATAGAAATTGTCAAATTTAGTTTGACTGAAGGAGCTGTATTGAATGTTTTAGCTGATTCAGCCCTACTTGAAATAAATACAGTGGTACCCTGACTTAAGAGCAGCTCGACTTACGAGCAGAAATTTGTTGGCTTTTTAACTGCCGCCTTACAAATGTTTGATATGGTCTGCTCAACTTACATTTTTTTTTCATTTTTCCTTTTTTTAAACTTATTTTTTCAATTTTTAGATAGGTACCCCGACTTAAGAGTAGTTTGACTTAAGAGCATGCATTCGGAATTGATTAAATTTGTAAGTTGAAGTACCACTGTATGGGTAAAACCTCGCAAAAAAGTCAACAAAAAGAGATTATACTTTCTCTACAAAGATGTTTGATATCATATTTAAAGGAATGAAGAGATCCAGGCCCTGGGAATTGACATCATGTCTTAATGGCGAAGGCACAATTTCTGGGAATGGCTCTTGTAATAAGATTGCTCTGAATGACAATACTAAAGCTGCTTGTGGATACAGTGTCAGTGCAAAAACTGTGAAGTGAAATTTGCAGATAAGGATAATCTGGTATATACGGTGCTGGATTGCCCAATATGCCAGTATGATGTTAAGAAAGCCTAAAGATTGTACAGCACAGTATAGTTTACATTATTTCTTTGCATGGAACGGACAAAGTCTGACAATCTAGTACTGACCATCACAGCAGAAATTTCTTTTTCTCCCTCACTGTCCTTTGGGCTTCTCCAAAATGGGCCTTCTACAGTTTCCATATGCTCCAGCGCTAGTTTTGGGAGTGCTCTCTCTCTCTCTCTCTCTCTCTCTCTGTGTGTGTGTGTGTGTGTGTGTGTGTGTGTGTGTGAGAGAGAGAGAGAGAGAGAGAGAGAGAGAGAGATATTCCATAGTCCTTCTAACAGCTAAAGTACCACCCTTGGATACTGCACACTTACGGTATATTATATACAGAAGTAAGACATGAGTGTACTACTCTTACAGTAACTGCCTTCTTATCTACTTTATGCCCTATTCTTCGAGAAGATCTTTTTTTGATATTGTGCTGATAGTGGCAGTTATTGGTCAGTCAGGATCATGATATAGATCTTCTTAGATGTAATAAAAATGCTAAGCTGCCTTGGGTCCTTTTCCAAGGAAAAAGGCGGGGTAAAAATACTCTAAAATAAATAAAATAAATACATAGTGCTATCTATTTAACCCATTTGTCCCAGATGTAATGTAATGGTCTCGAAGTAAGTATCTTTAGAATAGTTGTGTAATGCAATAGAAAAACAAAAGGAAACTATCCAAGTACAATAAAAATAATAAATAAGAGAGTTCCAACATAGCTGGTATAAAAACAATAATGCAATCCCTTGTGCTGTTAGGAAGAAACCTTGCTGTCTTACCCGGTAGAAAGAACATGGTTTATATTTTGATGGGATGGGATAGTGTGTAAAAAGCCTTTAAAAACTACAAAAAACCTTTCCAACCTTAAAAAAAAACTTAAAAAACCCTAAAATTACAGTTTCACAACTGTAGGTCTCTCTCTCCTCAGTTTACTTCTGTGTACAAGACAACCCTATTTTTAGACAAAAATAGTCTTAAACATGGGAAAATACTATAATTGTCATATGTTCTTCATTTCCTTCCTTCATTTTTGTGTGCAGTCTTGTAAACACAAAGAACAGTTGCAAACACCTTTTTCTTATATAGAAAAAAATATTGATCTGGAAGCATATTATTTGATGACTGGGTCTCACTATTTCTCTCTCACACATTATTGTATTGTGTTATTTAGAAAATCCAGATGTATTTCTTCTTGTTCTCGGCATTACTGCTGCTAGTGTTAAAGTCAGCAGATGCTTTATGCTGTAATAAATTTGTTAGTATTTAAAATCCCACAAATCTCTTTGGTACACTATTTGTAGTTGGTACAGTAGTTATAAAGATGTCTCTTTTCATATGATTGTGTGATAATATTTCTTAGACCCCTGCCACAATCAAAAGTGTTTAATGTAATTCCTTAGACAGTGTTTGGTCACCAATTAGAAAGTGTTTTTTGTCGTATGCTAGCTTATATGCAATGAGTCTCTGTGTAAGTATGGCACTTCTATTTTTAAAAAAACAATATAAAAGTTAATTTAAAAGTTATTTAAAAGTTCCAGTTGGAGCATTGAGCTGCTGCTCATAAGTGCCACTCTAGAAAGTAAATTTACAAAGGCCTGTGTGTAGTAGCTGTGTTATAGGACTCCCATGCCGGAAGTATCATATCACTTAGTGCGTGCACCCTGAAAGCTTTTTTATGCAAATGGTAAACTGTGAAGCAGGACTGCTCTGTTGATTACAGTTAGAAAGGTCTAGAGGGGTTTAATGGCTGCAGAGTATGGATGGATTTAGTAATTTCAAAGCCATACTACCATATCCTTATCAAGAAAACATGAAGAGGGAGAGAAATATATTTTTGCTGCTAATTTTAGGTTATTTATTTATTTATTTATTTATTTATTTAATATTTGCAACACCATCATTTATTTATTTTGTGTTTGCAACACCATCATTTATGTATTTATTTTTAATAAATAAAATGTTTTAGATGTCTGAAATTATGTAGTATTGATAGGACTTTTGCCACTCTCATGAATCTAGTATAAAGTTAATACAATGACTCGTAACAACTGCCTACTTGTACTTGGAAGCTTATGTAATCATTGCATAATGCAAAGTACCTGGCCCTTTGCAATTCAGTCTCCTTTTCAGAGACTCTGAAAAAATATAACAGTTAACAGTATACTATTAATGTCCAGAAATGATGTACGTACAGGAGTCAGAATTTTTAAAGTTTAGGCATACAGCATTTAAATATGTAGTACACATGCTCTCTTTCTAGAGGGCAGTGAGCACCAGTAAAGTTTATGTATGTGCTCTTCAGAACAAGACAAGGCAAAATTATGCAGTTGAAATAATTGCCTCTGTTGTGTTTTGTTGGAAAACTAGCCTGAATAACTGGAAAACTTTGTGTGCAAATGAGCCAAAACGAGCCAAAACTTGCAGTTTCTGATTCTTGCCATGTGTTTTTAAAAAAGTAATTACAGTACTTGTTGAAACCCTGAGCAGAGAAAACTGAAAAATATTGTGGTCACTGTGACTCGCTCTCTATTGACTGAAAGTGAGATCCCTGAACACAGAAATGCCACTTGATAAATCGGTACAAAATTCAAAGTATATATATTAGACATCTAATCTACTTCCCAGATGGGTTACTTAATTCATGAAGTATGTTTACATGATGGGCCATTTGGAGGGGATCAGGCATTTGCCTTTTCAATAAAAGCAGAAATACCATGTTCCGATTTTTAACATAACAGAATAATGCCATCTTCCATTTGTCTTTCTTACTTCCACGAAAGGCATTCAGATTAACAACGAACGCAGCAGGCTAATCTTGTCCAATTGTTCCATGTCTTGTTGTGTTTTGTAACTTGGATTCAAGAATAGCCCACTCAGATAGGCTCCCCAGTAGTAAATGGAAAAAGTTGCGGCAGTCTCTGAAACTATCAGGATAACTGCTTTCTTCTGTTGCGTTGTTCTGTGCTCTTTGTCTCTCTGTGTATAACCATATACAGTACAGTGGCACCTTGTATAAAGGAAGTAATTCATTCCAAATGAAATTATGTTAAGCAAAATTTCCTTTATACAAATTCCCATAGGAATGCATTGAAAACGGAGTGATCCCATTTTTATGTTGTACAGATTCTCCCCATAGGCGATTATGTTAAGAAAATTTCCCCTATCTCTGGAATTTTTTATGTTGTACCAATTTTAAGTTATACAAGTTGTTTGTTATACAAGGGCCCACTGTATATGGTTTCATATATATGGTTATACGTCACAAGATAAGCTACCTGATTTCTTCTTTGGGCTTGTGAGTGTTGATATTTGGACACACACTCACAAAAGCTTATATAAGTGCTCTTTGGTGTTTATGTAATTCAGTCCTCTTTCCTATGTACAGCAATGAGGCTCGAAGAACGGTTTGGGCCTTGGTCTGCTTGCATAATCGTGGAGTTCGAAGATAAATTGCCTGTCACTGAAGCTGGCCATTGGATCTTCCAGATTTGTTGTCTGCTGCTGCTGCTCCTTTTCCCTCCCTGCCTCTCTTGTGATGTTGTTGTTGTTACTGTTGCTTGTAAGGCTTGACCTCCCCACCTCTGGCTCCACAGCCAGAAACTTAAACCACTGAGTAAGCCAGCATTTCTCTCCATACAGTTTCAAGACGATGCCAAGATACTTATCTATTTATTGGTTCCGTTGCTCTCCCAGGTTCTCATTTGTGAATGAAATGCAACGTGTAGTAGCTCCCTTCCTCCTTCCCTTGGCTCTCCTGGGTGCCAGCCTCATAGCCACACTGCAGTCGCTCCCAAAAAGGCTCAGAGAGACCCTGGTAGCCAAGAAGTCCGGGCCTTTTCGTTTGCGGAGATGGCCTTTCCAAGATGGGATTGCGGAGGCTTCGGCATTTCGCGCTCTTGTTCCAGATAAAACCATGCCATTTCTATCCACCTATAAATTACACATACTGTATTTAGAGATTGTGGGGCGGGGACACATTTAGAGTAACTGCAATTCTGTTTGATTCATTTTTTAAAATAAGCCCTTCAACTTTTCTCTTCCTCTAATTTTAGTCACAAAGGCAGTTTCAGTCTTGCCATAGTTCATGAATGCCTTGCCACACACACCTGGATCCTTCCAGGACAGGCCACGCCGCAGTGGTGGTGATCCTTCGGCCCTCCTGATGTTTTGGACCACAACTCCCAGAATTCCAAGCCTCTGTTGCCAATTACAGGACTGTGGGAGTTGTAGTCCAAAACATCTGGAGTGCCGAAGGTTCGCCACCACTGGGCCACGGGGACTGTTGCTGAACAGCAGGCAAAGTAAAACCTATTCCTCTGAAGGCCTGCCTGTTCAGGTGTTGGTTTTGGGAATGTAGGTAAACCACTGCATTTGACATCTGTGCGAGGGAGCCCAACCTGCTATTTGTGATCCGGCAAGACCTGGGAAAGCCACCAATCTTGTTCAACTCTGTTGCTAGTTGCTGAGTCTGCTTGCAAAGAAGCAATTTCAAAAAACATTGAATTAAATCCATTAGTGAGACCCTAACAACTGCTGAAGCCAATTCCCTCTTTGCTTGTGGCATATGCATTCACTAGCCCATTTAAAAGGGTGAGGCAGTGTTGTGGGAGCACACAGTACTAAGAGAAACACGCCAAAGAGTCAGTGAAAATATTTGCAGTTTGAAGAGCTTGGACAGGTTACTTATTTTAGCACTGCATCTCCCAGAATCCCAAACTAACTTTTTCTGAATTTTAGGGATTTGGGAAAACCAAGTTTTTCACATTAGTATTTTGTAGAGAAGGTGCAACTAAGATTTATATCTAGATAAGGTTTAGAGCAACTGACTGTCGAACCAGGAGTTGAGAATTTGTTTCCAGAGTGTCCCTCCAGGAACAAGAGTCAGACTGGTAAATTACCTCAGGGTACTCAGTCCACAACAGGAAACTGTATGTTGGGACTGAATTGATGGTTCAAAATTATTCTGAACAACTATAGCCAGTTTGTACTTTGTAGGAAGATCGCCCAGGGTGGATAAAAATCAATGATCTTTTTTTATAATAAAATATGTGATTAGAACTAGGGTTTTTTTAAACTTAGAGAAACCCCCTAGTAGTGTTTTCTCTCTGTCTGTCTGTCTGTCTGTCTGTCTGTCTGTCTCTCTTTCTGTGGTCTGCTTGCATAATCGTGGAGTTCGAAGATAAATTGCCTGTCACTGAAGCTGGCCATTGGATCTGTTGTCTGCAGATTTGTTGTCTGCTGCTGCTGCTGCTGCTGCTCCTTCCCTGCCTCTCTATACATGTCTGTGTCTGTCTGTCTGTCTATCTATCTGTCCATGGCAGGTCTGCCCAAAGTCCGGCCCGGGGCCCAAATCCGGCCCGTCACGCCATTCTGAGTGGCACGCGGCTGGCTGGCCCGCTCCTCCCTCCCCCTCTGCCCCATTTTTTTTTAAATCTTCCACCAGCACTGACACCGCCAGGAAGCTTGAGGGGTTGGGCTGGCCGGCTGGCCGGTGAGCAGAAGCTTGTGGGGCTGGATGGGCGGGAGAGGGGGCGGGCCACCACCACCAGCACGGCCGGGAAGCTTGTGGGGCTGGGCGCACACGCAGGGGTGGCGCATGGGCGGGCCACCACCACCGGCATAACCGGGAACCTTGTGAAGCTAGGTGCGCGTGCGCACACGGGTGGGCCGCCGCCACCGGCATAGCCAGGAACATTGTGAGGTGGCAGGGTCGGGGAGCACCCGGCCCCTGACACATTCTCAGCCACCAAATCTGGCCCTCCTTACAAAAAGTTTGGGCACCCCTGATCTATGAGTTATGGTCAAGGAGTGATTTACTATTGCTGCCCCCTAGTGACTTTCTATGGCTAAGGAGAGATTTGAACCAATGTCCCCTCAGACCTAGTTTGATGCTCTGTCTGCTTCACTGGCTTTCTGCTGATGCAGTATTAGGCAGTATTTCTCTAAAAGCCACAGAGCAAAAAGTGCATGGGGACTAGCCTGACATGTTGCCTTCCTTGTCACAGTGTGTTGATTTCAGAGATACTTAGGTTATGTCACAGTGTGTTTGATTTTGCACCTGTAAAAAAAGCGCAAAATGATCTTGCCCTCCATTTTATGAGAACAACCTTTTGAGATGCCAAATTAGGGGAGTTATCTGATATGGAACAAATGAGTGCCTTGATCTTTACTTACGTGATGTACTGTCATAGCCGTTGTCACAGTCGGAAGAAAGATTCTCTCAGTTCCCCTCTAAATTGCTGTTGTGTGGCACATTTATAGGTTGAGATGAGTAGAGGTGTTTTCTTCCCAGTGGAGTGATTATTGGTCTGATTCTATGGGGAGGGATATTTACTTTTTTGTAAGGATATGGGAGATAAAGCTATCTTTCACAAGGGAAAATAGGTATCTGAGCTAAATGCTGTGGACAGTGGTAGAAACCAGTGCAGGACTAACCCAATAGTGAAAGTAAATATGAAGGAACACAAATAAGTGAAATTGAAAAGAAGTGGTTGGTCGGAAGATAAACGTTGCATACTTTTTCTATATATTCCAGACATTCTTTTCTGTTGCAAGGGCTGTTTTGAATCGAGTGTCTTGTTCTGTTTGTAGATGAGGATGCCTTTGGTATCTTCTCTGATCTTAAGAGCTTCCTGGGAACTCAGACAGAGTAGGATTGCCAGCAAGCTTGGGCTGGGTAGGTGTGTTACCTTATGTAATCATTATATAATTAGTTCTTTGTTCAGCCTTTCCAGAGTGGGGAGGAGCCTAAAGCCACCCAGTGGCCTGAAGGGTTGAGACTGCTCTTTAATTAGCCTGCCTGATAAAAAGTGCAGAGGTTTCCCCCTCCCCCCAAATACTTGGCACTAGGACGCCAGGCAGAAAGACTGTCCCCTTGCCTATCCTTAGTGGGAACTGAATTTGGGTTTTGTTTGGGCAGACAGAACCAAGAAGGACTGTCTGTGATGTGTTCTTACGTTTTTCTCTCTTCCCTCTCTTTTCTTGGTCGTGGACTAGCTTTTTCTTCTTCTTGTTTCAGAAAGTAAAGACTTGGTAGTGTAATAACTCCAGTCTTTTGATTATTCCTCTGCATGCAGCTGAAAATCTTAACTTTTCTAGGGGAAAAAATCATACATTTCAATCTAGAAGAGATGAATTTCTCTCTTTCCCACCTCCTTAGCTAATTCTAAAAAGCAATTGTCTTCTAGATTAAATGGCATTCCTATGGCAACTGGAACAGTTGTTTGCATGAAGGCGTGACAGAAAAAAATTATCATTTTCTTAAGCCTAAATTCTCAAACAATGAGAGGAACAGTTGCTAGGGGAAGCTCAGTTTTCTCTCCCTCTGCTAAATCCTGTTCCTATTTTGTTTCTTTAATTTGTGTGTGTTGGGGACAGAAGTTGATATCTGGCAATGATCTTTGAGTTAATATCTGACAATGACCATATACAGTGGACCCTTGTATAGCAAACAGTTTCTATAATATAAAATCTGTACAACATAAAAAATTACGGAGATAGGGAGAAATTTGCTTAACATAATCGCCTATGAGAAAAATCCGTACAACATAAAAATGGAATTACTTCGTTTTCAATGCATTCCTGTGGGAATTTGTATAAAAGAAAATTTGCTTAACATAATTTCATTTGGAACAAATTAATTCCTTTACACAAGGTACCACTGTACCTGTCTTAGTGCTTATGACTATTTATTTATTTATTTATTTTAGAGTATTTTTACCCCACCTGCTCTTCTGTCTGCCAGTGAAGCACACAGAGCATCAAACTAGCCACAAGGTGGCTTACAGTAATGGGGGACAATATACAGTCCAGTACAGTTTAGACATATTCAAGTACAGTGGACCCTTGTATAACAAACAGTTTGTATAACATAAAATTTGTACAAGATAAAAAATTCTGGGCACAGGGGAAATTTGCTTAACAGAATCGCCTATGGGGTGAATCCGTACAGCATTAAAATGGTCGCGATTAGGGATTACTCTGTTTTCAATGCATTCCTATGGGAAATTTGTATAAAGGAAAATTTGCTTAATATAATTTCATTTGGAACAAATTAATTCCTTTATACAAGGTACCACTGTATTGAGAACAGGGAATTAAGGAACATTTTATAGCATGGTGGCTCAGCGGTTCGAATCCCGGGTGCCATGCAATGGAGTGAACTCTCACTGTTAACCCCAGCTCCTGCCAACCTAGCAGTTCGAAAGCATGTAAAATGCAAGTAGATAAATAGGTACCGCCATAAAAAGCGGGAAGGTAAAACTGTGTTTCCTTGCAGCCATGCCGGTCACATGACCATGGACTTGCACAACACTGGCTCTTTGGGTTCAATACGGAGATGAGCACCGCCCCTAGAGGCAGACACGATTAGCACGCATTGCGGGGGGAACCTTTACATTTACCTTTACAGCATTAAAAGACGACATTACATTAAAGCTACAAGAGAACTCGAGCAGTTAAAGAGAGAGAGAGAAATCCATGTAAAAGTTATGAGTGATGGAAACTAAAATTGAAAACGTAGTGTCAGTGCAATCACACAAGGCTATAAATGGTTATAAACACAAAGTCTATATGATCATGTATGGTAGATTCATATAAAAGACACATAATAGGTAGTCCGTCATTCAGGGAAAAACTTGCCTAAAGGGAAAGGTCTTTGCCTGTTTCTGGAAAGATGGCAGAGATGGGGCATTCCTTGTCTCTAGTGGGAGGGAGTTCCAGAGTCTGGGTGCAGCAGCCGAGAAGACCCATTTATGTGTTCTCACGAGACGTACCTGTGAGGGTGGGGGCATGGAGATGACCTTAACACTCTAGCCGGTTCATACTGTGAGATTCGGTTTTTGAGGTAGCTAGGATAACATAACATGGTACAGATAGCTCAAGACCCACACATGCATCTCAAAGTCATGACACACAGCTGAGCCACTTTAGGGTCTAAGTTATTACAGTGATACCTTGGTTTAAGAGTAACATGGTTTAAGAGCATTTTGCAAGATAAGCCAACATTTCTTCTAAATTTTGCCTTGATCAACAAGCAGTGTTTTGCTATACAAGCAGGTCACATGATCACAAGAGAGCCAATGGTGGCTCTCCCTCTCCCTCTCTGCTGGATTGTGGGGGATTGTCGGGATTGTTCCATCCCAGGCAGCCTCCAAAGCAGAGGGAGGAGAGAGGAACAGAGGTCTCCCTTACACCAGCCAGGAACTTGCAGCTTAGGGTTTTATTTTTCTGAATATTTATATTTTATCTAACTTGATTTCAATATCCTTTCTTATTTTTCAAACCATTTCTAGTCATGGGGCAGTTAGTCAAATGTGTATTTGGCTGCAAATTGCACTTTATTACTGTCATATTAAAAACACAGAGGAAAATCCTGTTGTTAGTCCCAAGCAGAGCAGATTCCTCAGCCAGGTACCCATGGTGTGGATGTAGACTTCTAGCCAAGTTCTTTTTGTCCAGTACGTGATCTGTGGGACCGCAGAACAAATCATCTGAATTTCCCTTATTTTTTATGAGGAAATATGCTTTGATACAAGAGTGTTTTGGTTTGCAAGCATGTTTCCGGAATGGATTATACTCATAAACCAAGGTATTACTGTATTAGTCTAACAAACATGTATCAGTAGGAGGAATAAAGTAGAACTTTAGAGGAAATACAGTGGTACCCCGGATTACGGATGCCTCAGGTTACATAATTTTCAGGTTACAAAAGGAAGTCTGCCCGGAAGACTGTCCAAAAAAAATCTGCAAAAACCTATGTTACAATTTTTTAAATGGAAAACCCCGGGTTAAGAAATTTTTTGGGAAGACTTCCATTCCCAGGGTCCATAGCGCCCCATGTGGATCCTGGTTATGAAAATTTTGATTTACGAAACATCCTGGGGAAGGAATTAATTTTGTAACCGAAGGTACCACTATACTCTCTCTCTCTCTCTCTCTCTCTCTCTCTCTCTCTCTCTCTCTCTCTCTCTCTCTCTCTCTCTCTCTCTCTCTGTGTGTGTGTGTGTGTGTGTGTGTGTAAAACCATATAGGGGAAACAGTATATGCACCAGTATTTCTCAGTTAAGCTGACGCTGCGAAATGGCATTTCACCCATTTCTCATCCCATTTTGATAGGAAATTGTAAGAGGAAGATATTGAATTAGGCAAAATAAATTAGGTGCGCATATGAAGGTTAAGGAATATGCTTCTCTTCATTTTTCACACAGAGGAAGAATAGAACTGGTCAATTCTGTGGGATCCCAGCAGTTATTTTACATATTTATTTTGCTAGGAGAACCACATAAAATCAATGAAAAGATAGATTTAAGGGAGTACATGTGTTGCCACTTCTTGCCCCTAAGATCTGATTTTTTTCCCAGCCCATCAGGATTCTGCATGAACTATGGCTTTGTTTTTGACTCGGGGGAAGTCACTGGTTTAATGACTCATCCTGCAGAATGTGGTCACGTGGACACCCAGTGCTGCCTCATACTGCCCTACTTTATTCAGTCTCTTGATCTAGTTATATAATTGTGAATGAAGGGCAAAAGCCATGGGTGTAAAATTGCTGTGTATACTATTACCAAACCTTAGTTGGCTTGATGTGCCGAAGACATGTGACTGAATGCGGATAACAGAGTTCTAGTCGGAGGAAACCTCCACAACTAGTTTGTGTTCCCAGTACTGGTTTTTCCTTGGGGGGGTAAATGAGTGTAATAGACTGTGGACATGTCCGTTGTGACATTTCTGTTTCCACGGTCTTTCCCTAAAGGCCCCGTCTGCACTAAAATGTGTCAGGTTTATGGTGTGACCTCAGCTTGTGCTTCCTATAAAAGTGAAAGAAAGAGAGAGGTCATCTCTGTTTCAGCTGTAGGTGTCACTTATAAAATGGCAGAGGTATTTGTCACGGATTGCACTTTGTTCTTCTATTTAAAAATGCGTGGTTTTGATGGCTGAAATCTGTAAATTGGGCAGAGAAATAGAGCTCAGTTACTTGGGTTGTTTGTTTTCTTCTTGGCATACCTCGACTGTTTGACAGATGAGGATCAACTTTGTCTTGTTTGTGTTACCTACATCTGAACAAAGTGATTAAGCTGCAAACTCTTTGGAAAAAGAGTTCTGTGTACTCTAACCTCATGCCTTGTCTCAATTTCTGTTCCGAGGGCAAGGAAGGAGCTGGGTGGGCAAAATGTATTGAGCGTTGCAGAAGCCAGTCCTGGGCTAGTAAGTTTATTTGTACATAATGCTGGAACAGATTGGAGTCATGTGGGAGCTGTCCTTGTACCTTAAAGCTGCCATTTGAATATGACGAGAGAGCACTGCAGGGAAGTAGCGTGACCTTCCCCATTACGTGAATGGGACAGCGCTCTTCCTGCAGCATACAAGAAAGGGAGGCTGTAAAAGAAAGTGAACTAGGCAGGAAGTTCATGAATGGAGATGGTCACACTGTTGGGCCTTGGGGCAAACTGAGCCCATGCATTGAACATTGAGAAGCTTGGTCTTACACATCTTTCATTGTAACTTTCAGACCAGTCCCACGAGGCAGTGTTTGGCAGCGATCTTGTTCAACATGGTGAAGATGGAGAATGGCAACGCTCTACTTCAACTACCTCATCTCAGAGTGAACAGGCAGAGAAACTGTTGCAGAACCAGCACAAGAGCCTGGCCTCTGAGGACACCAAAAAGAAGAGGGCTCAGAAACCTTCCCACATGAGGAGAAATATAAGGTGAGCCTCACAGTTTGAGCATTTGAAGGATTCAAGGAACGGTTGCTGAGTTCATCATGTCTATCCTTGCCCCTTGGATAAATTCTTGTATACAGGAGTCTTAGACAGATGCTGTGTACTGCACACGGTCACATGCACCTTGTGGTGATCGTAATATATATATACAGTATATCACAGGAGTGAGTTCACCCCCTCACGTTTCATAAATATTTTAGTATATCTTTTCATGTGACAAACTGAAGAAATGACGCCTGGCTACAACGTAAAGCCGTGAGTATACAGCTTGTATAACAGGGTAAATGTGCTGTCCTCTCAAAATAACACAACACACAGCCATTAATGTCTAAACCGCAGGCAACAAAAGTGAGTACAATCCTAAGTGACAAAGTCCACATTTGGCCCAAGTAGCCGTTTTCCCTCCCTGGTGTCACAAGACCCATTAGTGTCACAAGGTCTCAGGTGTGTGAAGGAGGAGCAGGTCTTATTGCTGTCACTCTCACATTTGGTGTTATCGCTCTCGCTCTCATACTCGTCACTTGAGGTTCCACATGGCACCTCATGGTAATGAACTGTCTGGGGATATGAAAAAACGAATTGTTGCTCTACGTAAAGATGGCCTAGGGCAGGCTATAGGCAGAATGCCAAGACCCTGAAAGTGAGCGGCAGCATGGTAGCCAAGACCATACAGCAGTTTAGCAGGACAGATTCCACTCAGAAAAGGCCTCACCGTGGTCGACCAAAGATGTTGTGTGCCTGTGCTCAGCGTCATATCCAGAGGTTTGCTTTTGGGAAATATGAGTGCTGCCAGCATTGCTGCAGAGGTTGAAGGGGTGGGGTGGGGGTAAAACTATAGTCACACACTCCATCAAATTGGTCTACAGGGCTGTCGTCCGGGAAGGAAGCCTC
The DNA here is from genome assembly GCA_023846285.1 of Phrynocephalus versicolor. Classification (NCBI taxonomy): domain Eukaryota; kingdom Metazoa; phylum Chordata; class Lepidosauria; order Squamata; family Agamidae; genus Phrynocephalus; species Phrynocephalus versicolor. The sequence goes on along the minus strand of JAHTLZ010000015.1, from coordinate 46,237,775 downwards.
TTCTAAAAAGGATACACAAGAAATCCCTCATGCTGTTTGCTGCAGACAAGCAGACATAGGACATGGATTTCTGGAACCATGTCCTCTGGTTCGATGAGACCAAGATAAACTTATTTGGTTCAGATGGTATTAAGCGTGTGTGGCGGCAACCACGCGAGGACTAAGAAGACAAGTTTGTCCTGCCTGCAGTCGTGGTCTGGAGCTGCATGAGTGCTGCCGGCATTGGGGAGCTACAGTACATTGAGGGAACCATGAATGCCAACATGTACTGTGACATACTGAAGTAGAGCATGATCCCCTCCCTTTGAAGACTGGGCTTCAGGGCAGTATTCCAACATGATAATGACCCCAAACACACCTCCAAAACGACCCCTGCCTTGCTAAAGAAGTTAAGGGTGAAGGTGATGGACTGGTCAAGCATGTCTCCAGACCTAAACCCTACTGAGAAACTGTGGTGCATCCTGAAATGGAAGGTGGAGTTGCGTAAGATCTCTAACATCCACCAGCTGTGGGATGTTGTCATGGAGGAGTGGAAGAGAACTCCAGTGGCAACTGTGAAGCCCTGGTGAATTCTGTGCCCAAGACGGTAAAGGCAGTGGTGGCCACACAAAATATTGACACTTTGTGCCCAGTGTAGACATTGTCACATAGGGGTGTACTCACTTTTTGTTGCCAGCGGTTTAGACATTAATGGCTGTGTGTTGTGCTATTTTGAAAGGACCACATATTTACACTGCTGTACAAGCTGTATACTCACTACTTTACATTATAGCCAAGTGTCATTTCTTCAGTGTTGTCGCATGAAAACATATACTAAAATATTTACAAAATGTGAGGTGGTGTACTCACTTCTGTGATTTATAGTGATGCCTTGAATTATGAATGCCTTGAACAATGAAAAATTTGAACTATGAAGGGAAATCTGCCGGTATGGGGAAAATGTTAGTTATGAAAATTTAGCCTGTCCCCCCCCACCCCCGAGTTACATGGTGCTTTCTCCTTCAGCACGTGGCCAGAAAGCAGGCAGGTGATGGCCTGAAGCGATACCTGGGAGCAGGAATAAAGCCTCCGTCCACAGCTCACCATGGCTGTGGCTAGCGGGGGGGGGGGCAGCAGCTTCTCTCCTGCTGCCTGGTCTTCAGCCAACTGGCTAAAGTGAGACCCGGTGGCAGGAGAGGAGGCGCTGGCCGCCACTCACCACTACCCCCTGGCTGTGGTGGTGGTGGTGGTGGGGAATAGCTGCCCCAATGCAGCAAGGGGATGAGTGGGTGAGGGGGACCAGGCTTTCGAATTTTCCCTTACTTGCGTCACACTAGGTGAGGGCTGTGGGTGCGGGAAATTTGAAAGCCTGGACCTAGATCGCCAAAAGGCTTTCTGCTACTTTACTGGTGGTGCCTCTTTGCAATCCAAGTTCCCCTCCCTCGGGCAGCCCAGCACCACAGGGGCATCCTGCAGAAGCTGGATTTGGGTGCCCATGTGGTGATGGGTAATCGCTGTTGGCGATCTGCACCTCCTTCAGCATGCCCGGAATGCAGGTGGGCGGTGGGGAATCCAAAGACATGGACCTTGCCACGGCCTGACTTCTTTTGCAGGCATGCCCATTTTGACAGCTTCACAGCCTTGGCTGCAGGTGGATTGAGAGGGTTTCCCGCCAACCCAGCAAAGAGGGGAAGGTCTTTCCCTTCTTTGTTGGGTCGGGGCAGGCTTCCCATAGGAATGTATTGAAAAACAATTAATCCCCCCCTTTATTTCAGACATCAAATTGGTTTTCAATTGAGTCCTATGGGAAACTGCATTCTGAATTATGAAACTTCTGTTGGAACGGATTAATTTCATAATTTAAGGCAGGCCTGCCCAAAGTCCGGCCCGGGGGGGTGGTGCAAATCCGGCCCGCCAGGCCATTCTAAGTGGCCCGCGGCTGGCCGGCCCACCCCTCCCTCCCCCTCCTTCACCCCATGTTTTTTTAAAAGAAAGTGTGTGGGGCTTGCAGTGGGGTGGCAGGGTTGGGGAGCAACCGGCCCCTGACACATTCTCAGTCACCAAATCTGGCCCTCCTTACAAAAAGTTTGGGCACCCCTGATTTAAGGCATCACTGTACTGTCTCATATATCTTAAAAAGGTACATTTAAGGATGCCAGGCCCAGTGAGTTTTCATGACTGAGCAGAGATTTGAACTCATTTTCCTGAATCCTAGTCCATCATTCTTATGTACTGCAGCAGTGTCATCTCAGATAAAATCACATTAGTGGGTCCTGACCAGGAAAACTGTAGTCCTATTAGATGATAGAAGGAAACACTTCGGTGGCCTCAGGAATATAAAGGAAGACATGCAGGAGGCCTATGGAACAACTCATCATTGCCACCTTGAGTGATAAATATTTTTGTGAGAAGGCTGCTTTTGTATCCCATGTAAGAGTGTGCATCCTTCTTTCGAATCAAGCGCCCCTTTTCCTGCTCTATAAGAATTAATAAGAACCTCAAAACAGTAGCCAGAATTCTATTATGAATCTACATTGGCCTCCTAAAAGTGTATTCAGCTGCCGCTAAATAGTGAGTTGCTGCACACATTGTTGTGTAAATTGTGCCTGTTTTTCCCCCCTGAGTTACATGGTGCTTTCTCCTTCAGCACGTGGGTGTGTAAGTTGCGCAACTAGTGTGTGATTGTAATGCAAGTAGCGACCTTTTAATTTGTTCACCACCCGCATTTTTGAAAATCCACAGTAGAATTTAATGTTTCAATTATTATTTATTGTTTCAATTATTATTTGGAGATACCTCTTTACAGTCTGTAACCACAGAATATACCAGACAGGAGTAGGCAGAAGAACCTTATGGAGCCAAGCAGTGGTAGATAATGTGTGGCCTTCTACAGGTTGTTGGGTCCCAGCTTCCATCAGCCATAACCACCACAGCCAGTCGTGAGGAATGATAAGAGTTTCAGTCCAGAAACATGCCATGTCAATATTCCCCATCTCTATTCCAAAATGTCCCTTTGCCTTTTCTTCTAAATAACTACCTCTGAGGTGAGTTTCTGACCACTGAGGGTGTGGACCCCTGGGAACACATGACTCTTGCATGGTACATCCCTGTTGCAGAGAGCTTGAACTGTACGGAAGGATTTTCGACACTTCTTTCAGCAGGATGCTGTTCATTGTCATGTCAAGACCACTTTGTGGCCAGCTCCTTGTGATTTTCCAAACATACCAATGGCATCAAAAGCCTCTTGTGCTCCATTTTATATTTTTAAACGCGTTTCCCACTTTTTGAAACTCAGAAGATATAGGGCTGTAAGCCACTCCCCTTCCTTGTACATTAACTTGCGTACAATACCTTGCTTGAAGCCACTGTGATGTATGCATGTATTTACCAGTGGGTTACTGATGTTGGTTGCTCTTCCCTGCCGAAACTTTCATCAGGATCTTGATAGCACTGCATTATCATTCTTATCATACCTGCCCCCTGTTCCTAGTACAATAGCAGGATTTTCCCAATGTCAGCAGGTGGGAGTTTTCCCCAAGAATTAGTGGCATCCTTGGCTTCTTTTGAAGTTTACATATTCTTCATGGGGAAAAAAACCCATGGAGGAAGCCTTGTGTCTGGCTGATGAAACCAAACCCACCCTTTCAGAGTGACATGTTTTCTCTTGGTGTGTTTAGAAAGCTGCTGCGAGAGGACCAGTTGGAGGCTGTGACAAAAGCAGCCCAGCAGGAGGAACTGGAAAGAAGGAAACGGCTGGAGCAACAAAGGAAGGATTATCAAGCCAGCATCCCCATGGTCCCCCTTGAGTTTCTCCCAGGTAAACAATACACTGAGCCCTGAACCCCAAAGGAACACTGAAGATGTAGAGAATAAATCATGACTTCAGTAAGAGCCAACATGCTAAATTTATTTGTAGCTTTAATCCCAGGAAAAAGAGGAAGATAATATCTGTGTATTTATTGCATTTAATAAACAGACCCCAGTCTTTCACTTAAAAAGTATTCCGTAATATTTACCTAGTTTGCAGTGAATAAAGAGCGGCATGGAGATTTGAAATAATGCCTCCTCACTTCTCACCTGCTCCTCAAATTACTGCAAAATCCTGGCTGCAGTACGCTAGCTATTAATGGGTTTTAAAGCTCACATGCAAATCTGCTAGCCAAGTGTTTCGATCAATTATTTTTCAGAACAACTAGGGTGGTGCTTTTTGGTAAATGAGCAATGTGAATGTAAGTTATGCAGACAAGGAAGTGGGGGGGTCACTATAATTTTATCACTATAATTTTAACATTTGAGGGCTACAAACAGAGAGAATTGAACAGTTGATTGTTCTTAAGAAGTGGTCCTTTGATCAAAATTGCTTGTTTTTAAGATTGCCGTCTTTTACATACTTAGAGGGGAGGTAAGCTTCAGCAGCTGAAATTCTGTTTGTTAGCATAGTAACCTGCACCAGGGCACATCCTCTGAGTCACTGGGGATTTTGTGAGTCAGCGCCTCCCTACGGTCCATTGATAAAAGTGAGCCTCTTCTAGTGGCTGACTTGCTTTGCTGAAAGAGAACACAAAATCTGAAAGTAATAGACAATTCCATTTGTGATAGGTTTGCATTCTTAACAGTGCATGAGGCTATGTTTTCTGAATTCAACTTTTAATTCCAACACGAAATCAGTGGATGTTAGCTTTCTTTAAGGAGATTTATTCATGTATTTATTATATTTCTGCCAAATCCAGGAAGTGACTCAGGACATGATTAAACACTGATGAGCTAAAAACAGAATTTAGTCATACTAATAAAACATATTCTAAAAGATTATTATGTTAAAGTAGCAGGGATCAAAAACAATTTTAAAATCATGTTTTTAAAAAGGAAAGTATTTCCCCGCCCCCGGCATTAGAAACCCCTTCTTGACAACCAGTTGCTTGTCAAAGCTTGATTGTGTGTTTGTGTGTGTGTGGGGGGGGGTGAGATGAGGAGGGAAGGCTCCCTTGGAAGGAAGTTCCTTGTACAGACATGTTTGGTACCCAGGACTGCATCAGCAAAATCAGATTTTTTTTAGCATAATTGCCCAAAAGACAGTTTTACCTCTGTTAATTACAGTAACCATTTTAACAACTAGCTAGCATGTTTTCTACTGGTGCTGGATGACAACAGACTGAAGACCCTCCTGACTTCTATGCTCATCTTTCCAGAACTCTGTTTGCAGAGCAGAGCTCGACTTAAGTTTAGACCAGTGGTTCTCAATATGTGGGTCCCCAGATGTTCCTGGACTGCAACTCCCAGAAGCCTCCACCTCTCGCTCTGCTGGAAGAGATTTCTGGGAATTGCAGTCCAGGAACATCTGGGGACCCACAGGTTGAGAACCTCTGGTTTAGACTGAGATTCCTCTCAGCCTCCCATGCAAAGTCCTAGCCATTGGGGAGTTTTTTTCCGTGAGGTATCATTTTGGGGACCTTGGTGGAAATGTGATGGAAGTAACAACTAGGAAGGTCTCCTTCCATCCCTATCTTTCCATGGATGCAGTTCATGGGACACATAGAACTATTACATTTAAAAATACTAGCAACCTTCACATGCATTTTCATCAGCCAACTGATCTGTTGTTATGCTGGTCTTTCCCTTATTTTAATGGCTTTGTTGTCACTTAGCAGCAGATCATTCAAAATGACTAGGCCTCTTTAGAGAAGGGCTGGGATTTTAAAGCTTATCAGTAACTGTGCAAATGCTTTTAACTAATAAGCATCACACTCCAGACTCTTTAATACCAGATTTCTGTACTTGTAAGTATTGAAGGATAACAGAGGAGGAATTCAAAACTTGTGTTTTGATCTATACGTCTTTTCAATACAGCAGTTCTTTCGGTCACTATTTTCTCCGTTATCTCAAGTGACAAAATGTTTTTTGCACAAAGCTAAACTATAATCTCATCAGTCGAGTGACATAATTTATGCCCTCTGTATACAGTACCATATTTGAGAGGGGCAGTGTGTATAAGGGGATTGAATGAATCCGGCTCCTGATTCAACTGGATAGAGGAGGCCCAATGAGTCAATTGTTGAATTGTGAGTCAACACCATCGACTCAGTCAGTCTGCTCTTCTTTAGGATTAGCAGTTGGGTCTCACAATTTGGGACTGTCTTTGCCATTCAAATCAGAATTTTTACTCTGCCCTTGTGTGTCAGGTGGCCCAGGACAGCCATCATTCCCCAATCTTTCTCTGCTCCTTGTTGGGGAAAGGATCGGGGCAGGAGAAGCCCCACTGGCCTCTTGAGGCATTCCTGGTAGCTGAAGAGGAGGGCAACAGTGATAACAAGCAGTACATCTGTTACAGTACATCTCTTCTTCAAAATGGGAATGGCATCTAAATGCTCTGCATTTTCCTAGCAGCAAAGACAGCGATGGAACAGAATACCACAGCAGTGGGGGGAAACCTCACTGAGTCCAACTAGTGGGGTGGGATGTGTGTGTGTGTGTGTGTGTGAGAGAGAGAGAGAGAGAGAGAGAGAGAGAGAGAGAGAGACAGAGAGAGACACAGAGGGAGAGAGACACACACAGAGAGAGGTGTATTTAATGTTTCTACCATAGTAGACCTTAGTCACCAGCTTTAAATTTAAAACGGTCTGGGAAATGGCATTTAAATGGACATTACTGTAATGCCATTTGTATATCCTGCAAACTTGAAGGAGATAAATACACATTTATTGATTTTATGTAAAAGTGTGAGGCTATGTTTGCATTCCATTAGCTGGTTTCAGATTTTAAATTATAGGATAATTTCAGTTGGTTCTCACAATTTTTTTTCAGATTGATTTTTTTAAAAAAAATGTCATTGAAATCAAAACAGGGATAGAATTATGTGAGGCAGTGTTTGTCTAGTTTGTGGTGTCAAATTTGGGCAAGCCGAAGTCGGGGGATCAGATTTTTTTAAGTAAACTGCAGGAGGAGTTATCTACGCCCATGGTTTTCTTATTCAGGGGTCTTGAGCGTTAACCCTTCATACTCACTTTTCTGATTTAGAGGAGATTGCTTTAAGAACCGCAGAAGTTGCTCAGCTCCCCCCTCAAGTGTTAACTGAAGAAGTCATCTGTTTAGACAGCACCAGCAGCGGCAGCGAGGATGACTCCAAAGGAAGACTCCATAGCATAAAAGATGGTAAGGGTATTTTAAGTTTTTGTATAGCAGAATCAACCCAGGATTTCTCCACTATATATAATTATAAAAATTTATATTAAAAGAGTTTAAATATATATACAGTGGACCTTTGTATAACAAACGGTTTGTATAACATAAAATTTGTACAACATAAAAAATTCCGGAGATAGGGGAAATTTGCTTAACATAATTGCCTATGGGGCGAATCTGTACAACATAAAAATGGGATCACTCTGTTTTCAATGCATTCCTATGGGAAATTTGTATAACATAATTTCATTTGGAATAAATTAATTCCTTTATACAAGGTACCACTGTATTTACAATATATTTGGCTTAATATTGTGCTCAGATTATCCTTAATTTGCCTTTCTGCTTTAGCCATAACAACCTAATCCCAACAGCAGATTCAAAAGAATCAGTGGGACTCATGAATGTTGACTTACTATTCACTGTGGGTCTACTGTAGCTGGAACTACCAGTTTGATTTAGGCCTGCTATTTTCTTGAAGATAGGCAACTTTTGTTATGTTTTCTTTTCAACTTATATTTTAATATTTACATAAATGTTTCAGGTTTCTGCTTTGCTGCATAGTTAGTATAGACTGGATACTCCAGTTAAATCTGTAAAATCACTGCAATTAAAAGTAGTGTTTTGTGCTTAATTCACAGTATACCAAACATGGGTGGGTTTTTTAAAATCAGCAAATCTTCTGTCCATATCTCTGTATTTTCAATTTAGTAAATTTAAGAAACTAGTGGTCGTGTTCTGTCATTTCTTCTCATTTTTTATTCTCGTTTCCTCTGCCTGTAATAGAAACAAATGGTATGTTAAAATAAAGAATTGTAATTGTACAGACATGTTCTGTAATTGAATGTTCATTTTTTAAAAACATTCAACATCTGTTGGTTTGCTTCATTTTCTGCTCAAGAAAGCACGAAAGCCCAGGGACAGCTGAGGTAAAGCTTGGTGGCTGTGCTCAATTTCCCTCGTGTGATTGTCTTACAGAAGTAATAGAACTAAGTTCAGGAGAAGACGAAGCCCTCCAGATTGTAGATAGCAGTGATTCTGGCAACGAGGGGGACGAAGACGGGAGCGAAGAGAACAGTGGCGCTCATGTGAACGATGCCCTAAATCAGTTAGATGCTTCAGGGCAAGTCATTGTCAACATCAACCATCCGCCAAATGAAGAGGACATTTACCTTGCGCCTCAGCTTGCCCGGGCCGTGAAGCCCCACCAGGTATGGAGCACTTGGGATTTTAGACACAGAGGGACTTCAGCATCTGTATCCAGATCTGTATCCAGAATTCCAGTCAGATTTCCGTGCGGGAAATCTCATTCACGGTGTTTGTTGTTCTTTCTAGATTGGCGGTATCCGCTTCCTGTATGATAATCTGGTGGAGTCCCTGGAAAGATTTAAAACCAGCAGTGGGTTTGGCTGTATCTTGGCTCATAGCATGGGGCTGGGCAAGACTCTTCAGGTCATCTCTTTTTTGGATGTGCTCTTTCGGCACATTGAAGCCAAGACGGTCCTTGCCATTGTACCGGTAAGTATGCTAAGCAACGGTTGCTGACCGTGTCCCTCCTTGGTGTGTCGTCAAAATCAGAAAGGCGGGAGGAGGGAGGAAAGGCTTTCAGGATTCGAAGGAGGCTCCGAAGTGTCTTGGCCTTCCGTCGGGTCACTTCTACGGTTCCTGCCTTTGGAACTTCACAAAGGGGTCCCAAGTCTCAGTTCTGAGGATGGACTCTTCTTCCGTGTTTTCCATTGACCTTCTTGAGAAGGAGACAGAACTTGCTTAGGTCTTTGAGGAGGATACACTGTGAAATGTATAACTGATCTGTCCTCCTCTTCCATCACCATCACCCCTTTTCTATAGGTAAACACTCTCCAGAACTGGTTAGCAGAATTCAATATGTGGCTCCCGGCACCAGAAGCTCTCCCTCCTGACTATGATCCAAAAGAGATTCAGCCTCGCACATTCAAAGTCCATATCTTGAATGATGAGCACAAGTAGGTTTGATTAATTTCTTGTCGAGGTGCGCATGCTGCTCTTTCCTACCTGTCTTCTGACACTAGAAGAGTCGTCCAAGACAACTTTAGCTCTGGATACAGATGAAAATTAAAATCAAGTAGAAGACACCATTCATAAAGCTAAGGCCTTAGCCTTCTACTTGTAAAAGTGTTGTAAAATATTCCTGTTCTCAGCTATGTCCAAAAAGGTAGAGGAATTGACACATATATGGGAACAAAGGCACACACCATAGTACATCATTCCAGAAGTGGGGCGCGCATGGTGACAGTGTTGGCAAATAGGAGCAGCAGGATTTAGTAGTTATGCTAAAATATTCAAACAACTTAATGGTATAAGTTTATTTGTTTGTAAGTCTGGAGAGCGTAAGGCTAAACATCCACTTGTATGCTTGGAATTCAATCTGCTCTGTCATTTCAAGCCTATCTTTAAGAAACAGAATTTTAAATATATATATATATATACTGACAGTGTTGCAGTGTTAAATATTTTTGTCTGCTGGATCAAAAGTTAAAATGCATTTGGGTGTTCACTTGGCAGTAAACACTGTTGTTCCAAAATGTCAGATTAATTTTTGGAAGAGAACTGCAGGCAGTTATGGGCTAATACCTGTACATGTTCTTTTCTCATTGCACGGTGTAGGAGTTAACATGCAAGACCACAGCTACCCTCAGAGTTAGTTCAGCCTAAGAAACGAAGGTTCCCATCCTGTGAGTTGATAGTTGATGCTGGAAAGCATTGCCAGATGAAACTTCTCACTGAGTGTTAATTGTGCTTCAGGATGTTTGAGTTGTTGTCACCATATGGTACGGCAGTGTTGGGGAACCCTTGCTTTACAATATTTTCATCTGGCTTGGTTTGGTTGATTTCACCTTTATGAAAGCACTGCCCTATCGTTTCTTTCGCCAAAGGACCACAGCAGCACGGGCCAAAGTGGTCAATGACTGGGTGACAGATGGGGGTGTGCTGCTGATGGGCTATGAGATGTACCGTCTCCTGTCACTGAAGAAATCCTTTGCCACCGGAAGAAAGAAGAAGAGCAAAAAACAGACTGGCCCTGTCATTATTGATTTGGATGAAGAAGATCGTCAACAAGAGCTGTTAAAAGGTGAGAAAGCAGTGGCATCCTAAAAGTAATCAAGAATGCTGTTACTAATATAAGAGACATATTTATCAGCTGCATTCATGGATACTCTACATGGTTACAAGGATATCTTGAAGGTGGTAAGTGCCATCAGGAATGTTTCTGAATTTGTGCTAGAAAGATGATTCAGTAAGTGAAATGAATGATATTCTGTGAATATGTTATTTAAGTAAACTTGAAAATTGTGCAATAATCATAGAATCATAGAATACTGAAGTTGGAAGAGGCCTATAAGGCCATCAAGTCCAACTTGCAGGAATAAAAAAACACACCAAACGATAAGAACAGAAGGCAATAAGGATTTCTCAGGAACAAATTTTTCAGGACTAATCTTATTTCATTTTTTGATTGGGTAACCTGGTAGATGGTGAGGATGCTACAGGTGTAATATATCTTGACTTTAGCAAAGTCTTTGACAAAAATGGCCTATGATATTGTGATTAGCAAGCTAACTAGATGTGGTCTGGATAGCACAAGTTTCAGATGGATAAACAGTTGGTTAAGGAATTGTACTCAGATAGTGCTAATCAATGGCTCCTTCTGAAACTTAAGGTAACAAGTAGAGTACCACAAGGCTCAGCCCTGGGCCCAGTGCTCTTCATTTTTTTTATTAATGACATGTATCAGGGAGTGCAGGGAATTTGCTGAACAAATTTGCAGATGACTCAAAAGTGGGTGGAATAGCTAATACATTAAAAAACAGAAACATAATTCAAAAAGATCTTGATAGGCTTGAGCAGTGGGCTGAAAACAACCTAATGAAATTTAACTAATAAGTACAAAGTTCTATGTCTGGGGGAAAAACCCAAATGCAGAGTTACAACATGGGGAAAATTTGGTTCAGTAATACTACAAGCAAGAAGGATATTGGAATTGTTATAGATCTCAAGCTAAATATGAACCAGTAGTGGTTACAAAAAGGCCTGTGCTATTTTAGGTGGCATTCGCAGAAGTATAGTCTCCACATCCTGTCTTAAATACTAGTCCCCCTCTGTTTGGCAATGATTAGCCCTCATCTGCAGTACTGTGCCCAGTTCTGGACACTGCATGTTAAGGATCCTGACAAATCGGAAAAAGTTCAGAAGAGGACAATGAAGATAATTGAGGGAGTGGAAGCCAAGCCCTGTGAGAAAAGGCTGGAAGAACTGGGCATGTTGAACCTTGAGAAAAGATGGGAGAGATTATGTTGTTGTTCAGTCGTGTCCGACTCTTTGTGACCCCCCCTCCTGTCTTCCACTGCCTCCCGGAGTTTGGTCAAATCCATGTTGGTTGCATTGATGACACCGTCCAACCATCTCATTCTCTGCTGTCCTCTTTTCCTTTTGCCTTCAATCTTTCCCATCATCAGGGACTTTTCCAAGGAGTCCTCTCTCCTCATGAGGTGGCCAAAGTACTGGAGCCTCAGCTTCAAAATCTGTCCTTCCAGTGAACATTCGGGGTTGATTTCTTTCAGAATGGATAGGTTTGATCTCCTTGCAGTCCAGGGGACTCTCAAGACTCTCCTCCAACACCACAGCTCAAAAGCATCAATTCTGTGGCGATCAGCCTTCTTTATAGTCCAGCTCTCACTTCCATACATCACTGTTGGGAAAACCATAGCTTTGATTATCTGGACCTTTGTCGGCAAAGTGATGTCTTTGCTTTTTAAGATGCTGCCTAGGTTTGTCATTACTTTCTTCCCAAGAAGCAGGCGTTGGCTGCAGTCGCTATCTGCAGTGATCAAGGAGCCCAAGAAAATAAACTGTCATATCATCCATTTCTTCCCCTTCTATTTGCCAGGAGGTGATGGGACCAGTGGCCATGATCTTAGTTTTTTTGATGTTGAGCTTCAGCCCATCCCCCCCCCCCGCTCTCCTCTTTCACCCTCATTAAGAGGTTCTTTAATTCCTCCTCCCTTTCTCCTACCAGAGTACAGTCGCCCCCGCCATTTCACGTTTCATATAATGTTGTCCCGGTATATCGCGGGGGCGCAGTATATGAAACAAAGGGTTCCTGGGGCATGCTGCATGGGTCCATTTCCCCAGGCCAGGCGCTGCCCCAAGCGGGTTTCTGACGGGCTTACAGGGCCTGTCAGAGGCTCTAGAAGTGGTTTCCGGCGAAATGGAAGTGACTTCCAGATCACTGGAAACCACTTCCAGGGGGCTTCTGATAGGCCTAGGAAGCCCGTCGGAGGCCCATTTGGGGAAGTGCCAGGCCTCAGGTAAGTGTTGGAGGCCCTAGATAGGCCCCCCAGTCCTGACCCAACCCAGCATCTGCATATTGAAAATTTTCCATCATTGCGGGTGGGACCCTAACCCCTGCGATAGGCGGGGGATTACTGTGTATCTGAGGTTGTTGATATTTCTTCCGGCAATCTTAATTTGTGGTTCATCCATTCCTGCCTTTCGCATGATGTACTCTGCTTATATGTTAAATAGGCAAGGTGACAGTATACAGCCTTGTCATACTCCTTTCCCAATTTTAAACCAGTCAGTTGTTCCATATCCAGTTCTGACGGTTGCTGCTTGTCCCACATATAGATTTCTTAGGAGACAGATAAGGTGGTCAGGCACTCCCATTCCTTTAAGAACTTGCCATAGTTTGTTGTGGTCCACACAGTCAAAGGCTTTGGCATAGTCAATGAAGCAGAAGTAGATGTTTTTCTGGAACTCTCTGGCTTTCTCCATAATCCAGCACATGTTGGCGATTTGATATCTAGTTCCTCTGCCCCTTCGAAATCCAGCTTGCACTTCTGTAAGTTCTCTTTCCACATACTGCTGAAGCCTGCCTTGTAGAATTTTCAGCATAACCTTGCTAGCTTGTTTTTGCTGACTGTATAGAGCTCCTCTATCTTCGGCTGCAGAGAACATAATCAATCTGATTCCGGTATTGTCCATCTGGTGATGTCCATGTGTAGAGTCGCCTTTTGTGTTGTTGGAAAAGAGTGTTTGCAATGACCAGCTTGTCCTCTTGACAAAACTCAATTAGTCTTTGCTCTGCTTTGTTTGGAACTCTCAAACTTGCCAGATATTCCTTTTGTCACTTGACTCCCTACTTTCGTATTTTAATCCCCTGTGATGAGAAGAACATCTTTCTTTGGTGTCAGTTCTAGAAGGAGTTGTAAATCTTCATAGAATTTGTCAGTCTCAGCCTCTTAAGCATCAGTAGTTGGTTCATAAGCTTGGATTACTGTGATGTTGAAAGGTCTGCCTTGGAATCGTATCGAGATCATTCTATCATTTTTGAGGTTGTAACCCAGCACAGCTTTTCCCACTCTTTTGTTGACTATGAGGGCTACTCCATTTCTTTTATGGGATTCTTGCCCACAGTAGTAGATGTGATAGTCATCTGAACTGAATTCACCCATTCCTGTTGATTTAAGTTCGCTGATGCCCAAGATGTCAATGTTTATTCTTCACATCTCATGCTTGACCACATCCAGCTTACTCTGGTTGATAGATCTCACATTCCAGGTTCCTATGCAGTATATTTCTTTGCAGCATTGGACTTTCCTTTCTCTTCCAGGCACGTCTGCAGCTGGATGTCCTTTCGGCTTTAGCCCAACTGCTTCATTAGCTCTGGAGCTACTTGTACTTGTCCTCTGCTCTTCCTCAGTAGCATGTTGGAAGCCTTCCGATGTGAAGGGCTCATCTTCCAGCATCACATCTTTTAGCCTTTTGTTACTGTCCATGGGAGAGATTATAGCACTTTTCAAATACTTGAAAGATAGCCATACAGAGGAGGGGCAGGATCTGTTCTCATTCATCACAGAATGCAGGGCTTGTAATAATGGACTCAAGCTAGAGGAAGCCAGATTTTTGCTGAATATCAGGAAGAACTTCCTAACTGCTGGAGCAGTACGGCATTGGAAACAATTACCTCAGGAGGTGGTGAGTGCTCTAACGAGGGAGCCATTCGAGAGAAAATTATCCAACCATCTGTTAGATCCACTTTGATTTTTATTCTTGCATTTATTCTTGCAGTAAAAATTGGCAAATAAAAGGACCCTGAAAGACTAGGACTGTGTTTTCATATCTTTGCCACAGCAGCACAGTCTCACAATTGTTATTCTTTACCTTGGTGATGAGCCGAGGGTATTTGAGACAAGCCAGCTGTAAAATGACTTCTTTGGGTTTGCTAAGGTTAAAAGAAAGTTAAGCAGGCTCTATTTCCTCTCCCACAAATTGCAGCAAGTTTTCTCTTTCCCTCTGAGTAAAGTTCAACACTGGATTCAAGTCATCCACCACATGATCTAAATAAAACTTACAGAGAAAACTATTTTCCTTGCAGTTTCATTGTGTGGACTGAGTCCCTGTAGATTGTGTACTGATTATTACAAAAAGCTGATACTAATTTCACTTTTAAGTACGGGTTTTGTTTGCTACTCTTCTGTGAAGTCTCCGATGTTTTAAATGAAATTTGCCATCAGGTAGTTTGCACTAAGGGTTGTGGTATAGAAATATAAATAAATAAATAATGCTCATTTAAGCTACTAGAAAAGGACCAGTTTCCTTCTGAAGTGTTCTCTCTCGGACTAGAACATGGGATAAGGAAGGTGAATGGGTTCAAGAGGGAACCAACTGGTATTACAGTACTGTTTTTCAAAGTACTGAGATTTTGGTACTTCCCGCAGTGCATCACCCGATCTAACAGTTACTTTGAAGTATTTTGTTGTATCTATGATATTTGTCTGTTAGCCGCTTAGAGTCCTATGTTGGAGATAAGCGGGATATAAATATAACAATAAATAAATAAATAAAAATAAGTAGAAACTATCACTACATGAAAGTTAATACATACATGGGATTGTAGAAGTCTCCATTAGTTATATGTCTTATCTTTAAATTTCCCAACCATATACACTACCGGACTTTCTGAGGATACTTTCACAGTCCCTACTTATCCTCTTTATCCTTTCTTTTAAAACAAGAAGAGAAGATAACAGCAGGTTTCTATGTGCTTCTGTTTCCTCTTCAGGAATTGAGAAGGCATTATCCCGTCCTGGGCCAGATGTGGTCATCTGCGATGAAGGGCATCGGATCAAGAATTGCCATGCTAGCACCTCTCAGGCCTTGAAGAACATCCGGTCTCGTCGGCGGGTGGTCCTGACTGGTTACCCTCTGCAAAACAACCTCATTGAGTATTGGTGTATGGTGGACTTTGTCCGTCCCGACTTCCTGGGCACCCGGCAGGAGTTCAGCAACATGTTCGAGCGTCCCATCCTCAACGGGCAGTGTATAGACAGCACCCCTCAGGACGTTCGCCTCATGAGGTATCGGAGTCACGTCCTGCACAGCCTGCTGGAGGGCTTCGTACAAAGGTGAGGAGGCCAGAGGAATTGCCAACGCATTCATCGTCCAGACATTCTTTTAAGTCACCGGTTGGGCCATGCCCTTTTGATTAGTGAGCTCTTCTTGCCTCGGCGAGTGAGGGAATTGAATTTCTGAGTCTCAAAAGGAGAGTCTTTCGTGACTAACTAAAATGCAACGGCAAGGTGGAAGATATAGTGGGAAGCCTGCAAATACACACGAGACAGCCTAAAAGGGTAGCAGTTCCTCCACTCTATGCATCCTGCCTAACTGCTGAATTCATCCTCTGAGTCGAGGCATACTTCTTTGGGCTTCCGTTTCAGGTTGGATGTAAGAGTGCGACAACATGTAGTGCGGGGGGGGGCAAATTTTTTTTGCCAGGAGGGCCAAAGTTGGTGAGGTGAAAATGTGGGGGGTGGGCGCAATCATTCAGCCTGACATTCCTTGAACCATTAACACTAGCCATCTCAGCTCTCAGGCACTCTTCTCGGTCGGCTTTCTGGAGCTCCCTGCCAGAGCTTGGACGAGGGTCCTCCCTCCCCATAGCTCTCCGCCAGCTCCCCGTCTCTGGACTCCCACCTGCTCTGCTTAGCCTCCTCAGAAGAGGTGCCCACCGCAGGCAACGCAAAGAGGAGCCAGAAAGGTTTTGCGTGCCGGCCATCCCCCTCGTCTTGTTCCTCCTCCATGAGCGATTGCCGGACTCCCAAAACCCACCAGCAGCATTAGCAAAAGAACAGCCAATCCCCCCCCCAAAAAAAACCCTCCCTCAGCCCAGATCTTGCCTCAGTCAGCCACAGGGAGAGACGAAAGCCGGAGCGCAAGGCACGGCCAAAAATCCCGACAGGGCCGGGCCCATCAGCTGGCAGGGGGAAAGGAGGAGGGGGGGATCTCAGTCCCGTTGGGGGACCCTCTTTGTCTTCTGGTGGGGCCTGTCACCTGAAGAGGAAGAGGAGAGGGAGGAAGAGGAAGAAGGAAGGAAGGAAGAGGAGGTGACCTCCCTTCCAACCTCCCTTCCTCTCTTTCTAAGGCAGGAGCAATGTGAGTGAGTGCATAATCCCTGGCTGCTGCTGCGCTCACTCCCTCCCTCCCTCACTCCTGCTGGACCACTCAAAATTTAAAGAGGGGCCGCATTTGGCCCCCGGGGCGGACTTTGGACATGCTTGAGCTAGTGCCTCAGACTCCTCTCTGGCCATCTCATTTCAATATGTATGCCTTTTAATATAGCACTGGAGGTTGAATAAAGCAATTCTTTGTAGCTTTCCTCAGCTGGCCTTTTAAAAATATTTTAAACAGACTTGATAGTGTGAGCATTGCAAATAACTATGAATTAATGAATTGTTATTCTATTAGAGATTTAAAAGCTGAGTGAAGAAATTCAGCAGCAAACCTGGAACTCAAAGTCTTGAAATAACCTGGCAAAGAGCAATCACAGTCCACTTCCCTGATCTTGTCAGTGGTCCTGTTAGTAGTCATATCTAGACTAAGGTGACCTGCACTGCCTACATTGTTGACAAAGGGGCGGGAAAGTTTTCCCTGTCCCTGAACTGAAGATTTGTGGCCGATTCCTTTGCTGACTGTCTTTCGTTTGTTGCTTCCGTAGGCGAGGTCATAATGTGTTAAAGATTCAGCTACCCTCTAAAGAGGAGCATGTCATCTTAGTGCGTTTGTCAAAGATCCAGCGGGCTCTTTACACGGAGTTCATGAATCGTTTTCGCGATGCGGGCAACAGTGGCTGGTTGGGCCTGAACCCCCTCAAAGCTTTCTGTGTCTGTTGTAAGGTATGTAGAAATAAGAAATGAGTGGCGATCTTGACGAATTGTGTGGGAAGGTCAGGGATTCCATGTGGCAGGGTTAGCGTCCTAGTTTTGGTTGCACTTGGTTTCCCTTGTACACACTGAATAATATTGCCATTTTGTTTCTAGCCTTTGAGAAACACAATAGTACTTGAAAGCTAAGCTCCATCTGAGAAGTGCAGTTCATTTTCTGAATTTTAATTATCTGTGTTTACAGCACGTTGGGCTGTAATTCGCTTAGTGCATTTTAATTATAATAGTTTGACTGCCTGGCCACGAGCTGCTGGTCCATGGAAAGACATCTGACATGCTTTGATTACTTTTGCATGTTAAACAAATACTTTTGCATGTTAAAATGTCAGTGTAAATATTACCAGTTAAATTGGAGTAACCTGGCATTTTCGTTCTGCTATTCAAACAAAGCTTTGGTGTGCTAGAGTCCACTTCATTTATTAGCTCCTAAGGTTCTGCAATACCTTTTTTTGGTTTAACTGCAACATGACTACCCCGTCAGAGCTATAGTTTAAAAAACAACAACACCTGCCCCTAATCTTCACAAAGAAAGTTCAACAGAGAAAACTGTGGAATTCATGTTTAGTAAAAAAAAAAAAAGTATTTGAGAGTGAATAATTGCCAAGTAACCTTCCATCCCCTCTCAGATTTGGAACCACCCTGACGTGCTCTATGAAGCGCTGCAAAAAGAAAATTTGGCCAACGAGCAGGACCTGGATGTGGACGACCTTGGCACGACGGGGACTAATTCACGGTGCCAGTCGCAGGGCATGAAAGCAAAAGCCGAGAGCAACGCCTTGACATCGCCAATTGGAGAAGCAACCAACAGCAAATATATTCAGGGCATGGGCTTCAATCCCTTTCAGGAGCGGGCCAATCAGGTTGTGACTTATGAGTGGGTGAGTACCAGGTCAGGACTCTGGCAAATGTGGATTTTTGCCACCTCCCCCCCATCCCCCCGCCGCCCCTTGAGCCTAAAGGATTGCTTATATTGAAGCAGTCTCGTACAGAGTACTTGTGAGCCACAAGGTCTGCAGGTGGTAACTCAGTGGTTCTCTTCCAGATGGATCTTTTTCTTTCTTTCTTTCTTTCTTTCTTTCTTTCTTTCTTTCTTTCTTTCTTTCTTGCTTGCTTGCTTGCTTGCTTGCTTGCTTGCTTGCTTGCTTGCTTGCTTGCTTGCACGTACCCTGCCCTTTTTCTTAGAAAAAGACCCAAGGCACGTCTGTGAAGATTTATTTATTTATTTATTTATTTATTTATTTATTTATTTATTTATTTATTTATTTATTTATTTATTTATTAAACTTATAAACCGTCCGATTTTCCCATAGGGAACTCTGGGTGGTTTACAAACATGTCACCCCACAACGACAACCCAACTACAATCACAAAACAAACCCCGACAAAAATAAACAGTGAGGGCCTAGCAAATACAGATCGGCACGCAAATACCATATAAAACTACTAAAAAGTATTAACAGAAATAGCAGATAAAATAGCGTAGCGCCTCTGACCAAAACAAATCAAATCAGAGTCACATTTGGCAAGACACCGGAGAAACTGATGCCAGCAGTTTAAAAAAAAATACCAGCAGCCTACATGCTCAGAGAGCCCCGAAACATTGCCTGGAGAGCCAGGTCTTCAAGGCTCTTCTAAAGGCCAGCAGTGACTCCGATTCTCAGTCATCCAGGTGAGTTTATCTGGAAGTTGGGTCCTGGCTACTGGACTTCTTTTCCTTGAGAGATAGGAATGTTTCGCTGCTCATCCAAACAGCTTCATCCGTCTGGTTGGGCCTGAACCCGCTCAAAGCTTTCTGATGAAGCTCTTTGGATGAACAGCGAAACCTTTCTGTTTCTCAAGAAAAAGAAGTCCAGTAGCCGTGACTCCACTTCCAGGAAAGACCCACGGCAGCTTACATAATTGAAAGACAACAAGCAAGCACAAAACAGTCAGTGCCCAAAGGTGGTGTACCTCATTGAAAGGCAATATTGAAAGCTAAAAACACAAAGTATAACAATATTAAAGGGAGAATCAATTTCCCTTCCCTTCCCTGGCGAGCCGGCACCAGATCTGGGGTGCATTCATGAGGAGGAAGGGAAAGGGAAACCCCTTGCCCAAGCACAGGTCAATTGGTGCAATATTTGAACGTTCATACCATAGGCAGGCAGCTGCCTACATGCCCTAAGCACATCCGATCTCGCCCGATTTCGGAAGCTAAGCAGGGTCAGCCCTGGTTAGTACTTGGATGGGAGACCACCAGGGAATACCAGGTGCTGTAGGCACCTGGAGTAGGAACTGGCAAACCACTCCAGTATCCCTACCAAGAAAACTCCATGGACATGGGGTCACGAAGAGTCGGGCACGACTGTAACGACACAACACACACACACACACACACACACACCATAGGCAGGTACTTAGATGCTAAGCCCACATATCAGCAGTAAAACTAGAGCTTAAGCTGGATGCCACATGTGGTAAGATAGCATCTTGTTCCCACGTCACTTAATTCTCAATAAAGAAAACATCATGCAGGAAATAGCTCTGTAGAGCAGCGGCATCACTCTTGGCTGTGGTTGCTCTTTTTCCTGTTGTTGAGAGCTTTTTGACTTGCTGCCCTGCTGGCCTCTTGTGGCTTTGAGAGGGAGGGCAGGCTTTTGTACTCTTGGTACACTGCTAGCAATCCATCGAGTCATTCCTACAGTCTGGAGCGTCCTCTCACTGTGCGTTTTGCCGAGTGGTGGTGGTGGTGGGAGGGGCTGACATTTGTCTCCACCATTCAAAGCACAGTCGGATTGAGACGAGCGTAAAAACCAGGGACGCCCTTCAAGAAGTTCCGGGATGGCAGTTTCCAGCATGCAACAGCATTGGCTGTGCTGTCTGGGGATGATGGGAATTGAAGCCTTTTAACATGTAGAGAGCCGTGCATGCCCCACTACTAAAAATAAGGGTTCCTTGCATGTTGTAGTGGATCATGGGATGAACTAGGACGTGCAAACCGGTTGGATGAGTGGAACTGGTAAAAACACTCCTTAAATATCAGCCTCGTGGCGCAGTGGTTAAATGCCTGTACTGCAGGTAAAACTGTCCTCACGACCTGGGGTTCAATCCCTGGTAGCAGGCTCAAGGTTCACTCAGCCTTCCATCCTTCCGAGGTCGGTAAAATGAGTACCCAGCTTGCTGGGGGCGGCGGGGAGGGGGCAATGTGTAGTCTGCATACTGTAATTAAACTGTAAACCGCCCAGAGACTACTTGAAGTGGTATGGGGCAGTATATAAGCAGAACACTGTGTCAGGATCACTAAATGTTGGTTTTGACTTGACAGTACATGGCAGCAACAGTTAAACCCCCTCCCCCCCCAAGCTGTTGCCCAGTGGGATCTCATTAAGAAAGACTGTGGGCTAGTTTATAAATCTCTGCAAGGAAAATTATGGCGCTTCTTTCTGAGTTAGTTCTGGAGCTGAGAATCCCAGTGTGGCGTACAAGATGGCCAGTAAGTACCATTCTTTCAACTAGTAGGTTGTGACCTTTGGGGGCATTGGATAGTTTATATCATTTTAGAATTAATTTCTATCCAAAGCTTATTTCTGAATGAAAGGTGTCCAGTAGAACTGTTGTTCAGCAGGATGTTGAGAAGGAAGGAGATGCTGTGGATTTTTCTGGGCAATGAACTATTGACACAAGGCATAAGGAAAAGTGCTCCCCATGTGTTACTCCTCAGTGTCCTCTTTTGCTCACAGGCTAAAGACATTCTGTGCGATTACCAGACAGGAGTCTTGCAAAATTCACCTAAGATGGTATTGCTGTTTCATCTTGTGGAAGAAAGTGTGAAACTTGGAGACAAAATATTGGTCTTTAGGTAAGAGGCAGTCACATGTGCCTGATAAAATTATGCTTCTCTGATATAATTACACTATATTGTCCCTACAGGAAAACATTTGAAAATAGCTATTAAGCAATGAATAAATTTATGGCATTGGGTCAGAATAAATGATTAACAAAAAATATACTTATTTGCGGAATGACCTGTTCAATCCTGTTTCCATTGTTGATTTTCTAATGAATGTCTCTTTGCCGTTCGTGATAATTTCAGGACTGCTTAGAAAGCGCAGCAGATGGAGAATACCATAACTAAGCGTCTTATGGGGTTCTTCCAGGCAGGCAGTCTTACTCCTGGCTTTAAAGCGGTTGACACAGTTCAGTGTTGTGATTTTCACTTTTTAAAAAGTCTTGCACAACAACAACAACAACAACAACAAATGGAAATGGTCCCTCTTTTCCGTTTGGGGGCCTTTAGTTAAAACATGAAAGAGACGTCCCTTGTTCTAACCCCCCCCCCCAAAGTGGGGCATAAATGTAAGAAGGAAATATTTACACAAAATAATTGTCTCTGTTCTATGATTGTATTATTATTATTTTATCTCACTTTTGCTTAATAACATGGAAGCTGTTTTCTTTACTGTTTCTGTCCTAGTTTTTAATATGGAGTAACTCTAAATATGACTGCAAATAAATGCATATATTCAGTTTGCAGCCATTCTGGTTCCCATCAGTATATCATATATAGGCTGAAATGAGACATTTAAGTGTACTGAGCAGTGCACACTAGTTCTTAAGACTAGAGCAGGGTCTAGATTTGGCATGATTGTTTTATTATGGTGGTTCAAATGATACGGCGAGTTCTGCTCTTCCATTTATTCATCTGTGTCTTGCACTTGTCTTTCTCAGTCAAAGCCTCTCCACGCTGTCTGTCATTGAGGATTTCTTGGCCAAGAGACCAGTGCCTTCTCCCCCGGGCTCAGATGCACAAGGAAGCCATAACTGGATCCGAAATGTGAACTACTATCGTAAGTCCAGCGTGTGCATGCATTACCTTGCATGCTGATTCTTTCCTGCTAGGCTGATTTTCCTAAAATGGTTGAAACTTCTCCAGTTGTTCTGTTTGAATTTTCCATGATGAAGTGCTTAGATCTCTCTCTCTCTCTCTCTCTCTCTCTCTCTCTCTCTCTCTCTCTCTCTC
>JAHTLZ010000015.1:46190759-46215349 GCA_023846285.1 Phrynocephalus versicolor | reverse complement strand
CTCTCTCTCTCTCTCTCTCTCTCTCTCTCTCTCTCTCTCTCTCTCTCATTTTCAGTCCAAATCCTTTCACTTTTATTTTTGCTTTAGCTGAAAAGTAGCTCCTGTTTTGATGCTTTTTTATTTTGATAAAAGTTGCGAATAACACTTTTTTTTTACAACTTGTTTGCATTTCTTGTTGGATAGGATTAGATGGCAGTACTTCAGCCTCAGAAAGAGAGCGCCTCATTAACCAGTTTAATGACCCCAACAACACGGCTGTTTCTCTCTTCCTTCTTTCCACACGGTAAGGTAACTGCCTTCAGAAATAAAAACAGAAAAGGGGGACGGAATAGAATATGTGATACATGCGTACAATTCCTGGGATGAGTATCTCCCTATATATAAAGGTTATAGGGAGAGCCATATACTGTATAGAAGGTTTAGGGAGGTACTCATCTCAGGAATTGTTGGCATTGTCTGAAAACATTAATAAAGTCTAGAAGCTGTAATGATCAGGCCTAGCCACTCATTATCTTCATAAGATACTGAACTAAATCCAGTTGTTAGTTTTGACTAGAGTAGACTCAAAGGATCAATAGGATTTTTAGAAATGTTGACTAAACTATTTCATTCATTCAGTAGGTTCACTGTAGATGGGGCTCATAAATTGATTTAACCCACTGTTGGTGTAAGATGAGTTGAGACTAAGAATTTTATCAGGAACAGCAATCTTGAAACTGTGCCTGCTTTAGGTGTGCAAGAGAAGACCTGGCGTACAAAACCCTTGACAAGCTCTTGAAAAAAATAATTGTCCTGGTTTTAACATTTGTATTTTGTTTTGTTTTTAGTGCTGGCTGTTTGGGCGTGAATCTGATCGGTGCAAATAGAGTGGTAGTATTTGACGCGTCCTGGAATCCGTGCCATGATGCACAGGCTGTATGTCGGGTGTACCGTTACGGGCAGAAGAAGCCTTGCCACATCTATCGATTGGTCTCTGATTTCACCCTGGAAAAGAAAATCTATGACCGCCAGATTTCTAAGCAAGGGATGTCAGGTGGGCCATATCCTCCGATTTCCCTCCCCGGGTCACGCCTGTTAATCTCGTCTCCGAGCCTGATTCTTTCTTGCTTTCTATTTCAGCTTGAAACCTCTTGTCCTCCACCCTGCCCTGCCCTCGGGCCTTTTAGATGTTACGCAAAAGCGCAGTCTGTTGCCAGTATCGCAGTTTAAGGAATGCGTACTGTATGTAGCTAAGGAAGCGCACCCGTAGCGAAAAGCAGCCCTTCTTCCTTCGTTTTTTGATTCCTCTACGGTTTTTCTAGATCGTGTGGTGGACGACTTGAATCCGGTGTTGAACTTTACTCGGAGAGAGGTGGAGAACTTGCTGCACTTTGTGGAAGAGGAACCCGAGTCGGCTCAACTTTCTTTTAACCCCAGCAAGTTCAAAGAATCCGTTTTGCAGCTGGCCTGTCTCAAATACCCTCACCTCATCACCAAGGTAAAGATGGAGGCAGAAACACAACATTCACTTCATTCTGGGAGCCGACTATAAAACGCACATCGTGTGATGCCTAGAGCATTAATGGTACTCCCCAGCTGTAACAAATTTCAGAACAACCCTAATTCCTGCATTGATGCCTCTGATGACAGATGGAGGTTGTTCAGAGATTCTGGGGGGGGGGAATTAACTTCATGAGTAATACCAAAGAAGAGTCTAGAATTACCTAGTGCAAGTTCTAGACTGCATTAGATAAGTGTGTGGTCAAATATAGTGCTACGGCATTTGATCTGCTTGACAGCTCCATTAACCTTTAGATTTGAATTGTTCGTACTTTATTTGTACTTATGTTTATACTTGATTTGGCAACTTGGGTGTTGTATGTCTTTTGGGTATCATCTGAAGAATGGACAACAGCAATTGTGAGATTGTACTGCCATGACAGAGATATCAGATCCCATTCTTTCGGCATCCTATTATTTACCTATTTTTTTCTGAATGGATGAAATTGTATGCGTTTGTTGTAAATCAAGATATTTGACTCCCTGGTTGCCGTGGTCAAAATTAAATACGAGAATAGTGCTCCCTAAATTCCTTCTTCCTAATGCTTTAAGGTTGTATGGATGAGAAATATCTCACTGTGGCATTTTACCAGTCCCGTGAGAGCAAGCCAGAGAGGTTTCCCCCTCCACCTCCAAGTCTCAGTAGGTTGTCCCCAAATGTTCCTTGTTTCTCACTCCTTAGTAAAGCAAAGCATCTCCGCACAGAGCTGTCAAGGAAGAACTGCTTGGCGATTAAGAGGGATGCACACAAGCTGTTGAGTGATTCAAATTACTGCACAATTCTATTCTAGTTTTGCAAAATGTTCCCAGTTCATTTTGTACATGATAATATTTTCAAAAATGCGAGGGCCAGGAACTTCCTCTCCATCCTCACTGACAGGAAGAAGAATGTACTGTCTCCTGGTCCTCATATGTGTAAATAACACAACCAGGGATTTAAATCCATCTTCTGTTACTCTTTTTGAAGTCTTAGGTCAGGCATGGCCAAACTTCGGCCCTCCTGGTGTTTTGGACCACAACTCCCAGAATTCCAAGCCTGTATTGCCAATGACAAAGGACTGTGGGAGTTGTGGTCCAAAACATCTGGCGGGCCGAAGTTTGGACATGCCCGTCTTAGGTGGTAGATATGCTGCTGCAAGTCTCCTGTTTGCGAGAAGTCGGGGGCAGGAGATACCAGCACGGTGGACTTTTCCTGGGTTGATTGCAAAATAAATATGCCTTAAAGGATGCCTTCCTGTGCTCTGCCTACAGGAGCCTTTCCAGCACGAGTCACTGCTCATTGACCGTAAAGAGCACAAGCTCACGAAAGCAGAGAAGAAAGCCGCGAAGAAAAGCTACGAGGAAGAGAAACGCGCATCCGTCCCTTATACCCGTCCATCCTACGCTCAGTATTACCCAGCCACTGACCAGAGCCTAACCAATATACCTGCCTTCAGTCAGAGGAACTGGTAGGTCTTGTGCTTCCCTCTCGGGTGCTGAGGAGGGGCAGCACATCTTGATACCTCTCCCCTCTTCTCTGCAACACCTCCTTCATGATTAGAAAACAGGACCAACAAATACGAAGATATGTGCTTCCAGGCCATGGAAACCCATTGAAAGGGGTGGGGGTTGGAACTGATAAATCCACTCCTTAAGTATATCATGTATCTTGAAGATCCTACACTAATACCTTGGTTTATGAGCGTAATTCATTCCAGAAATATGCTTGTAAACCAAAACACTCTTATATCAAAGCAAAATTCCCCATAAGAAATAATGGAAACTCAGATGATTCATTCTGGGGCCCCATAGACCACATACGATACACACAAAATGCCAAAACTCACAAAAGAAGTTGGCTCGAAGTCCACGTCTACACCATGGTTTAGGTACCTGGCTGCAGAATCTGCTTTGCTTGGGACTAACAACAGGATTTTACTCTGTTTTTCAATGTGACAATAATAAAGTGCAATTTGTAGCCCTATACACGCTTGATTAGCTGCCCCATGACTAGAAATGGTTTGAAAAAGTAAGAATGTTGAAAGCAAATTAAATAAAACTAAAAATATAAAGAAAAACAAAACCCTAACCTGCATTCGCCTTTGAAAACGTTTGTGGCTGGTGGAAGGGAGACCTCCATTCCTCTCTTATCTCCCTCTGCTTTGAACGCTTGCCTGAGACGGAACATTCCAGATAATCCCCCCACAATCCAGTAGGGGTGGGGAGAGGAGAACCATTGGTTCACTTGTGATCATGTGACCTCCTCCAGTGCTTGTATTGCAAGAAAACTCATTGATCAAGGCAAAATTTAAAAGAAATGTTTGCTTCTCTTTCAAAACACTCGTAAACCAAGAGTGTGGATTCTTTTTTTTCTCTCTCCACAGGCGTCCAAGCCTCAAAGGCGAGGACCGGCCGGTGGCAAGTGTACGTCCAGTGCAGTCCACCCCTATTCCTATGATGCCTCGCCATGTCCCCATGGGCAGTATGGGATCATCGTCCGTTTCCAACCCTGCTATCAACTTCCCCATCAATTACCTACAACGAGCTGGTGTTCTCGTGCAAAAGATTGTCACCACAACAGGTCAGTTGCTTTGTGCGGAGAAGGGAAAGGACAGCAAAGTGTGTTCTTAAGGTTCTTCAGAAAGAGGTGTTGCCCTGGGAGAGGAGTGGATGAGAAAGGGAAAGGGAAGGAGTGGTGAACATCAAAATGGCTGTCGGCCTTTTTGGCTTTTCTGAAACCAAGCCTTCGTTCAGGTTAACCAAAAAATGCAACTGGCTACGTAGGACAGCACTCTTTCATGTTATTGAAGGCACTAGTGAGTTACCTACAACATGGAGCTTACTTTGAAACTGTGTAACCCTACCTGTCTCATCTCCTGATGATACTTTGTGGTAGGGGGGACATTGGTTGGGCGGTGCAGATTCGTTCTGGCCCAGTGTGTGGATTTTTCCATTGGATGTTCCCATAGGGAGTAGAATTTCCTCCCACCCCTGCTTGTTGTTGTCCCATGAATTATTTGCAAGCTTGCCTGCACTTAGAACATAAGAACATAAGAAGAGCCATGCTGGATCAGGCCAAGGGCCCATCTAGTCCAGCTTCCTGTATCTCACAGCGGCCCCCCACCAGATGCGTTTGGGAGCGCATGAGACTAGATATCTGTCTCCTGTT
This sequence comes from Phrynocephalus versicolor, assembly GCA_023846285.1. Taxonomy (NCBI): domain Eukaryota; kingdom Metazoa; phylum Chordata; class Lepidosauria; order Squamata; family Agamidae; genus Phrynocephalus; species Phrynocephalus versicolor. Next base: position 46,210,662 of record JAHTLZ010000015.1, on the reverse strand, counting down.
ACCACTCCCCTGCATCTGGCCATTGAAGTACCCTGGTTTTAAGCCTGGAGATTACTTGATTGTGCCCGCTGGTATATCAAAAAAGAAATGCATGCACCGCTGTGTTCTCCTACATTTCACGTGGTCTTTTTCCGTGGGGCAGCATGCACATGTTTTCCTCTCCCCGGTTCTGGTTTCATTAGGTGCATATTGGCTCTTTCTGTCTCTTAGCCATTATTCATTTCTTCAAAAAGCTTCTGGTTTATGAATGTGGGATACTATGTTATTGCACCCACAATTTAAAAAGCCAGGAAAAGACCCAGTGTCGCTGCACAAGGTTGTGCCTCTGTTGCCAGCGGGAAAAGGGACGCTAAGCCTAACATAGCAAAGGGCAACCTGAATGATGGCAACACCCATGGCCGCAGTTAAGATGATCTACAGGACATCCTCTTGTGCCCGCTACCATTCCCAAAGTGACAGCATACAAGGGACACACCCCGGAAGCTGACTCCCTTTTTCATTGGGCCACATCTGGTCCAAACACAAAGTACAGCGGTACCTCAGCTTAAGTAATTAATTCATTCTTCGGGCAGTTTGTATTGTGAAAAATTCTTAAACTGAACCGTGGTTTCCCACAGGAATGCATTGGAAACCAATTAATCTGTTCTAGAGGTCAGGAAAAAAGGCAAGCCGGGTCACTCCAATTTTCTTAAACCGAAGCATCCTCATTCTTCTTGTCGTGCAAACATCACACGTCAACTTTTAATGGCTTACAAAAAAAAATTAAACCGGGGCATTCCATTGAAAAAAATTCTTAGACCGAGGCATCCCCATTTCCAATAATCTCTTTAACCGGGTTTTCCTTTAACTGAGGCATTCTTAAACCAAGGTACCCCTATAATTGAGTTTATCAACAAACCTTAGCAGACAAGAGCCAAACAGTCTTTCTTCCTTTACATAAGAACATAAGAAGAGCCATGCCAGATCAAAGGCCCATCTAGTCCAGCTTCCTGTATCTCACAGTGACCCCACCAGATGCGTTTGGGAGCGCATGAGACTAGATATCTGTCTCCTGTTACCACTCCCCTGCATCTGGTCCTTGAAGTGCCCTGGTTTTAAGACTAGAGATTACACATCTCCATCATGGCTTGTAACCTGTAATGGACTTTTCCTCCAGGAATCTGTCCAATCCCCTTTTGAATGCATCCAGGCCAGATGCCATCACCACATCCTGTGGCAGGGAGTTCCACAGACTTCTTTTGTCTTGTCTTTCTTAAGGAACAGACAGTAAGTCCAAACAGTACATGACATTTCCTTGAAGAATAACTCTGATGTATGGTTTGATTCCCTTCCAGTTTTCCCTTGGTTCAGAGTTCATTTCCCATTCGGCATTCATTATACAGTGGTACCTCAGGTCATGAAGTTGATCTGTTCCCCACTACGCTCTGTAACCCAGAATTGCACAGGGGTGCAGTGCATTAAAGGCAAAAAAGCTGGTGGTGGGTGGGTTCCAGACCTCTTTATAAGTGCACTTTAAAGGCCTGCAATGGTGGAACAACCCTTCCAGAACACCTCCCCTGCAGTGCAGCGCAAACATGGACAAGAGAAACTAGCAAGACTACCCCAGCCTATTCCTACCCAAGGTGCAATGGGGGAAATCCAAACAAACATAAGCAGCAAGAGAAATCGAGCCTGTTCTTGACTGCAAAGCAATGGAAAAGATTGCAAACCTGGGCAGAAGAAAGCAGCATGACTACCCCAGCCTTTTCCCGCCAAAAATGCAAAGAAAAGCAGTGCAAAGACTAATAAAAGCTAGCTCCCTACCTTTCCAAGTTCGAAAGGTCCAAATCCCTCAGCGAAACATGTCCAGAATGCCTCAAAAAAAAACATGGAAAAAAACACTCTTAACTCCTCCCATCCAGGGGTGCAATACACATTTTTTGCAAGGCATTATGAAACATTTGTTATCCGAGGCAGCCCTATAGCGGGAAATTTCCATTTGTTATCTGAAAAAATTGTTATCAGAGGCATTCTTTATCCGAGGTATTACTGTAGTTTCCATAAGCTATTGGGAAAGGGAGGGAACCAGAGCCAAGGCTTCTCCTCCTCAGTTCCTTCGCTTACCAGCTCAGGGTTGGGACGCTGAAGTCGGCACCCTTTCTGGTTTATCCCTGGGCTCAGGCTCCTTGCCGGCTCCTTCCTCCCCCAGCGAGGCTTTTCCTTTCCTCCTCCAGGATTCCTTGGTCCCCTGCCAAGTGTCAGCGTCTTCTTCTTCTTCCTATTCCCCCCCCCCAACCAGCCTTCCACACCTTCCTCTAGATCTACTCCAGCCAAAGCCTGTTCCGCCCCAAAGGGTTGTGTGCGGCCCCTCCTCCTCCTCCTCCTCCTCCTCCTCTCTCTCTCTCTCTCTCTCTCTCTCTCTCTCTCTCTCTCTCTCTCTCTCTCTTTCTCTCTGGGTCCAGGTGTTCCAAGTTGGGAGAGCTTTCCTCCTGCCCTTGGGAGGCTGGCCGCTCGGCCAGGCAGCCCCAGCTGGCTCGCATAGGATCGGCATCCCTTGCTCATATAGAAGAGTAAACAGGAGCTGGGTGGGGTGGGGGAGTGGGCAGGGTGGAAAGAAAAAGCCCCCGGCTTTGTTGTGCCAGTAACCCCTAATGATCTCTGTTCTTCAACTCAGAATTCCGTCTGTAGAGTCCAAAAGAGGAAAGAATAATAAAGCCATTGCAGCATGAGGAAGTCTTCACAGTGATCATTGATTTAAGGATTGTTGATGTGAGGTCCCTCAGATATCAGTAATCCACTATTAAAGAGAATTCTCTAAGTATGTCAAGATGATGGAGCCAGCGAGGTGGGCAGTTGAAGTGTTGAATGATGCTGGCGTTTAAAAAGTTCTGAAAGAGGATAAGGAGATGGCTATTGCTTATGGAGCTGCCTACATGCCCTAAGCACATCTGGTCTCACCTGATTTTGGAAGCTAAGCAGGGTGAGCCCTGGTTATTACTTGGATGGGAGACCACCAGGGAATACCAGGTGCTGTAGGCGCCTGGAGTAGGAACTGGCAAGCCACTCCAGTATTCCTGCCAAGAAAACTCCATGGACATGGGGTCACGGAGAGCCGGTCACGACTGTAACGATGCAACACACATTGCTTATGGTGTTGGGAGCGTGCTATAGAGAAAGATGGCAAGCAAATGCTTCAACAAGTACCTTTTATCCATTTCAGATATAGTGATTCCAGGTGCAAATACTTCCACAGATGTGCAGGCCAGAATCAGTGCTGGAGAGAGCATTCACATAATCCGTGGGACTAAAGGTAAATAAGGAAACCAGTATGTTTTTCTTCAGCTTTCTTTTAATATTCAGGTTTGGGAAATAAGGGGGAAGCTATATTCTATAGATGGACCAAGGAAGGAACAAATGTTTGTGACCGACTTTTTTAAACTGCTTGCTCCTCCTTGTTTTATAATAAGCCCCTTTCACACCCAGGTCAGAAATTGCTTTCTGGGAACTTCAGTAAGGTAGAGAGGGATTAGTTTATGCTGGTCCTTAAAACAGGTTGTTCTCCATCGTGGCCTTCGTGAAGCCACACAGATGGGTTTCCCAGGCGCCCCTGCGCCAGAGGTCGGAACTTCCCTAGCAATAGGAAAGTTCGTTAGTCTCCGCCCCCGCCCCCTGCGCATGTGCGTGGGTGTTCCCGCCTAAACGCCTCAGTTCCTCTTAACCGCCGTGGCGAGAGTTTCTTCTCCGTTAGTCTCCGCGCTTTTTTCGTCAACTCGGGATTTTCTTCAATTTTTTGGCTTTTGACTCAGACTGTTTTCGGCTCATGTCTTTCGCGCCTCCCTTCAAACATTGTTCGACCTGCCGGCCCAGGATCCCTCATACAGGCGGACACAATCTTTGCCTCTTTTGTCTCGGTGAAAACCACCGTACCGAGACTTGTCTGATCTGCAGAGGGTTCAGCAATCAGGCCCTTAAAAATCGCTGCAACCGCTTGGCGAATTACCTCTTCGAACGCTCTCTTCGTCCGCAACCTATGGAGCAGAAGACGGCCGATTTACCCCGTAAGTCAGAGGCTTCGGGTCGGGTGGAGAAACCGAGAAAGAAACTGAAGAAGATCCCGGTTCTGCAAGGGGTGGCTTCTTCGAAGTCAAAACCGTCTGCTAGCCCGTCCCGTGCTATCTCTTCGAAATCCTCCTCGAAGCCTCTGAGGGCTTCGAAACCATCTGTACCGCCTCCGAAGATTTCCACTGCATCGGGTTCGACTACTACGGCCACTCTTTCATCGTCTCTGGCTTCGCCCTCGGTTACTGTCGGAACCGAATATTCGGGTTCGGCGGCTGCCGCTATTTCCACAGCTCCTTCCTTGAAGTACCAACAGCTTCTTCTGTCAGACCCATCGGAGTTGTCATCCGAAGATGACAGAGCCCCACCCCTGAATATCACCTTGGTGGGCTCGACTCCGTTAATGGACACTAGGACCTGTCGGTCCGGAACGGAAGAGACCGGTCAGTCCAGAGAGCCTCCTGTTCACTCTCCATCCCTGGCTTCCAAGGCTGCTTCGTCTCCGGTTCTACTCCGGGAGACTGAACTTGAAGAGTGTGCCTCTTCGCTGCCTCCGACATTCCCTTCGGGTTCGTCGGCGAAGCCTGAAAAGCTCTTCGATTCCGACTCTTCAGACCGGATCCGTACCTGCGGCAGTGGTCCAAGTGCTAACACCGCCTAAGCGGACCACTGAGACCTCGGATTCGATGGCGCCTCCTAAGAAAAAGAAGCGCAAGGAGCATCATACTCAAGCTCCCTTGTCTGTCCCTCCGATTCCAGCCTTCTCGCTCCGTTTCGACGGAAAGCAGGAGTCGATCCATTCTGCAGACCAGGTCGAATCCGACCAGATGGCTTTGGTCCCCTCCTCTTCGGGTTCGAATCGGGAGGATGATGAGGATTCAGAGGTCGGATCTGTCGGTTCCAAAATCTCGGATTCGGCTTCACTGCAGTTTGTCACCTCTCCAGATTCTGAGGTCGATGAAAAATCTCCCCCATCCACTTCCAATTCTATGAGGAATTACGCTAATTTTCTTGTCAGGATGTCCAAGACTATTGATTTATCGATCCACCAGCCGCAACCCAAAAGAGTCTGCCACATTTTTGGAAGAATTGCTAATGACGCGACAGCGCCAGTACATCTCACGGTGATTCCCTCCTTCCTTACTATCATTGAGGACTCATTCCAAGCTTTGTCGACCACTTCCATCCCTCGCAAGCTTGAAGCTCTTTACAGGGTCCATGATGATAAGGCGCCTTAACTTAATTAACATCTCACACCCAACTCGGTGGTAGTGGCATCCTCCCAAGTCCAATCGCGAACAGAGCAAACTCCGATTCCTCCTTCTAAAGAAGGATGGAAGTTGGATGCAGTTGGTAGACACCTTTATTCTTTTGCTGTCCTTCAGCATAAGATTGCGAACTATCAAGGCGCCATGGGGGCCTATCAACGGGATCTTCTCACTCACCTCCATCCCTTTCTGGAGCTGATCCCTGAAGAGAAGCGAGCCGAAGCTTCTGCTCTTTATGAGGAGTCCATGGCCTTAGCAGCCCAGCAGATGAGGGCCTCCAAACACTCCTTCGATGCGGCCTCCAGGGTGCTCAATTCTTCCATCACCCTCCGTAGACACGCTTGGCTTCGTACTACTGGAGTTTCAGATGACCATAAGGCGCAGATTGGATTTCTGTCCTTTTTTTTTTTTTTTTTAATAGATTTTTATTGAGTTTTTAAGGAGGGAACAAGGAAAAAGAGTATGGGCGGGGAAGGGAAGAAGGGGTACAATTTTTAAAATTTCCATTGAGTATATCAAGCAAAATAGAGATAGTAATTTAACATATTACTAAAATTGCCAAATATTATCACAATACTAACAAATTTATTACTTCTTGCCATCTTTCCCGAAAAATCTCGTCGTAATCTCCCTTTAGATAGCCAGAGAGTTTGTCAATTTCGATACATTCTCTTATCTTTCCGTGGAAATCCTTCTCTGTTGGCGTGTTTGGTTGTTTCCAAAATTTCGCATATAGTATTCTTGCAGCAACAATTACATGGTGAAGTACATATCTCTGGTCACAGGAAATGTTTACATCTACTATATTTAACAAGAATAGCTCTGGTCTAGACTCTATCTTAATTTTCAAAAATCTTTCTAAGAAAAGTTTTACCATATTCCAATACGCCTTTGCTTCTTTACAGGTCCACCACATATGATAAAAGGTTCCACAGTCATAGTTACATTTCCAACATTTAGGTGAACAGTTATACATCTTGGATAAAGGGTGAGGTGCAAAGTGCCATCTATAAAACATTTTGTAACAATTTTCCTTAAATGAAATAGATTTAAAGATTTTAACTGTATTCCACAAGGAGTCCCATTTATTTAAATGAATAGTATAACCAAAGTTTTCAGCCCATCTAATCATAGAATCTTTAACCAATGTATCAATCATTTTTTCATTTAACAGTATATTATAAAATTTGCTAATAAGCTTTGAGTCACCAGAGGATAGTATTTTATCGAGTGGGGTATCAGTAGTCATAAAGCCACCCTCTTTGGAAAGCTCTTTGAAATGTGAATATATTTGTTGATATTTCCACCAATCCAGATTATGACCTTCTGATACTAGTTTCCCTAATGGTTTCAATGAGAGGTCAGCATTCAGAAGGTGTCTGTAAGTTACAACTTTTGAGATTTCACTTGCCTGGGAGCTATAAATTGCTCCCAGTGGGGATAACCACATAGGTGCTTTGAGATAAAATTGTTTTTGAATCAATGACCATATTTTAATTAAAGCATTCCTTATCCAGTGCTTTTTAAAGAGGGTAGGTAGATTTCCCTTATACCACATATAGTGATGCCAACCCTTATCAAGGCCATAACTCTCAAGCTGTAATATTCTTTTATTTGTCATCAGGATCCAGTCTTTAATCCAAGTCATGGTGGCAGCCTTGTAGTATAGTGCCAAATTGGGAAGTGCAAAGCCTCCAAATTTGGTTCTATCTTGCAAATAAATATTTTTAATCCTTGCTTTTTTCTTTTGCCATATAAATATACGTATACTTGTTTCCAAATCTGAAATGATCTTAAAGTTTGGTAATATAGGCAGAGATTGAAATAAGAAAAGCATTTTAGGTAAGACATTCATTTTGACTGCAGCAATTCTGCCCATTAAGGATAGCTGAAGTTTTGACCAAGTTTCAAGATCAGCTTTGATTGTTTTGATAACATTAACATAATTATCTTTAAGTAAAGAGTTGCATCGGTTAGATACAGTAATACCCAAGTATTTTACCTTATTAGAGTGTTGAAAACCAGATTGATTTACCAGTTTTTCGATCATGGGTGGGGTCATATTTTTAGTTAAAACCAATGTTTTTTCTCTATTCACCTTTAATCCAGAGATTTTTGAGTATGCCTCCAAGGTCTTTAGAAGTTCTACAGAGGAAGTCTGGGGGTTCTCCATGATAACCATCAGGTCATCTGCAAAGGCTTGTACCTTGTAAACTTCTCCCTTATTTTGTAAGCCTTGAATGTCTGGGTTTTCCCTTATTACATGAAGAAGAATTTCCAGGGTGGATATAAACAGAAGAGGAGAGAGGGGGCATCCTTGCCTGGTACCTTTGTGTATATTAACTTTATCTGTGAGGTGACCATTCACTACAATCCTGGTATTTTGGGTAGAATAGATTTGTTCAATTGCTCGCAACATTCTGTGGCCACACTGAAGGTAATCTAATTGAGTTTTGAGTAAAGACCAGGATACATTATCAAAAGCTTTCTCGGCATCAATGAATGCAAAAGCTACTTGCTTCTCGGGGTGGGATTCATAATATTCCAACACGTTGAGAAAAGTTCTGATATTGAATTGGAGGTGCCTTTTCGGGAGGAAACCCGTCTGGTCGTGTGATATCAAAGAAGGTAAAATCATTCGCCATCTATTGGCCAGGATGGTTGCAAAAATTTTGTAATCCACGTTTAGGAGGGCGATTGGCCTGTAGTTCTGTATCAAATCTTTGGATTTCCCTTCTTTGGGAATCAATGTCGTGTGTGATGATTTCCAGGAATCTGGTATATTTTCACCTTCAAATATAGATGTAAAGATGTTTTTCATAATTCCAGAAATTGTCTCTGAGAATTTTTTATAAAATATAGCAGGTATTTGGTCGGGTCCAGGCGCTTTATTCAGTTTTTGATGATTAATAGCCTCTGTTATTTCCATCATTGTGATAGGGGCGTTCGTCTGGGCTCTCTGTTGCTCAGTAAGTTTTGGAAAGTTGGCTTGTTCAAGGTAATGGAAAATAGCATCATTGTCAATCATCTCCGGCTTGAATAATCTTTGGTAATATTCCTCTATGATTTTTTGGATTTGTAGTTGCTCTGTCAGAGTTTCCCCAGCTTTGTCTTTGAGTGAGAATATGAGTTTTTGTGATTGTACCTTTTTTAACCTATACGCTAACCATCTACCTGGTTTGTTCGCATTTTCCACAAAGTTCAGTTTGGCCAACTTGATTTTGTGAGCTATATCTGCAGTCAGGATCAAATTGAGTTCATGCCTACAAGAAGCCAGGTCTTTGTTCAGCTTATCGTTACGAAAAGATGGCGGCCGGCAGCAGCTCTCCTTTTGACAGCACCCTGATGCTTCAGCGTTTTTTCTGTGTAGCGCTGCCGTTTGTTATGTTTTTATTTTAATTTCTCCGGGCCCAGCCTGGGCTGACCACCGGGGTCCCGAGAGGGGGTTTTAAAGGGGCTTATCGGGGCGGTTCGAAGCATTCGTGAGGCATTTATGCGGCTGAAACGGGAGGCTGAGGACTCGTCGTCTCATCCCGAGAAGCTACCATCTGGCCCATGGAACTGCCGAGGATTGAGTCCCGCCAAGCGTCCCTTCCCCTCCGTACGTTTCATCTTTACACCCACCGACATTTTCCAGCTCCGCTGCTTGACCATCAGCTCGTATCTTGAGGGGGTCTTGAGGCGCGCTGTGCCCGCTCCCTGGCTGTCTCCGAGGACCTGAGGACCCGTGGCTTGTCGTGGCCGTCTTGGCTCCTTCCTGAGTTCACAATGGAAGCCGTGACTGTTTGCTGTCCACCGGGGTTTTCCCCCCCCCCTTTGTTTGGCTTTGGATGGCTCTGCCTTCGCTTTGGCAGCTTGGTCGGTGGGTTGGAGGGGCGCTGCCGCGGGCTCCGCGCGGTGTGCCGTCGCCCTCTCTCTCCTCTCCCGCCGGCAGCTTTTTTCCTCGCCCAGCCCTGCTGGCTTTTTCGATCTTGCCGAGCCAGCCACTGACTTTAGTCGATGACTGGCTTTGGATCTCGGGCGGCGGTTCGGCTGCCGGCGGCTTGCAAACTCACCCGGCCACCGGCGCTGGCGGGTGGCCGGTCTTGGAGCTCGGGCGGCGGATCGGCCGCCGGCGACCTGCCGGTTTGGCCAGTCGCCGGTTACGATCGGCGGCCGGCTCTGGAGCTCGGGCGGCGGATCGGCCGCCGCTGATCGGGCGGCGGTTCGGCCGCCGACGATTTGCGGGCTCCGTTAGAGTGGACTATTCGCTCGCCTCCATTAACATCCCCCCGCAAGTCTCGGGTGGCGGGTCGGCCACCGGCGTCTGCAGCGACCGTCACCCGCCCTCAGGACCTCAATCTTTCCTGGCTTCGGCACTTCCCCCCCTTCCCTGGACCGGGCTTGGCGTTGCAACTTTAATTAGAACTGAATCCGGAGGTCTTGCTTCCCCCGGTGCCAGCCCCTTTGTTTCCATCGTGACCTGTTGTTCGGGGGATAGGGTCTGGGTCGGGGGGGGACCGACGTTGCTGTTGTTTTTTCATCTTGTCCCCTCCCCATTCCACTCAAAGTATTTCTCCATCTCAGCCGAGCCCCAGGGGTTTTTCCCTCTTGCTTTCAACCCCCCTGTTTCCTCCCCTCCTTCCCTCTCTCTCCCCCGGCATTTTCCATCTGTGCCCAGGCTGTTTGGCCCTTTAATTTAATTTAATTTATCTAATTTACTTATTTTATCTTATTTTATTTTATTGTATTGTATTTTATTTAGTTGAGTTTTGTTGTATTCATTTGGCTTGTTCTGCTCCACTTTGTTTAATGATTTTGTTTCTTTTGGCATTAGAGATTTGTCCTCTGTTAGGCCTGTAGCTGTTAGATGTACTGTGTTTAGTTCCTGCCAGGCTTGCAGCTAATAGACGTACAGTGTCCTTGGCTTTTATCAGCTCAGCCTTGGATCACCTGGGCGTCTTTCCCAGGTGTGCAACTTCTCCTGCTGGCAGCAGCTATCTATGTTGTTAGTTATTGTATTATTTTTGTAGAGTTTGCTGCTTTATGTTCGGTTGCTTAGCTTAGTTGTACTTATTATATTTTAGTGCCTGCTGTGTTTTTTTTTTTTTCTCCCCCCTCCCTCCCCCTTCCCTCGGCTAGGTCACCATGTCTGCAGGGACTCATATACCAATCGTGTTGGGTCGTGGACGATACGCTAGGACTCACGGGGTTAGTCGGATAAGAAGAACTAGGGTCAGGCATCTCGCGCCTGTCCCGCGTTCTGACCCCGTGTCTCACCACCACGTGTCCGGGAGCCATTCCGCCAGAGCCTCCAACCTGTCCTGCCTCCTCCTTAATGCCAGGTCGGTCCACAATAAGACCGCTGTTATCTACGATGCCATCTCTGACAGCAGGGCCGACCTGGCCTGTATCACGGAGACCTGGGTGGGCTCAGAGGGGGGGGGGCTTCCCTCGCCCAGCTGTGTCCTCCCGGGTTCTTGGTTCAGGGAGTGGGCAGGTTGGAGGGCCAGAAGGGGGGAGGAGCCGCCATTGTATATAGGGAATCTCTTCACGTGACCAGGGCCTCGACATTGGTGATTCCAGGGCTTGAATGCCTCCACCTGTTGGTAGGACAGCGGGATAGATTTGGCATTGTGCTGGGTTACCGTGCTCCCCGCAACCCAGCACAATCCCTGCCAGAGCTCGCGGAGTTCATCGCCGCTGCTCTGTTGAAGTCCCCCCGGCTTCTGGTCGTCGGGGACTTTAACGTGCATGCGGGCGGTGAGCTCGTCGGCGCAGCTCTGGAATTCATGGAAACCATGACGTCCATGAGTCTATCCCAGCATGTTTCTTGTCCTACACACAGGAGTGGGCATTCCCTGGATCTGGTGTTTACCTCCATGTCGGGGGACTTCAATCTGGAGGTGCGGGACATTGTTCCCACACCCGTGTCATGGTCAGATCACTACCTGTTGTCCTTTTCCCTAGCAATGGTGGCCCCTCCTCGCGGGGACCAACGGCCCCTTGTTTGGGCCCGCCCTCGAAGGCTTCTCGATCCGGCTCGGTTCCGGGAGGCCTTCGGGGAGCTTTCTGGCGGTCCGGCTGACGATTCGGCCGAAGCCCTGGCCAACCGATGGTTTGAGTCAGCTGCCAGTGCTGTCGACCGAATCGCCCCCAAGCGTCTCCTCCGTGGCAGAGCTCGTACTTCACCGTGGTTCACGGAGGAGTTAAGAGCGATGAAGCGGGAACGGAGGAGACTGGAGAGCATCTGGAGACAGAGCCGGACGGCGATAAACAAGACCGCTGTTGTGATCCAGACTAGGCGCTACTCGCGAGCGATCAGGGAGACTCAAAGATCTTACTACTCCCTGAGAATTGGTGAGGCCTCGAACCGCCAGGCAGAACTCTTCCGGGTGGTCCGGGACCTCACCAATCCTAGTCTGGCCAGGCCTCCTCCTACTGATTTCAGTAGCGAGAATTTTGCGGTCTTTTTTAGATCTAAAATAGAGGCCATCCGTGCTGGCTTTGAATCCAGTGACACTAGCCCTCCCTCGCCATCCCCAGCCCCCTCACCCCCCCGTTCTCCTCAACTGGTTGAGTTTGGGCCTGTTTCTCCTTTGGAGGCCTCCAGGGCCATCGCCCATTGCCGCCCCGCGACCACCCCCTTCGACCCTTGCCCATCTTGGCTAATTAAATCTGCCGGAGGGAGCATGCCCGAGTGGGCCGCTACCATCGCCACCGCCTCCTTTCGCGAGGGGGTTTTTCCCTCCCGTTTTAAGGAGACGGTTATCAAGCCCATTTTGAAAAAACCGGGATTGGCGTCCGATCAATTGGCAAATTATCGACCAATCGCAAATGTTCCCTTCATGGGCAAGGTGATCGAGAGGGTGGCCGCGGTGCGGATTCAATCTTTCTTGGAGGAGCAGCGGTGCCTTGATCCTTGCCAGTCCGGCTTCAGGCCTGGCCGGGGTACCGAGACAGCTCTGGTCGCGCTGCAGGATGACCTTATCCGGGCGGCCGACAGGGGTTGCTCTACCCTGTTGGTTCTCCTGGATCTGTCAGCGGCCTTTGATACCGTCGACCACGGTATCCTACTGGACCGGCTCCTGGAGGTGGGGATCGGGGGCACTGTTCGCAGTTGGCTCCGGTCCTTCCTCCGGGACCGGTCCCAGTATGTGCAGCATGGGGGAGAGTTGTCGGCCCCGTGGACACTCCCGTGTGGGGTTCCGCAGGGCTCGTCTCTCTCCCCCATGCTGTTTAACATCTATGTAAGGCCGCTGGCGGGGGTCATCAGGAGATTTGGGCTGCGTTGTCATCAGTATGCTGATGACACGCAGCTCTATCTCTGTTTTTCCACCTCTGCAGTGGAAGCTGTCCGGTCCCTCGACCAGTGTCTGGAGGCGGTCATGGCTTGGACCAGGGCCAACAGGCTCAAACTCAACCCTGAGAAGACCGAGGTGATGTTCTTCGGGAGCTCCCCGTCTGGGTATGGGGGCCCCCTTCCCAGTCTGGAGGGTGTTTCCCTCCAACTGGCGGAGAGGGTTCGGAATCTGGGCGTGATCCTGGACCCGGCCTTGTCCCTGGAAGCCCAGGTGGCGGCCGTGGCCAGGACCGCGTTTTTTCATCTTCGCCAGATCGCCCAGATCCGCCCCTACCTAGACGGGGACTCCCTGAGAACAGTGGTCCAGGCGCTGGTGATCTCGAGGCTGGACTACTGTAACGCTCTCTACATGGGGTTGCCCTTGACTCTCCTCCGGCGACTGCAGCGGGTGCAAAATGCAGCGGCCAGACTGGTGGCGGGTGCGCGTCTTTATGACCGCATCACCCCGGTTCTGGCCCAGCTGCATTGGCTACCCGTTGCCTCCCGGATCAGATTCAAGGTCCTGGTTTTAGTTTATAAAACCCTCCATGGCCTGGGCCCGGACTACCTGGCGGAGCGGATCGCCCAGCGGTCAACATCGGCCCGACCGGTTCGGCAGTCGCGGGCGCACTCGCTACAGGTTCCATCCCCCCGAGAAGCCAGGTTGTCCCGTACTCGGAACCGGGCTTTCTCGGTGGCTGCTCCATCTATATGGAACAGCCTCCCCAGCGAAGTGCGCTCTGCAGAGTCCCTGCTGGCCTTCCGTAAAGCGGTGAAGACCATCTTATTCCGCGAGGCCTTTGGTGACCTAGCTTAGGGTTTTTTTTTTTTTTTTCCCTCCCGCCATCGATAATTAGGTCAAATTGACATAGCAGCAGTGAGGTTTGAATTAAAGGGTGCGCCCCTGCTGCAGTTCTTTTACTTAGCTTTTTATCAATTTATGTTGGTTTGTTGATTATATTTTCTATTGTGCTGTATTGTATTTAATTACGTGTATTTTTTGATTCGTCTTGTCTCTGTTCGCCGCCCAGAGTTCCCGTTGGGAAGATGGGCGGGATATAAATTCAACAATAAATAAATAAATAAATAAATACGAATTGGATTTCTGTCCTTTGATGGTTCCGGCTTGTTTAACACTGCAACGGATGATCTTATGGAGGACAGACACAAAAAGCAGGGCACTGCCAAGAAATTGAATGTGATCCCTTCTCGCCAGAAGCCTTCCTTTCGTTTCCACTCAAGAAGGCGCTTCTGGCCCCCTTCAGCTCAGTCTTCATCTAAGCACCAGCAGCGAGATCGTCCCACAAGATCTTCTGCCCTATGCAGCTTCGTCTCCAAGGCTAAGAAGTCCAAATCAACGGCCGTCTCCTCCAAGCCCAGGGATAGGAGATCTTGAGATGACTACTGACTATCATCCTATCCGTCTCAATCCCTTTCTCGCGGCTTGGCAACACATCACCTCGGACCAGTGGGTCCTCTCTGTTATTCAAAAAGGTTACCTGTTAGAGTTAAGTTCTCTTCCCCCATTGGGAAATTTGGTTCGTACCTCTCCATCACCTTGCCTCCTGGAAGAGATCACTTCTCTGCTTCAAAAGCAAGCTATAGAAATGGTCCCAAGGCACTTCGCTCGTCTTGGCCTCTTCTCCCGTTATTTCACGGTTCCGAAGAAAGACGGAGGACTCTGGCCTATTCTGGACCTGCGATTCTTGAACAAATTCTTGGTATACAAAAATTTTTGAATGGTCACCTTGGAGAAAGTCATCCCTCTTCTGCGCAGAGGAGACTAGTTTGGAGTTTTGGATATCAAAGATGTATACTTCCACATATCGATCCACCCAGCTCATCGTCACCTGCTTCGTTTCGCCGTAGGGGAAGACATCTATCAATATTCCGCCCTGCCATCTGGTTTGGCGACAGCACCAAGAGTTTTCACCAAGTGCATGGCCCCAGTGGCAGCATACCTCCGCACACTGGGAATAGTTGTCTTCCCCTACCTGGATGACTGGTTGGTCATAGTGGACTCTCAGGACAAGGCCAGCCAAGACATCGCCACTGTCCTCGACACCTTACAGTCATTGGGCCTACAAGTCAATTACAAAAAGTCGCACCTTGACCCCTCTCCACTCGTGAATTTCATCGGTGCCATTATTGACTTGACCAGAGCCATGGCCTTTCCGTCAAGGCCCAGAATCGCAGAGCTCTTTCGTCTGCTCCTACAGTTCCAACCTCACCAGGTCATTCCTGCCATCAAGGTTCAAAGACTATTATGTTTCATGGCCTCCATGACTTCCATCCTGCTTCATGCGAGGCTTCGTCTCAGACCTCTCCAGGCCTGGTTTCTCCAGCAGTTCGACCCCCTGCGGGACCCTCCCTACAAACTCCTCACCATCCCTTCAGACTTACCTGGTCATCTTCGCTGGTGGTCTTCCCGGCCCAACATCCACTCTGGATGTCCCTTCAGAAATCCATTTCCCACCATACAAGTAACAACAGATGCCAGCAACACGGGTTGGGGTGCTGTTTGCCTTTCACACTCCATCCACGATACCTGGACTCCGCAGTGTGTACTGCTTGCAATCACCCATCTGTGTGGCTTCACGAAGGCCACGATGGAGAAGAACCAGTTACTTACCTGTAAAGGTGGTTCTTCGAGTGGACCTTCTTGAAGCCACACAGCGCCTGCCCGCCTCCTCTCGGACCGTCACGCCCTGATTGGTACATCCATTACCTGTCATACTGGCGGTCAAGAGGAACTGAGGCATTTAGGCGGGAACACCCACGCACATGGGCAGGGTGTGGGGGCGGAGACTAACGAACCTTCCTATTGCTAGGGAAGTTCTGACCTTTGGCGCAGGGGCGCCTAGGAAACCCATCTGTGTGGCTTCACGAAGGTCCACTCAAAGAACCACCTTTACAGGTAAGTAACTGGTTCTTTTTTTTTTTCCAAATTAAACTCACCAGGATTAATTTTTCCTCAGTTAAAACTGAGCAGGCCCACACATAGCTTGTGAGGCAATACAGTCATACCAACAATAGTTTTCCAGAGGTGCATTTATTGACAATATCTAGCCCATCAATTGCCCAATCCCCTAAGAACCCGTAAGGTCCCCCCTGCTCCATTATTTTGTACATTGCATCAGGAGCTGTGGGTGTGGGTGTGGGTGTGGGTGTGGGTGTGGGTAACTAGGTTCCAGCCAGTGTGGATGTAGTTGCACACAGATTTAGATTTGTTCAAAGACACAAGCTTAAAAGGAGGGAACAGTTTACGTGTGAAAAATACATGCTTATTGATTGTTTGGCAAATCTGAGAGGGAAAGGGATCTAGTGGCTGCTTGAGCATCCCACTCTTATTTTATTTTAATATTTACAATTTGCAAGGAAAGAAGTAGATCCACCCCTGCTATAATTAAAATACCCTGGGTTAATATACAGTATGTATGTAGAGTTACATCCGCTAAAGAATGCTGCATATAGAAGAGAAGGGGAGCCAATCCAAAATCTGCAATGAGCTAAGATGTAATCTTGAAAGGTGGGAAGTTTTTTTTTACCGTGTGTCTTGTGCGCCTATAGAATCATAGGATAGTGAAGTTGGAAGGGGGCCACAAGGTCATCAAGTCCACCCCCTGCTCCGTGCCAGAAAAGCAGTCAAAGGGCTCCCCACCCCCAGCTTTGCTTGCAATATTATGCCTGCAACCTCTGACACACATGAGCAGTGGAGATTTATGTTTTACAGTACTGAGGTCAAGTGTCCCTGCTGGACTGGACAGATGTTTTTCTCTGTCAGCAGCTGGAGATGGCTGAACTATTGTCTCTCCCACCTGTCTTTCCTCAGGGACCTATATCCGGACCAGCGATGGACGGATTTTTGCTATTCGGACCACTGGCAAGCCAAAGGCCAGTCACGATCATCATCGCATGGTTGCCTCAGGTGAGGGGGTGTTGCTTTCAAGACTGCTCTTCCTATCCCCCTTTGGCCAGGCTGGATATATGTATATATATTTTCACCACTAAAGAAAATAAAATGAGAGAGAGAGAGAGAGAGAGAGAGAGAATTGGCAGTCCTGGAACTTAACAATAACAGTCATTCATGGCATGGCCTCGGTTTGGGGAGAGGGAACTTTTTTAAAATGTTCTTCCAAAAATGGAAGTGCAGCTGTGATCCTTTCGGATGTTCAGAAAGGGATCAATAATGACAGTGAAAGAGAGAGAGAGAGAGAGGATGTAACTTCAGATAGGGCTCTCCAGGGACAAAATGGGCCCACGGGGTGAGTGCAGCCCATTGGAAACTGTGAGAAGGGGAAAGAACATGCAGGGCAAAGCAGAAGCTCTTGAGTAGATTGGCCGCCTGCCAGCCCGGGCTTCTGACTGCCATCCTTGGGGAATGATCAGAACTCGTGGTGCCGTAACAGTGCCTGCCTGGAACGCCATTCAGAACTGGCCGTGGAAGCCAAGTGCTACACAGCATCCCTGCCAGGGTTGCTTTCACCTTGTGTTGCATCAGTTTGTGTGTGTGTGTAGGGGGGGGGGAGGTTGAAAAGGGAGCCTTCTGTGTGCTATGCATCCCTTGCCTGGACCTTGCGCTGCTCTCAGAGGCGTAGTTCCCCATGTGAACAGGGGGGCATCAGTTGCCCCCAATGTGACCTGAAACATCTGGCATTAGGCTCAAACCAGTGGCCCATTTAGTATCTGTTGTGCTGACTCTTCTCAGCAGCCGGTCTCCCGGTTTCAGGCAGGAGCCTTTCCTAGGACCGCCTGGAGATGCTGAGGCTGCATCCTGGGGTGCCGTGACCGCTCTTTCTGCATCCTAAAAACGGGTAACCTTCCTGTTTCTCTCGGCAGGATCCCAAGGTTCGTCTCTCGAATCCACAAGCAACGGCCGACACAATGCCGCATCCCCCAAACTTTCCGGCACCGAAGAGCTCACCCGGCCCATCTCTCCGGACAGCCCGGAAATCATCAGCGAACTGCAGCAGTACGCGGAAGCTGCAGCTGCCCGCGAGACCCGGCACAACTCTCCTAACGCCAACGCGGCCCTCGGCCACCCCCCCTCTCGGAAGGACAGCGCAGCCCCCTCGGCCGCTCACGGAACTGAGCCACGGGCAGCAGGGACCCACGGGCTGGCCTCCTCCTCCTCCTCCTCTTCCTCCTCTTCTTCTTCTTCGACCCTGCCAGCCACCAGCCAGCACGTGGGCAGCCATGCCGTGCTGGACTTACGAGGCAACAAGCGGAAGCCGACTTCTCCGTCTGGCCCCGAGGAGCAGGCCCACCGGCAGCAGAAGAAGCGCTCGCTGCCCGCCGGCGTTCAGGCCTACGAAAGTGGGTACCCTGTCTCTGGTGGGTTCGCTGTGCCCTCTGTCCCTTTAAACCACCACAACCTTTCCCACCCCTTTGCTCCCCAAGCAGGCCACTCGCTGTACATGGGCCCGGGCTCCTCCTATTACCCGATGCCTAGCTTGCTCTCCGACCCTCACCTGGTGTTCCCTGGGACTACTGACCCTCTGCTGACCGCCGGCACCGCTAGCTCCTCCTCTGCTGCTACCTCAGCCACCGCCAGCGTCCCCTCTTTCATGTTAAACCCCTCCATGACGGGGATGCTCTCCAACTACTCGCTGCCCTTCACGCAGTCACTCCTGCCTGAGCCCAGGATGTTTGCTCCTTTCCCAGCCCCTGTCTTGCCAAGCAGCCTTCCCCGGAGCATGGCGGCCTCCGCTTACCCTGGCTTCCTATCCCCCCATTCGGGATATCTAGCTGGGGGCCTCCTTCGGTCCCAGGTGCCTCCGTTTGACACCGGGGAGGTTGCTGAGGTGGGCTGCAGCTCCAACGAGGAGGAGGAGGACAAAGATGATGACGTAATAGAGATCACAGGGAAATAAGCGGCCTGAGCGTCTTCTTTTAGAGCTCAACTCAGCTAGGAGGCAAAAAAATTCCTCACTGGATCTTTCTGGGGTCAGGATTTTACATCCAGGACACACAGCAGAGGAGGTGGTGGAGGAGGAGGTGGAGGTGGAGGAGGAGATTGGGAAGGAGGTGGCATTGTTAGTTGTCAAAGATTTGCATTGCATGGGGAACTCGGCTGAATGGAACCCCATCTGCCCCCAACAGACACTCACACCAAGAGAGGGGGGACGAGTGGGCTGGGAGGAGGGAAAGAACAGCACACCCCCTAGGAGTGCCTCCTTGATTTTCTCTTCCACACTGTCTGTATTGTCTGAAAGGGAGACCTGCCATTGTGTTTCAGTGCCCTTCGTTAGGCCGGAAACAGTGGGTGGATCATTATTATTATTATTACTATTATTATTTTGTCTATGGAATAATGCTGACACGCAAACTGCCTTACCTGTGAAGTTCATTATCCCTTAACTAAATAGGGGGTGAGTTTGTGCCCTAGGAGTCGTAATGATGATGGTGGTGGTGATGATGATGATGATGATGGTAATGATAATGATGAATAACATTAATAATGGAGGGAGGGAGGTGGGGTTGGAAGAAGGAGGCAATATGTGACGTGTCGAAGGGTGGGTGTGGGTGGGACGGGGTCGATGTGAAAACCAGTGTTGTCTTTTGTTCTTCTGAAAGCTGAAGACAGACTAGCCAAGTGGTGACAGGACTCGGGGAGGAGTTTAATGCTGGCCCGTGCTGTGCCTGCCCCCCTTCCCCGTGTGAAAGCGGCCACCTTTGTCGTGTCCTCTTTGGCAGGGTCAGGTTAGCACTTACGAAATAGCGATCTTTTAGTGAGGTAGTGGGTTGGTGAGGGACTCGTGGAGCTGGTTCCGCAAGTTGTGGAAGCTTTCCGGGTCCCCTCTTTGGTGTTTTGTAGTGATGATGACTCTTCCTCTTCCTACCACTCCTCCCAGCGGAGGTGCAGAGTCCACAGGGTGGCAGAAGAAAGCTTAGTTGTCCGACCTCTGGCCCACGACACATTGTTCAAGCTTGGTCCTAGAGGGACACCTACGAGAGCCCTTGCTGCTGCCGCCACCCATTCTTTGGTCGAGACTATGACTGGACTAACCCACTCCTTCCACAGAGCTGCTTTGCTCACTGATTTCATGGAAGCCAAGTATTTATTTTAGAGTTCTCTCGTCCACTTCTTCCTTCTAGTGGCCTCTGCAGAAAGGAGGGATTGTTCACCGGGGGGGGGGGGGGTTCCCTTACAAGGCAGAACTGGGGAGACAGATAGGCTGCTTGCCCAAAGTAGTGGCTGTGCGCAGGATCAAGAGAGAAGAAGCCTTTCCGAACACACACACACACACACACACACACACACACACACACACAC
>JAHTLZ010000015.1:46174096-46190749 GCA_023846285.1 Phrynocephalus versicolor | reverse complement strand
TGCCACCTACGTGGAAGGTAATGTGAGAACTGAACGTTTGTCCACATTTTGAAAGAACGTTACCACCTCCTCAGTTGCAGAGATAGCGGTTAGGTGCGCTCCATAGAAGGGTTCCAAAAGAAAGCTCTTTTTGTCTGTGTGTGCTTGCGTGTATGCACAGTTATACGAACCATTAAAAAGCATGTAATATTGGGCTTTCTGACTGTCTTTCTCTACTATCTATCAGGCACTGTCTGTCAGACCTAATTTCACCATTCATAGAAGCCTTAGAGTTACAATTAGCTATGCAAATTACTTTAATTATTTTAAAAATAAAAACATTAAAATAGTGCTTTCTTCTTTAACATATCCTAGGAGTTGAAAACCGAGGGGTTCTGAGCAAACTTCTGGACAACTTGTCTTTGGATGCACCATGGGAATTAAAAAAAACAAACACAACCCCCCCACAAAAATAACAAAGCAAATTAAGTGATGGTGTCCATTCGCGTTTCTCCAAAGACTTGGCCATGGTACGTCTGTGAGTCATGCCCGTTTGTGATTTGTATTTGTCCACCTCATGCAAAAATATGATGACACTGATTGTACTGTAAACTCACTCAGATGTCTTTTGCAACCCACTAAGTGGACGTGGGGGGCTGGATCTAGGCAAGGTGGTTTCCTGCTTGAGTCAGAGCTCCTGAAGCCTAGAGCAATTTCTTGAAGGATACGGGACTTCTGAGGTTTCAGGCCAACGGTGGGTGGTGGGCTTTGTTGTTGACAGCATAGCTGATTACAGCCTAAGACATCGTAGTAGGTTCTGCCTTGTTACCTCCATCATTCAGCTGGAATCAAGGCACTCGGATGTGTTTGTTACTTTGAACAGTGTTTCTTGATGATTCTCTGGTTCCTTTTGAAGAGATCAGGAAGAGTCACTGGTCTAGGCAGGATCTTAAAGACATCGACACTACAGTAGGTGAGATGTTCAGTTAGGGGGATAATAGACACTTTGGAATTAAATAAACCAGACTCTGTAACCATCTCTAAATAGGAATGAAAGGTAAGGTAGCTGTTAGATCTAGGGAATGGTGTGCACCTGTAACTTTACTACACAGGCCACTGGATGGCAGTGTTGCATCACATGGCTCTTTTAGGTTTAAAATATCTTATTTTGGAAAATGGCTTTTGTACTCCATTAAGAAAACTATGAAAATGTTACATCTGTCTGTCTGTCTGTGCATCTCTCTCTCTCTCTCTCTCTCTCTCTCTCTCTCTCAACCTTTGTCAACTAACCTTATGTTAGCAGAATGCTTGAGAAGGTATGTGCACCTCTGATAACTGCTCCACTCCCTGTCTCTCAGTAGTACTTTCAGTTAGACCAGACCACCGAATTGCTTTCTGTAAACTTTGGAGAAAATGATGTTCATTGGGACAGATGCCTCTACTTCAGCAAGTGCCTGAGCTGGGTCTCTTTCCCACCTCTCGGGATCTCATCCAATTTGTCTCCCAAAATTCTGAATCTGTTATTCTCCCGCCACCTGCTAAGAGGGAACCCCTACTGCCCATAGGAATGAGGGTTGCGCTCTTCCCTGCAAGCCTCCTGGCTCCTTTGAGGGAACGAAACACCCTCCTCCTCAAAATCCTTCATCTTTCTCAGATCTTCAGCGTCCTCCAGGAAGCGGCATAATCCAGCAACGAAGGGGTGGCTGCTGTGCCTTGTTTACGAAGGGCAGAGAATGCTTGACTGGGGAGCAGGGTCAGAACGGCTTAGTGACAGACCTGGCAGAAGGTCAGAGGGGCCCTTTCCTTGATGCAGCTATAAATCCCCAGGAATGTAGTGGTCCCCTGAGAAGCAGCCCATGCTTGCACTGGGCTGAGATCTCTGAATCTAACCATAGCCGCTGGGTCTCCCTATCTCCCTTCTCAACCCGTACCATTCCTTGGTGGAATTCCTAAGGCCAACTCTTAATGGGATCTGCTTGGGCCTGTGTGGCTTGCACTGGTAAATTTTCAGAGTTAAAAAAAAAACAACCCACACACGTACACACTACAAAAACTTGACAAAGATCACTAGTGATATATATCCAGGTTTGTACAGATGCTGACATGGAGTCAAGACCTCTAGGTGCACTGGGCGAAGACCGGTGAAGGCTTTGTGGGACTGTTGGAAACCCCAGAAGCCTTGGAGACCTTTTTGTCATTTTAGGGCTGCTCTTGTCGAGGTGATTCTAGTATACTGTAATTATTTATCCAGCAGCTGTACAGTCCCATGACCGAGGCCGAGCGGTCCAGAAAGAAACTTGACCCCCTTGAAAAATTACTGCACTGGGGGGGGGGAGAAGAGGTGACCTTTAAACTGTGATGTTTCCCAGACTTTGATAACAACAACACCTGTTTGCTCCAACATTATAGGGCAGCCTAGATCTTAAAACTGACACAAGATTTTGTTTGGCTACACATTTCCTGTGCTGGTATCTCTTTCATTCATTTGGTGGGCACAAAGCCGGGAGGCCTCTCCCCACCTATGTTAAGAGTCATCTGTTACGTGCTAGTTTTGGGGCTTTCTGGTTGTCACACTCGTTTACGGCCTCTGTGAGATAAGAGCAGGCTTGGTACTCAGTGGGTCCCCTTGCATGGTATGGGGCAGAGTTAATCAGGCTGAAATTTGGGGCGGAATTTGAGAAGTTAAAATTGGACTAAACCACAAAAGTAATACACTGCCAAGGCCTCCTTGCCGACTTCAGGCCTACCCTCTGCCTATCTGGATAATGACGAGCATGTTGCTAGTTTTGAAGAATATAGTACAGTGCTAACTCATATTGTGCCATCCAAATTATGGGAATGAATGTCAGCAGTGCAGATACCTGTGGGACGATCACAGCAAATCACCAAAAAAATAATGTATTTATACTGAGATCTTGGTTTTAGGCACTGCAGGTATCCTTGCTAAACTGGAGAAACCTTTGCTCTGCTGACCCACCAAAACACAACAAACGTCAAGAGATATAAAAATATAAGTGATTTTTGTCTTCATGCTTGACTGTGGAAACTGGATCAAGCCAAGCCAGCTGATTTACAAGTGAGTGGACACCTGGTTCTTGTGGGGTTGTCCGCTCCTGGTAATTCAAATGAGAAAGCAAATTCTCTGACTGTGGGGAGAATACTGTGTATTCAGGGAGGATCAGCAGAGAACAGAGGAAGCTGGGTGAGGACCTGGCAGAGAAGGGGTGGGTAGGTGGGAATATTTTCTTCTTCTTGTACTCTTTTTTGAAACAAGACCACTAACAGCTACCTGCAGCTGCGTTGCTTCTTGGGACCCATATTATTAGCTTCCTGGCTTGTGTTCTCTGTCCCTCCATTAAATCCATTTGTACAGGGGAGCTGAGTGAATCCAATGGTTTTCTTGGTTTGTTTTTTGTTCAGCCTTTAGTTTGTGGCCTGTCTTTTGTGATTGGGGAAAATACAGCGGCATTTCTGTAGCAGGGTCAGTTGGTCGGCTGGTTGCACGCATGGGTCATGTGCTTCCCTCATCTCTCTGTCAAACGGGATGTGCTTCACTCAGTCTCCCAAAACAGAGACATTGAACAATTTTGTTGTTTATATGATGTATTTATTTTTACTTGTGTTTCATGTCATTTTTTTAAAAAAAAACACCAATAAATTGTAAGTTGGTATAATGCCTATCAATTCTCTCTCCTTTTATTTAAGAATAAACTTCAAATGTAATCAATAGTTCAGCAATTGTAGTTCAGAATGAATTTGACGTTCTCCCCTCCTCAAGCTCACAGGTTCCTTGCACCTGTTAATGGACTCCGGCTCTCCGCTGTGGCCAAAACCTGTTGTCGTGAGGCCCCATTGAAAGCAGTATGCCCCATTTCACAAAACTTGTTCCATAACTTTAGTTGTGTTGGAATCGCGTCTCACATTGTGATTGAGCTGGATCAGCAGTTCTATCTTGGAAACAGGTGGTTCATTTGTTTTCTTAAAGCAGGGGGAAATGCGATAGCCATCCCCTTAATCGGCTGCTGTGCAATAATTGTCACACATATATCTCACAGCTGCCCCAAAGATAAACCAACCAACTTTACCAGTTATAGACTGTTTTGTGTTAACAGACTTCAGGTTTCAGAACAACAGTGTGGTCTTGACCCCCATATGTGCCAAATTCCATAATAGTTTAGAGTTGGTTGGGACCACACACCCCAACTGATAGCAGGAAGTTCATGTTTTGGTTTCTACTTTAACTGTACATCAGTTTTACAGTGGGGTATGGCCAAGTAGCAGGGGCTTGTAGCCTAAAACAACCCATAACTAGCCAAGCTGGTTGGCATACGTTTGAAGGGAGGATTTAGTAATAGCGAAATATTTGTGAGAGAGAACTACAATCTTATGTAGGTATGAATGCACACCAAAACTCGGGATTGCCCAAAACAGCTATTTAGTGTGCCATTTGTGAGTATATGAGACCGAAGGGGAGGGGAGACTTTGAGTATATCCCTAACTAAAAGGTTCTTCCATAGTGTGTTTTTCAAGCATTTACTGAAACATGTTTTCCAAAGAGGCTTCAAAACACTGCTCAGCTTAGTTAAATTAGCTTAGTCCCTAGAGCAGGCCTGCCCAAACTTCGGCCCTCCTGATGTTTTGGACTACAGCTCCCAGAATTCTAAGCTTAGATTGCCAATGGCAAAGGACTGTGGGAGTTGCAGTCCAAAATAATCTGGAGGGCCGAAGTTTGGGCAGGCCTGCCCTAGAGGGATGCTACGTATTTCCTTTAGTTTTATTAAGGACATGCTGAAGTACTCTAAAAAGACAAAAGCTTTGGGCTCTCTCACACACATTTTCTGTCAGTTATGTTCAGGTGGTTGTTCACACATTCTCTTGAGTTTCATCAGAAGTTCCGCCAACAAAACAAATGCCCCAAACAACGAAGTGTTCAGAACCACAACTTCTCCTGCTTTTTGCCATTCTCCTTCTAGAGAGGCTAGAGATTAGGGACTACTTTCTCTTTCTGTATCCCTCTCATTGGCCCAAAGGGGGTGGGATGGTGATAGCAAGAGACATCCAACTGAATGTTTGAGATGGGTCAGAACAAACCTTGTTAACTCAACAAGGGTCCAGTTTGCCTTTCCTCCCACTTGCCTGAGCTTTGATTAGATGTCTGAGAACGGAACCAATGACAAATGTTTTGACATGTGGCTAGGAGGTAGTCATGGTATTGGTTTCTTGCGCCTGATAGATGAGAGACTTGATATCCTGTTTAAAGGCCCTTGTCCACTCACATTCATCCATGTAGAGTGTATCACAGAAGTGAGAACACCCCCTCACATTTTGGAAATCTAAAGTACTGCATATCTTTTCATGTGACAACACTGAAGAAATGAAACTTGCTACAATGTAAAGCAGTGAATATACAGCTTGAATAACAGTGTAAATGTGCTGTCCCCTCAAAATAACACAACACACAGCCATTAATGTCTAAATCACTGGCAGCAAAAGTGAGTACACCCCTATGTGACAATGTCTACACTGGGCACAAAGTGTCAATATTTTGTGTGGCCACCACTGCCTTAACCCTCTTGTGCACAGAATTCACCAGAGCTTCACAGTTGCCCCTGGAGTCCTGTTCCACTCCTCCATGACAGAATGAAACCCTCCCATTTACAAACCATATGGAACATTAATTATATTTAACAATCTCTTCAGTCTCACAAACTCAACATTGGTGCCTTCTTATTAGAAGTATCAGAATAAAATAAGCTAACACACATTGTTTACATATGAGCTCTTCCCGCTCACTCTGTTATGCCATCTGCCCTTCTCTTAATCGTTACTTTCTGGTCACCATGTGAGTGTACATGAATTACGAGTTGCACTGTAGTGATTTTAGACAAATGGCCCTCCTTAGCTCCCTAATGTCCATTTAAAAATTAGTAGTGCTGGTAACTGAGCTTGTCCTTTTACTTGTATACCATTTACTAACCAGTGTGTCACTGCACTCCCTCCTTAAGAAAAACAAGATACCAGAGCAAGACAAACCACTGTTGAGGAGTGTAACAAACCTCTGTAAGAGCAACCCTACATATAAAGAGAGGCCATTGTGCCTCCTTTCAAATTAGCTCTTCCACATGCAAAAAGACTTTCAAATAGGCACATTTAAGTATGCATCTCAAAAATGCCCTGTGTACATAAGACAAGTGCAAACTTCCAGCTGTGTGTTGGGCTGGAATTATGGGTGCCAATGAATTAGGACTGGGTAACCTTTCTGGTGTGCTTACACAGACTGGAAAAAAACATTTCCCATCACATAGAGGATGAAGCAGCCCCAAATCCTTTGTATACACAATATGTCTCAAGCACAATACATTGCCCTGGAATGTTGAAGGGATTATTGCTCACGGTTCTGTATATATAATTTATATATATATAATGCATCATCTTCGTTTACATAACATGAAAACAATCTTGAAAAGCAGGGCTAACAAAGTCTGTCAAAAATACTAGAAACGGTTTCCATTTATCAGGAAATCAGGACGAAAGGAACGGTACAAATCACATA
Organism: Phrynocephalus versicolor; assembly: GCA_023846285.1. Classification (NCBI taxonomy): domain Eukaryota; kingdom Metazoa; phylum Chordata; class Lepidosauria; order Squamata; family Agamidae; genus Phrynocephalus; species Phrynocephalus versicolor. Next base: position 46,184,217 of record JAHTLZ010000015.1, on the reverse strand, counting down.
ACTCAGACGGCAGATAAAGAGCTTTAAGGTCTCCCATCCACTCCGTAGGGAGGAGGGGCCTTGTCATCCGTTGAAGCAGGCCAATGTGCTTGGTCTCATCTTAGGGCCTTTTTACACGACCCCTAAGATCTGCTGGTCCCTTAAATTCGGACCAGAGATCTTGAGGTTTTGTCTCTCTCCCTGCGTTCCCACCCCCTCCACATTTCCTTGTTCTGTCTACGTGAGGGGAGGGAGAAAAAAAGGGACAAAAGAATGCACTCTTACCTCCTGAGTGCCGGTGGAAGTTGCTCCGACCCCTCCCGTCACTTCCTGGTTCCTCTTAAAGGGGCGGGAGGCAAAAAAACCAACAAAAAGAAGCGAGGAGAGCCCGGCACTCTCCACATCAAAATTTTTCACTCTCCCAGAGCAGGTACTTGAAAGGTGCGCTGGGTCGTGCTTAGGTGGGCGGGGTCGCACTTAATTTTCTGTTAGCTCCGGAGCTGGTGGGGAAACATTTTTAAGCTCCGGAGCTGGGAGCCATTTGCAGCAGAGCTTAGGGGTCGTGTATAAACGCCCTTAGCTTAAGAATGTTGTACTGATTTTCTCAGACAGCTATATTTGGCTTTCCCTACATTCTCCTTTATTAAACCTTAATGTAGGCTTCCTCCAAGTATCCAAGATGAAGAACGAACCAGATTTTTGCCTGGGGGAACAATTCGCTGGCTTTGTCTCACCTTTGGAGTCGGAGGAGTCCGAAGAACACATAATGGCAGGTTCATCGGAAGAAGATATAGTAGCTGAAGGGGCTACAAATGTGTGCCTAGTGTAGTGTTGGCAAACCTATGGCATGGGTGCCAAAGGTGGCACTCTGAGCCCTTTCTGTGGGCACCTGACATTGGCCCTTCACAGCCACCTGTATTCAGGTTAAATTGCTGTATTGGCACTTTGCGAAAAATTTGTGGGTTTTGAATCACAGTTTGGGCACTCGGTCTTTAAAAGGTTTGCCATCACTGGCCTAGAGTGTCCAGTTTAATTTCCTGCACCTATTTGTAAGGTTAAGCCCACCTGACATTGCTACAGGGGCCCTGGCCGCCGGCGCACTCTGCCTTTCTGGGTTTCTGAGGGATGCTGCTGGAACTTTGGGTTCCAGAACTTCTGCCTCCGCCTTTTTCTCTGTCGGAGAGCTGTGCAAAACTCCTCCAGATCGGTGCCAGGTGCTCCCAAGGCCCACGAGTCACCTTTGGAATGAAACTGCCGGTCTGACCTGGGGATGGTGCCGTGGTAGCTGCCTCCTTCCTCTGTGCTCTTGCTCAGCTTGGAGGTTAGTGCCTCCATGGTCTGGTGTCCGATGATGCGCAGGCTGTAGTAGGCGAGGGTTTGAGCAAAGGAGAGCTCCGTCCTCTGGCAGCGGTAAATCCCAGCATCCTCTTGGGTCAGCCGGCTAATCAGCAACCCTTGCTCTAGGACAGAGAAGCGCCCGGTGCTCTCAATCTGCAAAGAACATGCACAGGATGTTTGCTCAGTATTGCAACCAGAGAAAAGGCAGCAGGGAACGGGCTTACCATGCCAGTCCACTGTTCAGATGTGTGATCCCCACCTTACATTCTCAGTCATCTTTCCCTCCTTTGCCCAACAGCCAGATCTGCATTTGCCCATGGCTCCTAGGGCCCGCGGGGACCGCCCTGCTGCTCTGTGAGCTTGCATTACCCTCAGTACCTCCTCAAGAGCCAGTGTACTGCTGTGCTGCACAAGCCAACGGACGGTGGTCTGTGGGGAACGTGGAAGACACTCAAGAAAGGTTGCGTTGTTCTGCACACCAAATACCACCTTTTCCTCCACCAGGGGGATTCCTGCATGAATAAAGAGTGTAATAGTGTGGGACCAGTGGAAGGAAATGCTGCCTTTTATCCCTTCAAATCTTTATTTACAACTGGTCAATGAAAAAGATCTGCTGTATCTGCAAAAAAGAGAGGTTCCTGCACACCTTCTTCTACTAATCTTTGCCCTCAAATTCTGCAAGGTGCACTCATCTGTTGAAGAAGTATTCCATAGAGTAAATGCACCAGGTGTGCATTCATTTCAGTATATCAGGGGCAGACTAATCCAGTGAAATTTAGGATCTGGCCAAAACCAAGTGGACATACTGTAATTCCATCCATCTAGAATCCGCCTCTTTCCCAAGTTCTTTGAACGTTCAGAGGGCCACCGTGTTTGTACAAAAACTCAGAGAGTTAAGTGTTCTCTGAATTTGAAAAAGTGGGTGTTAATTAAGCTTGGCAGTAGAGATGGGCATGAAACGGAAAAAAAAATTGTTCCGTTATTCGTTATTAATTTCATTACGTAACGAAACGAATAACAAAAATTGTGATGAAATTGGAATGAACCAAACAACCACGAAAATTAGGTTCGTTACATTTCATTTTCGTTAATGGCGACACAATGAAATGAGCTGTTTTTAAATGTTAAAAAAACGTCCTGAATATTCGTAAAAACCCAGTGATAATTATTTATTCTGCCTGATAATACCTACCAGGTGGGTTGGGGTCCTTAAAACGTGCATTTATGTCTGTTCTCAGATCGCTGTATTTTTTTTTTCCTTTAAGGGGAGTTAGGGGCATCGACCCAAAATGGCTCCCAGATGCCTAATACTGATTTCTTGGGTATTAAAACACCCTGGACATCCATAAAAACACAGTGATAATTATTTGAAATTATTACCTACCAGGGGGTTGCAGTCCTTAAAACGTTTGTTTTTGTCTTTCTCCCATCCCAATGTATTTTTTCTTTTCCCTTTAAGGATGACACAAAATGAATTCCAGCCACAAGATGGATGCAAGCCATGTGATGGGATCATGTAAATTCTTGGACAATTTCAACCAATACCATGCCCAGGTTGCAGACTGGGTAGGTGTGGCAGCCACAGAGGGCATAAAAACCTTTGGCAGCCCCCATCCTCCTTGCAGTCTGTGGTGGGAGTTATGGTGGGATTGCTGTCTCTGCGACTCGTTACTTTAGGCCAGCCAGGCAGGTGTGTGTCTCTGTGTTCCTTCTGGCTGCAGCCTGGCTCTTAGGGGAGAGAAAGAAGAGATTTCTCTTGCAGCCTCCCTGTGTGCGTGCGTACCCTTCCCTGCCCCACAGTGCAGTCACTCTGCGGCTGCCTTACGCCCTGGGCAACGCCCACCGCTGCCTTTGCAGCCTCCCTGCGTACCTAGTCTATACTTTGTCTCTGCCAGCATCATTTTTTTTAGTGTTTTCCCTCTGGTCTGGGGCATTGGGGGACGTCTGTGTGCGGAAATGCTTTAAGTTGCGCAAAAAGCGGGTAAAAACGAAAAATGAAAGTTTTTTTTCAAAAAAATCATGAAAAACGAAAACGAACCAAAACGGACCCGCAATGAAAAACGAAAAACCGAAACGTAATTTTTTCGATTCGTGCCCATCTCTACTTGGCAGCCTATAAATAAAATAAATAAATAAATAAATAAATAAATCCTTGAAAATATCACACTGAAGTACATTTCTTAAGTTTTAAGTCTCTTGGGTTGCTGGGGTGTACCATGCCTTTATTATATATCCTACATTCCGAGTCAAGTTCTCTGAGCAGTTTCTTTCTTGATAACAATACAAACTCACTAGCTTCTGTCTACAGGTGGCATTTGGCAACAACCTGTGACAGAGAGCTGCAAAAAGTGAAAAGCTTGGGCACAATGCAATACACAACAAACATAACAAATTGCCTACAAAGGTATGAGGAAAGGAATATATTTTTAACCGACCAAAATGTAAAGGCCTCTCCTTGCACCATGTAAGGTGTGTACACAAGTTTTAGCATGTACGTTGTTACCTTATTTCTCAGCATTACAGTCGCCTCACCTACCCATGTACTTCATCAAGAATGAAGCCCTTTATATTTCTGTGACTTTGGTTCAGTTGATGTAGCAGAAAAAAACAGGCACACAACATGAAAGTATCTCTAACCTTTATACTCAACTTGAAATATTTTAGGTTTTTTTTAAATCCACAAATACTATGTTTTATAGTATTTCCATACACACTGACACCTAAACTCATGGCATAGATAGGAAGAGAAGCACCTAAAATGTTTTAATGATTTCTCTTGCTGAGGAACCCTACCACCTAAACCAGAAATCACAACTAAGGTATGCCTGGAATTTTCAGCCAATTCTGCTAAGAAGTAAAAGTGATACTGGCAGTTTGTTATTTAAAAAAATTGATATAAAACAAGAAAAACTGTTCAGATGTAAAGGGTGGTTCTTTCAAGCATGCTACATTTATTTGTCAGGCCTCAGCCCCTTATATGAGTTATATTACCTGCACATTTATTACAGTTATTTAAGAAAAGTACAGGAAAAGGAGATATATTTGATTTTTCATTGTATTTAATGGGAAGACACACGAAGCTTTTCGTTTCCAAAGCAAGGTTCTGATTTGGGAATGAGTCCAAATAGGTGAAACAGAATGAAACATCACCTTTGCTGTATGTGCCTTACTAGATCTGCAGAAGGTGGCAGCTATTCTAAGAAAATAGGATGATGGCTATGGAATCACAGTCTCCCTTTCCTGACACCCACCATTGGGATTGAGGATTTCAGGTTAACTAAATGCATAAACTTTAGTAATTATTTCATGCTTTCCCTCAAATGCAGATAGAGACATTAATTGCCATATCAGAAAAGCTAACTAATAACTGACTGGCCTTTCCTCTTCTTCAAAGGTGTGGAGGTGCATTCAGCTGTGCATTTAAAAAGTGCTCTTTTGAACTTAAACACCTGTATAAACAGGAAGGCATGGTGTCTCTTCTGCTTTCCACAATTCATGTAGACTCAAAGATCAGGGGACAAAGTTCGGTTCCCCAAATTGGGGGCCTTTGCACCTCCTGACTATCCCCCAAAATGTGTTCAAGACGGAGAGATTCTACAACAGTGTTCTTTCCATAAGGGTGAGAGAAACATTTGAACATTAGGAAGAACTTCATGACAGAGCTGTTCGGCAGTGGAATATGCTGCCACGGAGGGTGGTGGAGTCTCCTTCTTTGGAGGTTTTTAAGCAGAGGCTGGATGGCCATCTGTTGGGAGTCCTGTGATGGGGGTTCCTGCATGGCAGGGGGTTGGACTAGATGGCCCTTGAGGTCTCTTCCAACTCTATGATTCTATGATTCTATGAAATTGCTGGGGAAGAAGAACCAGCTGCAGGCAGGGGCAGTCTCCCCAGCCCCAGCCTTGGTCATTGACCAAGAAGGCATTCCTTGCACATTCCACTCATTTTTTAAAAAAGGGAACATTAGAGCAGGAAAAACTAACCTCAGTCAGTACAGTTTATTCAGCGTGTACCCTGGGCCAGGCATAGATTTGGCGCCCCCACAATGGAAACATGCAGTGATAAAACACACAACTCTCCTATATTTTTGCGCCTTGGTAGGCAGAGAGTTGGGGGAGTGGATTTTCATGGAAGTGAAAAGTAAGGGCAACTTGTAAAGCAACATAAATCCCACCTAGAGGAGTCTGTGCAAACCAGAACCAACGCTGGGTTTACATTAAAACATCTCTGGCTAAATCCAAAGCTGACAGTGTTTATGGAAATGCAGGTGAATGCCCCAGTGCCTCTGGGTTTTGTACAGCTGTGGCTCGATTGATAATGAATGCTCTTTGACAACTGCAACCCGCAGGATAAATCAGCACTGCCCTTGAAACAACAGAGACGCCAGGTCCCAGGTGGTCCTTCTCAGGTTCTACGTTTAACCTTTCTGCGCTTAAGCAAAGTCTTTTGGGGTTAATTGCCCTGCCAGCACTGACTAATCAAAAGAAGGCTGGGGGGAGCTCCTTTCAACCAATTGTTCTGAGTCACACTATCTTCATGGACAAGGGCTGGATTAAATGGCCCATCAAAGGAGTCTACAGGCCATCTCTAAGCTTCAGGGGCCAGCAGCCTCAACCAAGAGAAGCATGTTCAGTGCCAGCGGGCTGAATGCATCTTGACTGCAGAAGGGGAAATCTGTTTGTTTCACTTCCAGTTTTTAAAACCTCATGTTCCATCCATTGTGAATAAGAAGAAAATGGAATTTCAGTACCTCGTTCCCAGAAAAATAATAAAAATGTAACCACAACAATAACAATTGTATGCTGTCAAGTTGTTCCTTTCCTGGGTTTTCTAGGTACAGAATGCTCAAGTCGTGTTTTTTAAAACCCGCCTTTCTCCTTAAAAAGAACCCAAGGCAACTTGCAACAATAAAAAAAGACATTCCCTTCTTTTGTGGGTGTTCTGAGACTGGGGCTTACCCAAGGCTACCCAGGCTGGTTCTTCATCCATGATGGAGAATCGACCTCCCAACTTTTGGCTCTGCAACCAGGCACCCAGCTCTTCCAAAGCGAGCTGAACTGAATTCTCATCAGCAGCAGCCAAATCCAATAGTTTGGCTCTTCTCCGCATGAATAATGCAGAGCATGAGTAAAGTGGATAGAGGGAAACTCTTCTCCCTCTCACAAAATACCAGAACTAGGGGACATACACTCAAATTGAGGGCTGGGAGAGTAAGAACAGACAAAAGAAAATATTTTTTCACCCAGCGCGTTGTTAGTCTGTGGAACTCCCTGCCACAGGATGTGGTGATGGCATTTGGCCTGGATGCCTTCAAAAGGGGATTGGACAGATTCCTGGAGGAAAAGTCCATCACAGGTTACAAACCATGATGGAGATGTGTAATCTCCAGGCTTAAAACCAGGGTACTTCAAGGGCCAGATGAAGGGGAGTGGTATCAGGAGACAAATATCTAGTCTCATGCGCTCCCAAATGCATCTGGTGGGGCTACTGTGAGATACAGGAAGCTGGACTAGATGGGCCTTTGGCCTGATCCAGCATGGCTTCTTCTTATGTTCTTATGTTCTTATGAAGAAATTTTGTTCTTTTACCTATCGTATAGGTGTCAAAGGGGAGTCCCTCGGAGAAACGTTAACAGCCAGCCAAGTATAACTTTCAGAATATGGGCTACGTAAGACTAAGGAGACTTGGGTTCAAATTCCCCGTCAGCTACGAAACTCACTGGTTGACCTTGGGCCAGTTTACACTCCATCAGGCAGACCCACTTTACAGGGTTGTTTTAGGGATAAAGATGAAGAGGGCATCCATAGGTGTTACCATGAGACCACCAAGACAAACCAAATGAATGTAGTTAATAATAAGAATCAGAAAGAAAGAAAGAAAGAAAGAAAGAAAGAAAGAAAGAAAGAAAGAAAGAAAGAAAGAAAGAAAGAAAGAAAGAAAGAAAGAAAGAAAGCTTCATTCAGTACTAACATGGATGAATATACAGTAATGCCTTCAATTATGAATGTCCTGACCAGTGAAAAACTTGAATTGTATAAGGCAATATATGGAAATTCTCAATTACGAAAAAAAGTGGGGTTTTGTTTTGAATAACAAAGCAAGGGAAGAGCTTCCTGCTTTGGTGGGAAAGCCCCTCAGTCAACCGGCAGCCGAGCTGTCAAAATCAGCTGGCTGGCAGATGTGATTTTGACTACACCACCCACCCGATCCTCCCCTGGCTGACTCCACCCACTGAAGGAGAAAGCCCTGTGGCTGCTGAGCTGTCAAATCACGTCCACCAGCCTGGTGACTTGAACAACTCGGCTGCTGGTTGACCAAAGGGCTTTCCCACCAATGGGGAGAAGCACTTTCCCTGCTTTGTTGTGTTGGGGCAGGCTTCCCATAGGAATGCATTGGAATCTTATTGGAATCCATTCCCTTTGGAACAGATTAATCAGTTTTCTATGCATTCCTATGGGAAACCACGTTTTGAATTACGAAGATCTTGAACTATGAAAGATTTGTTGGAACAGATAAATTTCGAAATTCAAGGTGTCACTATATAATAATTCAAGTCTAGATTCTCAAGCACTCAGTGCCTTAACCCTGTTTAAATGAATCCTTCAGATTCAGTTCTCCCATAATTAGTGCTTTTCAATTTTTCCATCCCAAATAGGAAAACACTTGCAAATGAAATTCCCAGCCACCATACACTGAACTCACCTTTAGGATCACTTTGGCACTGACTGGTTGGGTTGGTCTTTGTTCCATGTTGGCACTGGGCTCGCCTGCAAGGAAGACCATGGACATGCTTAGCCAGGTTGCTTACTCAGGAATCTTCAGGCATGGGTATTCTATTAAAGGAAGCTGGTGGACCAAGCTGGTGAGTTGGGTTAACAAACAATATGTGCCACGGAGGGGAAGAAAGGCTATGAAATGGGTCTTAAGGACACCCAGTACTTCAAGTCCACCTACTGGTTTGCAGGGCTGGTGACAATGCCTCTCCCTCATTCCTTCCTCCAAAAGGCCAAAGTGATAATAAGCACCTTACACCATCTTAGGCAAAATCATTTTCTTGGGCTTTTTCCTGGAATGATTTGGTAGACATTTGAGAAAGCAAAGCTCGACGGTGATCTGAGAAGGAGATGGGCAACTACAAGAAGAGATGCCCTATCCTGCAGTCAAATGATACAGGTAAGACTGGCATGCCAGCAAACTATGCACACCCAAAGTCTTTTGGTTCTGTAAGTAGCAACCTCCACTGCTGACCCATGGCAAGGGGGACCGGAGCACGTTCCAAAAGAGAAGAGGTGCCCTTGAATAAGTCGGGAGAAGAAAAAAAGGAAGCCTCACCTTTTCTTGGTGAGCAGGTAAGGCTTGCAGGCCCTGCCATCCCAGGTGCAGTACGGATCTCGAGCAAGGCAGCAGTTGGTGCAAGCTTTGCCGTACAGTTCGCAGTGATGCAGGGAGAGTCGGACCAAGCTGTGGGCGCTGCTCACAAACACCTCCTGCTGCTCGGCAAACCCAGAGGACAAAGACGTGTCACTTTTCATTTCCCTTTTCATCATGACATCATTGCGGGTATTGGCTCCCTGGGAGGTCAGGGCTGGCAGACCTCTCATGGAGGCAGAGAAATGGTACAAAGCATAACCTGGATGGACTCCAAATCATCCCTGGGAGGTGCCTGCCCTGCCTGTCTTCAAAAAGAGCCACTCTAGAGAAAAATGGTGCTGGTTAATAAATAAATACTTACCCTTGTGAGAGAAAACTGCATGTCCAAAATGGCAGAAGGCTTCTACGAGAAACAGGGAAAAGCAACAAGTTGAACAGAGCTGCTTCTGCTTATTTGTTTGTTTGTTTGTTTGTTTGTTTAATTTATATACCACTCCATCTAGCTACATGGCTACTCTGGGCAGTTTACAAAAGTGAACAGAAATCAAAACCATAAACAATATAATACAATATATAATAGGTAAGCACAAATAAGTGAAAACACCATAACTAGTAAACAATATGTATCAAAAACAATGAACAGGAGCAAGATGGGCTACAGATAAAAACAAAATAAAATGCGTAATATCAATCATTAGTAGAACAGATTAATATCCAGGGAAAGCCTTTTTAAATAGCTACATCTTTAGATGTTTCTTAAAGACTGGGGGGGGGGGGGGGAGATGCCAGACAGATCTCAGGAAGAAGCTGGTTCCAGAGCCGAAGGGGCGTCACTGAGAAAGACCAATTTCTCGTCAAAGATCTACGAGCCTCCTTCAGCGATGGCACCCTCAAATGTCCCGCCTGAGATGATCAGGTGTTATGGGCAGTATTTTGTGGCAGGAGCCGTTCTGCCAGATAGCAAGGTCCTAAACCGTAAAGTCATCCAGGATCAAATGTGCAGATCCCAAAAAGTCCACTGCAGCCACTGTGCATATGTGTGTAAACTTAGCTGATACCTTACTTGAGATACTGTTGTGCCAAACAGAACTATTCCTGCCATATTCCTAAGGAGTGGGAAAGGGATAGGCTCATCATGAAAGTCTGCTCAGCTCTGTTCTTTCTACCTTGCCTGCTAAAAGGAGTCATTCATTTCCACGCGTATTGGGCCTGTATGTGGTTCATCCACCTGAGTTCTCATTTTTTCTCTCGAGTGCCCTGTACTGCTCAAATCATAAGGTAGGAAAAATTAAGTTCTGGGTAGGTGCCCCAAGGGTAAGAAGCTGCTATTCATTTTCATGCAGCAAATTCACTAGTGTCAGCAAAGCTTCAGGGCTGCTGTATGTATGTATGTATGTATGTATGTATGTATGTATGTATGTATGTATGTATGTATG
>JAHTLZ010000015.1:46111341-46174086 GCA_023846285.1 Phrynocephalus versicolor | reverse complement strand
ATGTATGTATGTATGTATGTATGTATGTATGTATGTATGTATGTATGAGAGAGAGAGAGAGAGAGAGAGAGAGAGAATGTGTGTATGTATGTATGTATTTAAGGACCCAAGGCAGCTCACAGCACTGAAGGACAATACAGTGGTACCTTGTATAAAAGAATTAATTCGTTCCAAATGAAATTATGTTAAGCAAATTTTCCTTTATACAAATTCCCATAGGAATGCATTGAAAACAGAGTAATCCCATTTTTATGTTGTACGGATTCTCCCCATAGGTGATTATGTTAAGCAAATTTCCCCTATCTCTGGAATTTTTATGTTGTACAAATTTTATGTTATGCAAGTTGTTTGTTATATAAGGGTCCACTGTATTTGACTTTGAAGATGTCAAATGGTCGTTAACAACATTAAAGACAATACTTAAAGCTAAGAACAATAAGTGCAAAGAGGCCTCTTACATCATTAAAAAGGCAGTATTAAAGCTCAAAATAATAAATAAACAAATATAGGGAAAATGCCACTCTGGGAAATGGAAAACACCCAAAATCAACAACATAAGCAGCACTACAAAACCAGCCCAAGCTGGTTTTGTAACAATCCATCAAAAAATCACGTATTGGGCAGCTAGTTAGAGGTCTTTGCCCGCTTGCAGAAGGACTGCAAATAAAGGCCAGTCTGGGCTTCTCTCTCTCTCTCTCTCTCTCTCTCTCTCTCTGTGTGTGTGTCCATCAGACATGCCTGTGAAGGTGGCAGGACTGAGAGAAAGGCCTCTCCTGATCATTTTGCCCCCTAAGGCAGCTCATAATGAGCTGAAGCAGTTTGGACTCCAGCCATTTAGGGTTTTATAGGCCTGGAAACTGATTTGAGCTGCTGTTACAAGGCTGTTATGTGATCCAGCCCCAGTCAGCCATCTGGCTGCTTCATTTTGGACCTGAGTCTTTCCATTGGTAGCTGCACATAGAGCTCAAAACAGTAGTCCAGCCAGGAAGTAACTAGGGTGTGGCCAGATAATTTAATTCAATAAATGAACATAACTGGTGCACAATTTTTAATTGTGCAAATGTAGTCCTGGCCACTGCTGTGACCTGGGCACCCAGGGTGAAGGATGAGTCCAAGAGCACCTCCAAGCTGTGCACCTCTTTCTTTAATGGGAGGACAATCCCACCCAGTGCAGACTGCATTCCTATCCCTTGCTCTCCCTTTTGACTGACCAGGAGCACCTCTGTCTTGTGTGGATTAAGTAGCTCTGTGGACAAAGCCCTAAACCACGGGATCTGAAGCTTTGCTGGAGAGAATGTGTAGATGGGGGCTTAAGAAGCCTTCCTTGAAAAAACTGTGTACAGCCAGCTCCCATGTCCCAAGTCTTTCTCCCCCAACCACAGCTATGCAACACACTTTTCTGTCTACCTGAACGATATCACAGCTAAGTTAAAGGGAACTACAAGCCAAATGAGACAGAATCCAGAAACCTAATTCCCTTCCAGGTTGGCTGTAAAGACACTTAGGTTTAAACTCAGTTCAGTAATTCATTAAAATATTTTGATCCTGCCCTGAATCAAAATGTCCCAGGCTGAGACATAACCAACATTTAACACCTAACATTTATTTTACTTCTAAATTCAATCTCTTTCTGAGCCCTGCTCTACATATAATGGCACAGTCAAGACTTAACTCAGGCATGTCCAGACTTTGGCCCTCCAGATGTTTTGGACCACAACTCCCAGAATTCCAAGCCTGTATTTCCAATGGCAAAGGACTGTGGGAGTTGTGGTCCAAAACATCTGGAGGGCTGACGTTTGGACATGCCTGACTTAACTCCAGTAAAACAACCTTAACAGTTGCAGCAGAGCAAAGAATAAGCTATTAAGGGAAAATAGTTAAATCTCTATCAGGGAAAACAGCTATGTGGCAGAGCAATGTATTGAACAAGGAAATCCCTAGCCTAGCCTGAAAAGGTCATTTCCATTCAGCAGAAGTGTGCCATGCCAGGCTTCGAGAGATTGAGGTCTTCTAGGTCAGTGGTTCCTAACCTTGGGCAAACCAGATGTTGCAGTGCAAAGAACACCTGGGTAACCCTAGGTTAGGAACCAGTGACCTAGACAAATCCATACCTACAAAAGCTTAAAGGATCCCACATACCTTTGAAACATGGATCTCTTCCAGGGTAATCTCTTGTGGGTCCTGGCCTCCGATGCCAGCAACCCCTACCTTCAACACTTTGCCTTCATCTGTAGAGAGCAAAAGGAAAAGATCTGAGAGAAGGAAGGAAGCAGCAGCCATTTCCTGCCCAGGATTATTATGTTCATAACTAGTACCCTTCTGCCCACCCACCCACCCCAGATACACCCCTGAAACACATTCAGAAACGGTAAGGCCTGGAGCTAAATTCAGGGGGTGAAGAAAGCCTGAGAGGTTTAGCAGAAGACATCACTGTGCTTGCTAGTCAAAACATTGCCACGTGGTAGATGTCCCACAGCAGATTTTGAGGGCAGCATTTGGAAAGCCTTTGGCCGATGACTGGACCCCGCACCTCAACATCTGCTGTGGCGGTTTAGTCACTCTTCCTCCATGCAGTTGGGAGTTATTTGGTTCGCTTTGTTTTTCTCTACTGACACTCTCTGGGCAGTTCACAATATACAACAAAAATCATACACTAAAATATTATATGAAAATAATATAAAACCCTGTCACTAGCTTAAGCTACCTTTAAATTTAAAAAAACAGAAATTAAAACCTATTTGAACTCATCAGGGCAATATTCACACTAGGAGAAGGCAGCTTTGTATAATTCAGTTTTAATTAATTCCCAAAAACCAAAGAGATGGTGCTTGGAGAACCTCTGTAGGAAGTTTATTCCAGAGGGAAGTGACCATGACCAAGAAAGCTTGGTTCCTAGCATTGGCCCTTTTTGGCCTTCTTCTTCGATGTTATAATTCTTAACACCAGTGACTGCAGGAGGAATATGTAGGAGTTGCAGTGGCCATGCCAGTCCTCACATTCCAATGCCCACTTAGCTGAAAAGATCAGGATGAGGCACAAAAACAAGAGCCTGTGGGTGCAGGGTCTCATGGTGATCGGGGCATCTTGGAGGGAGGGCTCTCTACCTGTTCCAAGGAAGAGGACGTCGGTCTGTCCAGCCTCGGTCTCCACTCTGTCCACCAGCAGATGATGTATCTTGAAGGGCATGTTGGCTCGGATCAGGATGGGCCCCCCATGGAGTGGATAAATGGGATCCCACATCAGATGGTGGGTACGCATGAAGCTGATCACTTCATCAGGAAAGTCTTTTGTTGACTGGAGGAGGGGGTCATATGTTTCGCTGGGGCACTGGAGGAGAGAACGCTGAAGACAATGAACGAGGGAAAGAGGCAAGGAAACCAGCATTCCAATCCCACCCTCACCACTGGGAAAACACCCTTCTGGTTCTGCAGCAGCAAGATGATCAAGAATGGCCCAAGAGAGGGTACCTGAGAGAACAGTTATTTGTGGCATGCATTTTCACACACTGTCATGGGTGACACAAGGCAAGGACTCTTCTTGAACTGATTACAAAGGAATAGTTTGGCAGGGAAACAGAATGGCACAATAAATCAGATCCCCCTGATGGGACTGTCCCTGTGGTTGTTTCATGCTGCCGAACTGCTTCCATACAGGGCTTTATATGTTATAGACATAGGTTGTGCTTTTATTAATACCTGAACAGTATATGGATTTGAGCTGGTCTTAGACACAGACTAGCAGCAACTGAATCTATTGAATCAGAGGAGTTCTGTGCTCTCTGTAGCCAGCACCCGCCAGTAATCTAGCTGCAGCATTTTTACCAGCTAAATTTTTGGAACTGTAGGCCCAACAGAAAATGCATTGTAGAAACCCAAAGGGGATTATTGGAATCCAGACAGGATTTTCAACGTATGTGAGATGCTAGAGGAGAATTTTGCCACCATCACTCACTATGGAGTTTCCAAGGCCAAGTGGGAATTTCAACCCAGGTACTAGTCTGACACTTCCACCTGCTATATCATCCTGGCTATCCATAACTATCTTCCAGTTCCCTTGCAATGGCCCGGTGGGTTCTGCTTGGAACCTGCCAATTGAACACCAAGTAGACTGAGGGCAGAAAGAGAACAGTGAGAAACAACATCTCACTCATTCTTGGATTGTAGGTCACAGGAGCACTCCCTGCCATGGCCCAGTGTGAGTTTCGGATTTTAAAATAAGGGATTGTGGTCACAGTATCCCTGCCCCTACCACCTATTGAGCATGCTCAATAGCTGCCCCCCAAACGGCAGCGCCCCCTAACATGGCCACCGCCACCCATGCTATTCAGAGGATTTAAAAAAACTATATAAAATCCAGGTTATTTACAAGAAAATACTATCATGGAACGATGGCGAGAAAGATGCCTAAAAATGGGATTTCCCGGCTAATACGGGAGACTTGACAGGTATATAGTGCCCTGTGTTTGCAAAGCACTCTCACGGGCAGTTTACAACAAATGAAACAAGCTATAAGCAAACACCAATAAGATAATGTCAAAAAACAAATCAAGTGGAAAAACCAGTTATTATAATTAATAATTCTAAAGAGCGACATGTCACTCTGGCATTCCATCTAGTGCAATGCTACAAATGGAAGACGTTCCGTTGTCAGAAACATGGGTGTGACACTCAAGGTGAAGAGTGAATGAGGACCTTTGTGTTGGAGACACCTACCGTTCCAGGGCGAGGGTAGGGGATCCGTCCCTTGTACTCCACCCACTGGTAGTCCAGGCCTTCCTTATGGGCAAAGGGCCCATTGAAAGCAGCACGAACGGCTGCCAGGGAATAAACGCAGGCCGCAGAACCATTAAATACACCGCTGGGGACAAAAGAGAGGCAAGTAAGGGGCAGGACTGAGAAGCAAATGCAAGAATCTCTGCTGACATCTAGAAAGGCTACTAATACTGGATCCATGAGTTAGCACCTCAGAGACACATGGTTTGCTTTTACTAACATGTGACTTTGAAAAGTAACAGAAACCTGCTGTGGACTCGGTTGCCTAGATCAGGCATGTCCAAACTTTGGCCCTCCAGATATTTTGGACCACAGCTCCCACAGTCCTTTGTCATTGGCAATCTAAGCTTAGAATTCTGGGAGTTGTAGTCCAAAACATCAGGACGGCCGAAGTTTGGGCATGCCTGGTCTAGATTCAGTTCTATTCAAGGATTGCGGTTCCAAAAGATGGAAATTCCACATACTCACACTCAAAGAGCTTGTTAAGGAACCTTTTACTACCTCTGCCTGAGCATGGAGCAAAGGAAGTGTTTAATTTCCCAATATTATTAAGTGCCTCTGTCTTCTTAAGCCACTTAGCATAATGGGAGATTGAAAAGAGGAAGGAAACGTTAAAACTATAAGCTCCACTTTGGTTCATTTCTACCAATCACAGGCACTGGAAATGAATCAAAATGGAGTGACCCTACCCATACAGAAAATAATAAAATAATAAAATAAAATAAAATAAAATAAATAGTTGCCCATGAGAGTGCTGGAGAACAGATGCAAGTAGAACTGTTATACAGATGGGCTGGTTCACTCTCCTCACCTCCAGAAACAGGAGTAAAACTAGCCCATCTCTACAGTGGAGCAAACAGCAGGACAAATGGTTGTACCCTTAGACAGTATCCTCCCCCTCCAAATGTCCTCTTGTTATTATTCTCTCATCCCACCCCTTTTTTTACAGGAGTAAAAGCTCATCTTAGGGCGTTTTTACACGATCCCTAAGATCCGCTGGTCCCTTAAATTCGGACCAGAGATCTTAGGGGCTTGTCGCTCTTCCTGTGTCCCCACCCTGGTTTCTGGCTGCGTGAGGGGAAGGAGAAAAAAAAGGAAGAAAAGATCCTGGCTCACCTTTGTTCTGCCTCCGTTCTTGCGCGGCAACATTCCTGTCTCTGTAAAGTAGCTCTTAAAGGGGCGGGAGCCAAAACAACAACAAAAAGAAGCGAGGAGAGCCCCGCACTCACTATCCTTACACCGCATCAAACAATTTTCACCAGGGAAGAGCAGGTACAAGAAAAGTGTGCTGGGTCGCACTTAGGTGGGCGGGGTCACACATAATTTCCTCTAAACTCTGGAGCTGGTGGGGAAACATTTTTAAGCTCCAGAGCTTGCAGCCAGTTGCTGTGGAGTTTAGGGGTCGTGTATAAACAGCCTTAGTTCTCTTTCTCCGATGTTAATCCTTAACGCTTTCCACTCTTTGCTTTGTTGTGAAGTAAGGAATCTTGCCACTTCTTCACCATGGTAGGAATGGCTGATTAGCACAGGACAGCCTTCCCCCCTCAACATGGTGCTCTCCACATCTCTCCAGACCTGACGCAGTTGCAATGCATTCCCAGCATCTCTGCATGGCCAACTTTGGAGCAGGCATTGTTTCCTGAGAGCATGTGCAGCCCTCCTCCTGTTTATATACCGAAAACATATTAACACAGCTACCACTCTGGAAAACGCTGCACTGGAGGACTGTTTCAGTCTTCCTAGTCGGAGTCACAGGATGATGATTCCATAAGGTCTGTAGCTCTGTGCACAACCACAGTGTTTAAGCCCCTTACGTAGATTGTTTCCCATCAAATCACCCCCTATATACATGGAGAGCAGTTTACTTTAGTCATATGCAGTACTTTCAGTTACACTCACCTGGACACTGTGAAGAGGCCGTAGACCAGTGGATCCTGTGTGTTGTGGATTTTGAGGAGGAAGATATCCTCTAAAAAGAGATGGGGGGGGAGGTTTGCACCCACACTGAGACCCATGCCTGGCATTCTGAGACTAACACAGAGGTATCTCTTTGGGAAAGCTGTTTATAACCATTTCTATGCCCATTCAACCATACCCCCTTGGACCATGGGCTCCAGAAACAGGAACGCCAGATAAGTTTTTTATGCAACACCTATTTAGTTGCAGCCAAGCAGAAGGAATTAGGGACAGCACATTAAAGTTCAGTAGCCCAGGTCTCTGACTGCAAAGCCAGAGGCTGGGAGTTTGGTTTCCCCCTTGTGCCTCCTCGGCTAGACTCAGTGATCCATAGGGTCCCTTCCAGCTCTGCAGGTTTAAGAAGAAAGAAGAAAGAAGAAAGAAAGAAAGAAAGAAAGAAAGAAGAAGAAGAAGAAGAAGAAGAAGTAGAAGTAGAAGAAGAAGAAGAAGAAGAAGAAGAAGAAGAAGAAGAAGAAGAAGAAGAAGAAGAAGAAGAAGAAGAAGAAGAAGAAGAAGAAGAAGAAGAAGAAGAAGCCTGATATAAAAGGTTCTCATTGCTGTAGTGTTAATTAGGCTTTGAACTCAGGACAGTGGAGATCAGGACAGCCAAAGCAGGGCAGGTAGAAGGCATAAGTCTGATGCTTTTTAGACTATTTTGGCCATAAGGCCTTCCCTGTACTGGAAAAATGGAAATAGAGCAAAGACCCATTCCTTGGTATGCTGCACATCCCCGGAGCACCCACAGAAGAGACTGGTAAGCTACTTCTGAGGATACCTATACTCTACCCTTGAGGAATTCT
Organism: Phrynocephalus versicolor; assembly: GCA_023846285.1. Lineage (NCBI taxonomy): Eukaryota > Metazoa > Chordata > Lepidosauria > Squamata > Agamidae > Phrynocephalus > Phrynocephalus versicolor. The sequence continues at coordinate 46,166,558 of JAHTLZ010000015.1, read as the reverse complement.
GGAAAGGGTTGCTATTAGCAGAATCATGCCATTAGGGAAGATCAAACAAATGAATGCAGAAACAAATGAAGGTGGATTGCTTAAAGCCACAGGTCATCACAATACATCCACAATAACAGCAAAACACAGAGTGCATCAACACCACTTACATACAATGGCATAGCCTCCATCCCAGTTAGGGAAGATTTACACCCTGCTTATGGCAGAGGAGGGGTTAAAGGAAAGGCAGGACCACAAGACTTAAACAAAAGGCTGGACTTCTACAGGGAGTGCCCAACTTACCCAGCTGATCAAAGTGTGTTTCTGTGCCCTGCAGGCCTGGGATAGAGCAGACCAGCCGGGCTTTCAGGAAGGTGCTCCACCGGTTGATGAGGCTGTGCTTCCCACCGACATCATTCTAATAACCACAGAGAGGAGGGAGTCAGGAATAATCTCCGACACTGATCCTATTTGTGCCCTAAACTCCTGCTTTGACTGGAAACGATCTTATCATGGTGACCGTGAGGAAAGGCCTTTCTTGACATTCACAACAGTCTTGCCTTGACGACACAGTTAATAATCACCAGTGCACCAGAAGTAATCGAGGTGGAAGAGAATGTCTGGTGACACCCAGGACCATTCTCAGCAATGTGACTTAAGAGGTGACCATCTTTAGTAACACCAGGGCAAAAGCATCTGGGTCACTAAGCACCAACACTTCTAGAACTCTGCTGAGGAGTTGCATTCTCTGAATCTAAGCTGGAGGCTTCAAGCTGACCTTGCAAACCCGTGCCACTCGGGCGTGGATGCGCCTTTTCTCCCACTGTCCAGCTTCCACTGCAGTTTCCCGGAAAAAGAAGTACACCTTATCATCATCATGGTTGTAAGTGTCAGGAATGGAATAGGCACCAATAAACACAGGCTCTGCAAGAAGAGAAACTATACATTTATTATAAAGAAAGATTTAAGTAGTATTTTTTTAAAAAAAACTTTCTGATTTCAAAAGCTTTAAAAAAAGAGACAACAACAAGAAATGTAGTAGAAAGATACAGAAGAACAATCAGCATCCAGTAATTTGTTATTCTAATCAAGTACACATGAAGTCGTTCTTCCTGCATATATGTATAGCTGAGGTCTATTTGCCAGCGATAAAATGTTGGCAAGTCTTTGGGTCCAAGTCTCAAGTCTTTGTCCGAGTCTTTGGAACCATGTCCAAGTTAGAATCTTGGGGATCTAGCCCCAAGCCCCAATTCTAATTACAACCTCTTTTCCCCAGAAAAAAGAGGGGTTTGTGGGTTCTGAGTTGCGAGTTGAATCTGAGTCTCTTCACACACACACACACACACACACACACACACACACACACACACACACACACACACACACACACAAGTCAAGTCCTATCAAGTCACTGGTGTGACTTAAGTCCAACTTGACAGTGAGTCCTGCGACTTGAGACGCCATCCCTCCTATTAGATGCCAGTGTGCAGTTACAGTACAGTGGACCCTTGTATAACAAACAGCTTGTATAACATAAAATTTGTACAACATAAAATTCCCGAGATAGGGGAAATTTGCTTAACATAATCGCCTATGGGGAAAATCCATACAACATAAAAATGGGAGCACTCTGTTTTCAATGCATTCCTATGGGAATTTGTATAAAGGAAAATTTGCTTAACATAATTTTATTTGGAACAAATTAATTCCTTTATACAAGGTACCACTGTACTTCAATTGGGAGATTTCCCCTAGAATTGAAACACTGAAAAACCTCTCTGAAATGGAAGGTGCAGTGCCTTCTTTTTTCACTTGCCACAGTATATATGGGCTTCCCTTTGAAGCCCATCCTTTCCTCCCTTATTGTTTGATGTGATCCTTGCTATAGGTGAGGAATGAGGAACTTGCGGCCTTGCCATTGTTAGGTTGCCATAAAAAACATAAGAAAAGCACTACAGGATAGGACTAAAGGCCTATGGCCATCCAGCATATGCCCAACCATTCAGGAACTCCAAAGCATGGTAACAGCTGTATCTTACTAATGTATATTGCAAACTATTATTTGTTACATCATATATTTCTGCTAGTACATTTGCTGAGAACAGTTTCAACCTCTCTGAACTATGATCAGGGCTTTATTAAGCTTGCAGCACCTGGGGGGAAGCACCCACCTGAAATTCTGGAGTGAGGTCTGCCCCATTCTAATTCACAAGGTACTCCTCAGTAGAATGGAAGTTGTTTCCCCATAATCTGTATTTAAAACCCCTCCAGCCTGCATTTCTGAGTGGAGGAATCACTCAAACTCAACAGGAACTGAGTCTACGTTATTGTCACAGCTGAATGGCTGAAAACTACACACATGGCAATTGCAGGTCCATCAACTAGTAGAAACTGTCTTCTAAGCATCTCATCCTACCACCTACTTACCTTTCAACCAATAATCTTGGTTCTGTTCTGTTCGCATGTAATTCTGATCAGATCGGTCAATCTGTGTCCGGAAGAATGCAGCACTGCTACCCATGAAGTCAATGGAAGTGCCTGAATAAAACTCCCCATCTGTGATACATAAAAAAACCCACAGTGAGTGAGTGACTGAGCATGTGTGAGAAAAAATGAGATAAATAAATGAGATGTGTTTACTTCACACTCATGCATACATATCTGAAATAATTAGGTCTCCAGTGCTGCCAGTACAACAGACATGCACAGAGGACGTTCTGTCTCCTGTCTCACCGATTACAAAACTAAAGCAGACCAATCTGCCAGATGTGGATTGACAGCAATCTCCTATTAGACGAAATGCTCAGTCTTTTCCTTTTAAGACAGCTCCCCTTTTTATAACACATTAGCCGTATTGCCTAGTTTGGTGCTGCTGAGCATGGACTCGACCCCAATGTTTAAAAGATAATTTATTTTCTATCCTCTCTGTTTACTGAAAATACTAAGTGATGAAAAAAATATCAAACAAGAAAACTCTTGGCTTTCGGGAAACGAGGGATTTCCTGGCGCGACGATGCAACTTTGGGAATAGACATTTTGCAGTAAAAACTGCAACTGAATAGATGCGCATGAGATACAAAACGGTAGAAGCAATTGTTGAAAGGGAATCTCTTTGTGTTAACCACGGGGGAATCCAGACATCACTCTTTGCTGCACTGGAGTTCATAACCAGGCTGCGATCAGATATAGGACTGTGTTTGCGCTGCAAAGAGCCATAGAATCATACAGTAATGGGGTTGGAAGGGGCCTATAGGGCCATCAAGTCCATCTGACAGATGGTTGTCCATTTTGATCTTGAGTGCCTCCAGCACTGTAGCACTCACTGCCTCCTGATGTAATTGGTTCTATTGCTTTAACAGCAAATATGTCTTTCCTGATATTCAGGCTGATGTGATATTCAGGCTGACGATTTTGCTGCTCTTTTTGCTGTGAAAGACTTTGCAGCAAAATATCGGGCCTTCACTCCGAAGAGCAGTATTTTGGTACCCTGGCCAACCATGCCCCTGGAAGCGCACTTTAACCGCAGCATTTTGTACCACTGCTAGGAGTTGTGTTAAAATACTTTTATTATTGATGTACACTTTTTAATGCCTCAAACGAGGTGTGACCCCAGAAAATTCACACCAATTAGATTTGTACCCCTTTTTCTGCCACTTCCTGTAGTTCTGCCTTGGTAATCGTTTATGCTACTGAACTGGTGGCATACCAGCATGCCGGCACAATTTTTACTGGGTTTCCATCTATAATTACAATCAATTTTAAGAAGAAAAACTGCTACCTGGCTACAACGCAGGTATTCGCCACAAGGGGAAAACAGGGAAAAGATGCGCAGCAAGCAAGTTGGGTCGGACGCAGAGAAGTAAAATATTCCCCTGTTGTCGGGGCAGTAACTACACATCAAATGTCACGTGACCACCCAAAGAAAATACTACGCATCAATTTAAGATGCACAGATAATGGTAGTGAGACCAGGGCCTAACTTTTTCAGGAAGGCAGGAATCGCTCTGGCCCAGATCAAAACAAACAAAACAAGAGCCTTGCTGGTGGACCAACAAAGCCCAGGATGGGGCTTGTTAATAATCTCCTGTATAGTCATCTGGTCATGGGGAAATAGCTCACACCAGACCACAAGCAGTCCAAAAGGTGAGCTATATTGCCATCTGATTGCATATACCAAGTTATTTCCTCAATGTGTTTTTTTCCCCCTGATGTATCATCTCACAAATTGGGTTGTTCCAAGCAAATCAGTGCTCTCCCCCCCCCCCACACACACACTTTTGATCTGGAATATAAATGACAAGGGAAGGTAGCAATCCAATCCATGCAGGATAAAGAGACATATCCTGGCTGCTAGATAGGTCAAATCCCCCCCCCCCCCGCTGTTCTGCTACATTGTTGTAACTCATCCATTTAAGGAAGAAGGCTGAGAAACAATGCATGTTCTTCTTTAACTATGGATTTCACCACATTCTCCCAGCATGTAAAGCTCCTCTTACCAGATTTTCCCAGATGTTATGTTAGTAAAAACCAATGTTTGGTGTAGAGGATGAACTAGCTTGTGGACTCTCTTGTCTCTCTGTATCATTCGGGACCATGGTAAATGGCCCAGTCTTGTTTCCCACATGAGCCTTTGTTCAGAAAGTTTACATCATTATGTGGTCTAGATTGGGATGGGCAGACGCTGGAGTAGAATCTAATGATACATCTCAGGCGATTAACAGCAAATGAGCAGAGGTATACAACTTGAAAAATGTTTAACAAGAGGAGTAGCAAAAAAAAAAAAAGACTTCTCCTTGCCAACTAAAAACAAGGAAGCTTTATCTGAGAAATGGTTTGCGTGCAAGGATCTGTTCCTTGAACTGAAAACAAATACTGTATCTGGGGTGGCTGAAAGTTCCTTGTCCTACAGCTCAATGGCCACATTTCTGTAAATGTATCTAGCTGCTAGACCTAGTTGGTCTTCCAGTAGAAGACCAATAAATCAAATAAATAAATAATGAATAAAATAAAGCACACTTGAAAAACCTAAAGTCTGCCCACTTCTGATTTATCTTCTTCTTAACAGTTCTCTCTTCCAAGTCTGCTTTACCTGTGAGCAGACCCGTAAAAGGCTCGTGGGGACTGTATGGGCACCGCCCTCTCCCAGATTCAATGGAAGAGGTCACTAGCTTCATGGTTGGCATTCCTGGTTCCTGTAGAGACAAAGAAGACATTACATCTCAAGAAAAAGTGATGCTTGGCCCACACATTAAAAAGAAATGTCTGAGTCAAATAAGAAGTCATTTCACACTTCCAGCCAATGAGCTCAATGATCCTGGCTCATTGCACTCTTGGGAACATCCAGAACTAGAAAGCTGAAAGTGTTAGCTCAGGATGCCGTGTTAATTTTGACCACCACACTGTCCTATTCTCTTCCTATCACATGGCCAGCCCTCTGCAACATAGCAGTCCCTTTGCAGCTGCCATATATTGACCTGGATTACATGGACTGATTTGCACAGGGTTGAGGAAATATATTGTCCCACTGGGGGCATGGGGTCAAATACACGACTCTGCAATCCTTCCAACAAGGTGCATTTTTATGGCTTAAGTGTAGATATCTATTTCTGTTCAAGTCTCACAGGACAGATTAAAGAAAGCAGACTGCAAGGTGTAATCCGTTGGTAGGACCACTGTTGCTAATACTGCTGTAACAGAACACACAAATTGCCAGCAGGGGAGTTGGCAATACCAGAAGACATAATACCATGCCTCCTACATATTTCATCCTGTGCTCTCACAGGGTAATATTTACAAAGTATTTTGTGAAAAGGCAAATATAGAAAACAGCTTCTGAGTCAGGCCTGGACAGTGGGTTGGAGTGATCTTCCTTCCGTACTATGGGAAGAATCACCTGGCATTTCAGTATAAAGTTCACCTGCAAAGATATGGGTCACAATTTTTCTTCTGGGTTTTAAGAAGTGTCCATCTTCTTATCTGCAGGGGAAACACATCATGGCCCTCATTCCTTTGTTCTTACAAACATACACAGAGAGGAGGATAGAGGTGGAAGCGGCAAAACAGGCCCTTATCTGGAATCTGGTGCCTGAAACCAGAGCTTCTTTTTCCTACATGGAAAGGTCAGCTTCCACAGATGCAGCTCACCTCAGATCCCGCCTTGATTTGTAGGAAGGCACACATGGGTTGATAGGAGCCGGTTCCACAGGCAAACACGTGGCTGCTGTTGAAACGCTGGAGAAAGCGGATGAAATTGGCACACTCTGTCTGGCAAGGAGACAAACATGGCATGGTCATTTGGACAGTTTTGGTCTGCTTTGGATTTCTCAGGCAATAACATCGATCTGCACTTAATGCAGCGCTGAGGAACACGTGGTCCTCAAGATGTCCTTAGACTGCAACTCTCATGATCCCCCTTAGTCATCATCTCTCGCTCAAGGCTATCCTTTCTGGGCATGAACCACGAAACTGGCAGTTCATTGCTGGTTTGGTTTTCAGATGGACAGGGGTTCACTGTGCTTCCCAGCCTTGCCTTCTCCAACAGGCACCTGCTCAGGGCCCGTGCCCAGAGCCATCAGGGAAGGGAAGGGAACTGGCAAGAATGGTCAAACCAGTGGTTTGTGCCATCTCTAGATGGTAGAACTGGCAAATGGCACAATTAAAGGGTAAACACTCCTGGAATTCTCAGTGCTTGTTTTGATGGGTGGTATTTCTTTTCTGTTGCCAACCCAATACAAATTTAATTGGAAGTAAACCCAGTCTTTATCCATGAAGAGTCTGTGTCTTGCCAATTCAGTGCTATAACACTTTGTAAACTGAACAAAAAAAGGGATTCTGGTAAGGAAGAGGGTGAGGATAGCAATAGAAAAGGCCATAAGGCATAATAACACCCAATTTGATCTGCTCCATGGATATTGGCATTGGACCTTCCAGGAATAATTATGCTTTTCTTTGTGAGTGACAACAACAGTTTCAACTGGTGCAAAATGCCTGGTATAGTATAGAAATTTTCATGTCAACCCAAGACAACCTCCCATCTATTTGCTCCCTAAGGCAATTCTATTCTCATCCGAGGCTGAAAACATTTACAGGTACCATGCAGTTGATGTTAGCCTTGGGCCAAGGTCCTGCTAGCTCTAAGATCCAAACATATACTGTACTACACATCATTCTAACTGAAATCCACATTGGGGAGACATTCATGTCTGAGAAATTACACTTGCAAATGAAGCTTATGTTTGCACCCAGAAGCAAATTTGCAAGGTATGGGAAGTGTGACAGTCGGGCACATTCAAAACTTATAGAATTCCCTCTTTCATTGACATATGCAATATAATACAGTATAGCTTGGTCTACACAGAACTGTGCTCCTACTGTTCCACAGAAATAAATGTCTGCTTATATTACAGTAATATCTCGGATAACGAATGCCCCTGATAATGAATTTTTTTGGATAATGAATTGCAATTTCCATGTATAGGGCTGCCTCAGATAACGAATGTTCCCTATGGGCTGCTTCACATAACCAATTGCAATTTCTAGGTATAGGGCTGCCTCGGATAACAAATTTTCTCTATGGGCTGCCTCAGATAACGAATTTTCCCTATGGGCTGCCTCAGATAATGAATCGCAATTTCTAGGTATAGGACTGCCCCGGACAACGAATTTTCCCTATGGGCTGCCTCGGGTAATGAATTTCCAGCATGCATTGGTAAAAAAGAGTTATCCTGGGCTGCATTGCATCTGTACCTTTAAAGTGCACTTTATCAAGAGTTTTGAACAAGAAAAAACAGGTGTCTGTGTCTTTTTCCTAGGCTCTGGAATGGATTGCATTCCATGGATTGCATTCTAATATTCCTAATGGGAAACCGTGTTTCAGATAATGATTTTTTTCAGATAACAAATTGCTTCAGAGAACGGATTAAATTCATTATCCGGGGTACCACTGTATTTTGTCACTAGATCATTTGTGCAAAATCACACAATTAAACTTTCCATGAGATGTCTTTGAGAGACTAAACTGGGGGTGACAACATTCAAATCTGCTTACTTTAGGATTCTTCCCAGCCAACCTGCAGTGTTCCATCTGCTCTCTAGGAGCTGGCCAAAAAATCTGGAAGTGAAAACACGGCCACAGATTAGTCAGGCTGATGAAAACAGAGCAGGGTCTTCCCCCCCCCTCTGCTCTGCTCTGCTCTCTCTCTCTCGCGTTCTCTCTCTCTTCTCTTTGCCTTTGCTTCTCTGTCTCCTGTGGACGTGATAAACTCTGCCCCCACCTCCCCCCATGCTCCAGGCAAGCTATCAACTTGCATTTGATAGTTTCAAATGTCTGGCATGTTTATCGGATCAATTGTCCGTTTCTCTTTCTCACACACATTTAACACCGTTAAGATGGATTTTTGACAGACATAAGGAGTACTTACTGTACCTGTACAGTCCTGGCCAGTTAGTGATGTACACAGACCAGTTCTGGAAAAGGGAAGGCAGTATTTGCTTTTGGGCACTTTTTCCCATGGTTATATGCGCTCCTTTTTTAAATGTCCTAACAGCGAGTCGTCTTTTCATTCAGAAAGACAGTTACTTCACGTCCTTCCTTGTTCCACGACTAGTTTTGTACAGTGACAGCATTGGTCACGATCACGTGGTTTTATCCCTGTTTAGCATCTGTTTCCATTTTCTCACGGTCGTGATAACTTGTCTCATGACAACTGTTACTTCACGGTCTTGTTCTGTGACAAATTCTGAATTTGCTTTGCTTTCTTAACCCCCTTTTTAAAATATCATAAATAAAACTTGTTCGATATTTCAATTTACTGGTCTTCCAGGATTTACATGTCAATGCTACAGAATTTTCAGTACTTTCTTTAATACACATGGTGCTGCATGGTGTTTCCTATAGAGAAACTATGTCGAATGCCGCTTCAGGTGGACACTGGTTGTTGCATGACAGTTATTACCACATGGTCCCTTGTCTCAGAACAGGAACTGGGAACAAACCGTGACAAGAGAATACCCCAACCCAGCACCAGGTACAGTATTGTCATGCTCTGATCCTGCTTCGGGGGCGTGGTCGAGACAAATTTAAGCTGTTGCGTGACGGACGTGAAGTAAGTTTTTTTGTACCGGTCCAAAGCAGAACACTTACAGAGACAAAACAGACATTAAGTAACTGCCAAAGAGGCAACCATGCCCCCTTTCACTCATCTGAGTGCTTTTTCTTGGAACCACCACTGGGCGTTGTACTTTTCTCCAAAGCTTACGGAGACGCCTTTAAACAGCGACTCTTCTTTGCTGTGGACAGACATTAAAGGGCGCTTTTTATCACTAAGGACAAGAGGACAGGTAAAGCGCCTTTTTGGGCATGCTACCACGTGACTGAAAAATACATCTTTTCAAAATAAACACCTCAAATCCACTGTGAGATAGCGGTCTAAAGTCTCAGTCTTAATATGGTCTTAGTCAAGGAGTGATTCTGAGAGTTGTAGTTTTATAAAATGTAACATTTCCAAGCTCTAGTATTGTTCATATTGCTGCCACTTCAAAACTTCATTCGATCCATCTGCAGTGCAGGAAGTGGGTTGTAAGTCCATAAAAGCACATGGGAATTGGTGTGTGTTTAGACTGCAGCTCAAATGGTTCCATTTAAATCTATTTACGTCTGTCATCTTCCCCGCCTTAACTACTCTGGATCTTTTGCATTAACCAGGCAGTGCAGCTAAAAGCAGGAACACATAGCATTTTCTGATGAATGCTGAAAAACATAGTAAAGAGAAGTATTCATGACTAGTTTTTCTTAACCTGTCCACTTTGGAATGGCCTGGGGTGTTGCATAAGAATCTAGAGAAGAAATGAATCACTTAGAAATGTTTTAAACCTAATACTCATTTCTTACTGGAGTTTCCCCACACTTTCCCAGCATCCTCTGAGTGCTAGCAGCACTGAGCAGTTGTAAGTGAACACATTTAGATATGCAAGGAAGCACTGAAACATGAGTGAGGTTGCACAGTTTGCCATTCCACTGCTTTCCAAGATTAATGACACACATTTTAACAGATGTTTTCTGTGAATTTTCACTAACGCTTTAAAATATTTCATCACCAAAACACACATGCACACATTATTCAACAGAGCCTATTGGTAGAGTGAAGATCTTCCACGACCTGGCCAAACTTATTTTTCTTCTTCTATACAAGCAAAAGACACTCTGTATTCTCTAAGGCTTTCATGGCTGGGATCTGATAGCTGTTGTGAGTTTTTTCGGGCTACTTGGCCATGTTCTGAACACGGCCAAGCAGCCTGAAAAGCTGACAACAGCTTAAAAACTGTCTCTTCCTCATGGTTCATACAGAAGGTGACACTGATGCTCCCTTAAATTTCATGTGATGTTTGAGTCAAACAAACAATTGTTCCAATATTCCAACCTTCTGAGGCTCTGTGGTGGGGCTGTCAAGATGGAAAAGAAATATGTGATCCTTAGCACCTGCCATCAGCCATGCCCTCTTTTCATCCAAAAGAAGTGATTGTAATGCCAGGTCATCCTCCGACTCCAACAGGAGGCAGGAACTGTTAGATCTCAGCAGATCTGGAAGACAGCATGAAAAGAGAAAAAGACAATTTCTGCCTTGGACAGAGAAGAGAAACAAATCTGGGTCCATTTTCATGATCAGAAGGGTGATGCCCTGTCTCTAGGAACTGGTACCAAGGAGTTGATTATTTTAAATAAAACTTTACTATAAACCATCAAAAGGGGTGTTTACATGTTGTAAAATGTATATATATTACCCCCAAATACTCACATATTGGCTGATACCTTGTTTGTGCAGCTATGAGTACAAGGTTGACAACACCTTCAAACGTGGTGATTTTTTGAAAACAAAAATATTATTCATACAAATCAGACATTAAAATGCCTTCAGCCAGAACAAGTGAGTATTGGAGCCAGTGGGAAATGGGACTAGATAGGTTCCCATCTGGAGTCTGTTTTTTTCTCTTCCATTCCATGACCTGCAGTGTGTTTATTAAAGGGATAGTGACATTAATGGTAAAAGCAGACGATGTAGTCTAAGCAAAACTGACACTTTAAATAGGTGGCACATATGCATTAAGCGCCTGCAACGGGTGGGTGGGGAGGTGGGAGGCTGTTATTCAGTCCCCCTTTCTTCTCAAAGGTCAAGTATAGGCCAAGCCCACTGAGAATGTCATTTTGGGTCAGGGGGGACATGCCATATCCATTCCCTGCGTCTCAACTTACACAACACAGCAACTACATTCTCTGGGGCTAAGCTGTTCTAATTGCACTTAATATCCTAAATACTGAAACTCCATTATCTTCCAGGTTCCCTTTAGGCACAATCCATGGAAAGGTGAGCTTTGTCTGGCTGGCCATTAGATAATATCTACTGGGGAAAAAATTCACTCTTCCTGGATGAATTCTCAGCAGAGGATGTCAGAGGACATCATATATCCACGGCACCAGCAATGAGATCACCACACTTGCATTTTGCTACTCACCTTCCCCAAATGAAGCAGAAATTGGGTAAATAACTAGAGCATCTAATTTCACTGAACTCTTCCCCTGATGCTAAATACTGATTCCCAGTGTGGTGTAGCGATGGTATGACTGACTAGGACTCTATAGTAGAAAACAGGGTTCGAATCCTTACTTGGCCATGGAAACTCACTGGAGGAGTTGACTGGCCAAACACTGGCTTCTTTAATATCACACTAACTTTGAAGGGCCTATTATAGTCACTTTAAGTCACTTCCAACTCAATGGCATAGAAGACGCACACACACACACACACACACACACACACACACACAGAGCGAGAGAGAGAGAGAGCGCATATTTCTCACTTCTGTGCTTCATTCTTCTAGGTTTATACTGGAAAGGGGTTTCAGATTTGTTCAGATTTGTTTGGTACAGTGTTTAAAGTGCTGCACTGCAGTGAAAACTCTGCTCACAAGCTGGCTCAGTCCCAGCAGATTCAGGTAACCACTCAATATTGAGTCTGCCGTCCATCCTTCTAAAGTTGGTAAATCGAGTACTCAGTTATTGTGGAGCCAGCATAATAAGATTGTAAACCACTCAGAGCGTGCTTTAAGCACTATGGCACGCTCACTGAGGGCGGCCACACACGTGACCGCGCCTTCTCTGTGGTGGGCCCCACGCTGTGGAACCATCTCCCCAGTGAGCTGCGCCTTGCAGAGTCCCTGCCCGCCTTTAAAAGGGGTTTGAAAACCTACCTGTTTAAGGATGCTTTTGGTGACCTTCTTACCTAAGTTTCTGGTTTTTTTGTTTTGTTTGTTTTTTGCCGCCTGCATCATCCTTGTTGGGTTTGCCCTCCTCCTTTTCTTATTGGTATTGTTTTTATCTCTTTTGCTTGTTTTATTGTTAGCCGCCCAGAGTTCCTATTTGGAAGTTGGGTGGGATATAAGTGCAATAAATAAATAAATAAATAAATAAATAAATAAATAAATAAATAAATAAATAAATAAATAAATATGAAGGGGTATATAAGCAGCACACTTTGCTTTATGGAATACTGCTGAGTATGCACCACTATGTTTTTAAAGTGGCTGTATGTGCTGCCAGAGAGTTTGAAAAGGCATTGAGAAAAGGTCTTGGCTTTGGATCCCAAAGTTGATGGGCTTCATAAAACGAATTAGGAAAACACAGAGCTGAAAAAACACTGGTAGTGTAACAAAAATTAGAATAAGGCTCAGAAAATGGAGAATGCATTCAGTGAAAAGGCAGCAACAGAGCTTTGAAGTAATGTGTTGCTATGAGTACTGCAGTGCCATTGTCTTCAAGGCATTACTACCGTCTGACATTCGGTTGTGCAAGCAGCAACACTTTGAGCAGCAAAATGTCTGTGAAGATTCTCAGTCATCCAGGTGAGTTTATCTGGAAGTTGAGTCATGGCTACTGGACTTCTTTTTGAGAGATATAAACGTTTCGCTGTTCATCCAAACAGCTACATCGGTCTGAATACAGCTAGTACAAGTCCTCCATCTTATAGTCAGCTTTGACCTCTTGCCACCCTGGTCTGAATTAGGCTCATAAGATGAACAATGGCCTGAACAGGCTTGTTAGGGAGACAATAGTATCCTTAGCCTTAAGGTGAAAAATGGCCTACGGTGCTGAAACCTATCAAGAATGGGTCGTTAGCTATGGCCTTGGTGGTGAAGGCTTTTTTGATTTGTCTTGGTACTTTGGAAAGCACAGCCTGATAAGTAGCAGATAGACTATGCCTGAGGCTGCCACCCCTGTTGAGGGAGGGGTTTTCAATGCTCACATGAATGGCTTTCCTTACTCCTCTCTCAAACCACCTCACTTTCTTTGTCTAATATGTGTACATCCTCATATTTGAATGAGTGGCCTTTTTCCTTCAAATAGAGGTGTACTGCTGATTCTGGTCCTGAGCTGTTACCCCTCCTATGTTGGGCCATCCTTCTGTTTAATGGCTGTTTCGTTTCTCCAATGTCGAGGTCTGAACACTCCTCACTGCACTGGACCGCATACACTATATTGCTCCTTTTATGGTTTGGTAGTTCAAACACTTTTTTTTTCAAAACACTTGAGAGACTCTGAAATGAAAAACAACCAAGAGCAGGAACATATTTAGTACCTCGCTTCTGTGGCCTGTACTGCTCTAGGCCAACTGGCAGTCTTTTGTAGCACACAGTGAGCCCTGCCTCACCTTCTCTCCTGCCTCCATGTGTGACTCGCTGTACGTTTGGCTGCCCTCAGACGCTTCCCAAAGCCTTTCGCTTTAGAGCACGAGGCCTGTGTTTTTTTGGGGGGGGGGCAGGTGGGCTATTGTTCTTGGCCTTGTTCTCTCAAACACATCTTTCCTTTGGACTCCCTCCCTTGGCTGTCATCACTTCCTTTCTGCCGGCCCATCTGTTCCTTTCCTTCTCCCATTTCTATTCTACTCCCAGGGTGGAGGGCACCTCTGAGAGCTTTGCCTAATATAAACTTTGTCATCCCTTGTGTCCTTGAACTTGGCTTGATATCCGCGAGTCACACCTCCTGCCATTGTCTGCCATGCCCCTTGGTCTTTTTCAGGCTGGGAACTTCCTTTCATTGAAGACCCAAGATTAATAAGAGTTTTTACTCTGTCTGGTGCTACCACTCTCTTTGAAGCAAGGGGGGGGGCTTCTATTTATTCCTCCTCTGGCTGCAGCTAAAAGCTCTCAGCTGCTTGCTTTTCAAAGAAAGTTGGACGGGATTCATTTCATGGGGATGGAGTTGGGTTGGGTGGTGGCAGCTCTCATCACTTCTGGCACTGAATCTGAAGCAAAATACTTTGGATAAGTTTGGCTGGATTGCAGGCTACATTAATTAAAGTTAGTCTTCAAAGTACCACATGTTTTGTATCTTTTGTTTTGATTTTCTTTGATTTTTGCCTGAAATTAATTAACCTGTCCTCTCCTTCTGTCCTCTCTCCGATTCAAGCTTGCCTTCCACACTAAAACCACACTAAAACCTCCTTAACGACATACATCGTTTTTTTAAAATTACTGCCTGCCTGCAATCCTTACACTCTGGAGATTGGAAAAGTTACTGGTTTTTTTTACACGATACCCCACAAAATCCTTCAGCCATTGCTGCCAAAAGATCTGGGTGATGGTAGATCCAAATAATTAATTTTCCGTTCTCTGCTAAATTCTGCCAAGAATTCCACAATTAGGAGCTCCTTTGTAATAAAACCTGCAACATCATTTTGCATTTCACTGTTTTTCCCCAGCCCTGCTTTAGATCAGCCTGGTTGTCACTGTTTTCATTTGTCATCTGGACAGAGCTCCTGTGCTTTCAACTGCCATGACAAGCTGGAGGTCAACAACTATATTTCCTTTCCTTACTGCATCTCTGTGACACAAGAGATGGTACTTTAACATAATTACTGCCATGTTGCACCATCTGGGGTAAAAAAATAAATCAGGGGCCTTCTGTCATGTAAAGATCATGGCAATGTGTTCCCTCCTTGTCAACATGCTCTCTTCCAAATGTTGGTGGAAGGCTGCACCTGGAGTATTGTGTACAATTCTGGTCACCGCATCTCAAGAAAGACATAGTGGAACTGGAAAAGATGCAGAGGAGAGCAACTAAAATGATTACTGGGCTGGGGCACCTCCCTTATGAGGAAAGGCTAAAACATTTGGGCCTCTTTAGTCTGGAAAAAAGGCGCCTGAAGGGGGATATGATTGAGACGTACAAAATAATGCAGGGCATGAGTAAAGTGGATAGAGGAAAGCTCTTCTCCCTCTCACAAAATACCAGAACTAGGGGACATACACTCAAATTGAGGGCTGGGAGAGTAAGAACAGACAAAAGAAAATATTTTTTTCACCCAACGTGTTGTTAGTCTATGGAACTCCCTGCCACAAGATGTGGTCATGGCATCTGGCTTGGATGCCTTCAAAAGGGGATTGGACAGATTCCTGGAGGAAAAGTCCATCACAGGTTACAAACCATGATGGAGATGTGTAATCTCCAAGCTTAAAACCAGGGTACTTCAAGGGCCAGATGCAGGAGAGTGGTACCAGGAGACAGATATCTAGTCTCATGCGCTCCCAAACACATCTGGTGGGGCCACTGTGAGATGCAGGAAGCTGGACTAGATGGGCCTTTGGCCTGAACCACCACTGCTCTTCTTATGTTCTTATGATCTTATGATGCAGTGTGTGGGCACGGAGTGTCTTGCTCAACATTAAGAATGGAGTGGGACTGGAAGGATCAGTTTAGTATTATCCCTTTATTTGCCAATTTGTGGTGGTCGGGGGGAAGTGTCTGGGATCCAGGCAGTGGCAGGTCCTGTGGCCCAAGCTTTCAGTGACATTGGACAGAATGCAGTGGAACTCTTAAGACAGCTTAGAAGGCACTACCCTGATCAACAGAGACTTGGTTGGTGGTGATGGCAGAACTCTGTTCCAAAGACAAACAATTGCCATTTTGAAAGGAAAAGGAAAGTTAAAAATAACAAAAAGACAGGAAGGGAAAGAAAAATCCAAAAGCATTTAGGGAAAACATATGAGTCATGACAAAATACAGTATGTAAGAACTATACATCTGTTGGATTCACCTGAAACAGCTCTAGGAGTTCACCTGCATGTCAGTCAAGGTTAAATCAGCACAGATGAGCTGAACAAAAGGATTCTGATTTACTGCTTGGCCTGTATGAATACTGATCAAAATCAATGCAAATATTTAAATGACTGAAGTAGTTTGAAAGGCAAGGCTTTCAGCAGAGGTCAGAGGAGGAAGACCTACGATTAGTGAACATAACAAAAGGGGAGTATGTGGAAGGTCGACCATCAGGTTAGATCAACTGCCCATATCTGCCCTATTTCTGCCCTAGAACAGAGGTGGGGAAACCTTCGGCCCTCTAGATCAGTGGTGGAGAACCTTTGGCACTCCAGATGTTTTGGATCACAACTCCCAGAATGCCAAGCCTGTATGGCCTAAGACACAATTATGGGAGTTATGGTCTAAAACATCTGGAGTGCCAAAGGTTTGCCAACACTGCTCTAGAAGTTTTGGGCCGCAACTCCAAGTCTATATTGTCAATGATCAAGGACTGTGGGAGTTGCGGTCCAAAACATCTGGAGTGCCAAAGGTTCCCCACCCCTGCCTTAGAACATTTTTTTCCAAATTGTTTGTTTGTTTCATGTTTAAACTGCCCACAGCCTCTTTAGGAGTGTACAGTCTGATAAAAATGTAACAGCAAAGCAACTGATACAATTGCTATTCTTGAAGAAGTGCCTTTACTTTTACTTCTTTATGATGTTTAAATCACTCTGGGGTTGACATTTAAAGCAAATTAGTTTTAACACTGCTTCACAACATTTTAGTTTGGTGGTTGTTTTAACAGGGTTAATATGTTTAATTTAGTTTTAATATAGTAACTTACTGTGTCTGCAGCCATCTTTGGTTTTAAACCAGCTTACCTCGTACTGAAAGTAGGGTGGGAAATAAATAAATAAATAAATAAATAAATAAATAAATAAATAAATAAATAAATAACAACAATGGACAAAGATAAAACCAAATGCAGAGAATAAACCATTTCAGAGCAAATGAAAACTATTAGGACGATCAATACATCAACATAGAAAAACTACTGAAACAGTTCTTCAGATTGCCTGGGTGAATGACAAGAAAGGCCATGTTACAGGTGGCCAGGTGAGTCTCTCTGGGGAAGACGTTCCACAGATTGGCTATGCTTGGCTCTGTGTTTCAGTCCTAAAAACTGCTGTACTATGAAAGAGACATGATGGCCACCTTTACCTTGGTATGAGAGGCGGAGGCGGGGAATCCCCTGGTTCCACGAAGCGCTGCTCCCAATCATCAGCAAAGCAAACCAAGCCACCAGGGCTGTGTTGGCGGTGAAGCAGCAGCACATGCAGAAAGTCCAGGTGACCATCCCCCTCTCCAGAGCCAAAAACGCCAACATTAATTTTTTTCCTCTTTTTTTGGGGTGGGGTGGGGTGGGGAATTCACAGGCACATGTTTATTTTCTTGAAGAAAATCACCTGCCACCTTGACAAACAAGCAAAGAAAACCAAAAACACAGAATTCTTAATATACATGTATTTTCATCATTCACCATTTCAGCTCTCCCTCCATCACTATATGTAGATCATAAATGGCAGGATCCGGTCTCTTTTCTCATCTACAGTAATGTGGTAGTTAACAGTAGAGGTGGGCACGAAACAAACAATTTTTTGTTTCCGTTTTCGTTTTTTCATTTCATTATGTAACAAAACGACAAACGAATTTTGTCTCTGAAATGAAACGAAACGAACAGAAACACCGGAAATTTTGTTGTGCGTTTCGTTTCCGTTACTGCAATATGAGTGAATTGCTTAAAATCCTTTAAAAAATCACAAAAAATGAAATAAATGGTAACGAAATGGTAACAAAACGAACGAAATTGAAAACGATTTTTTTTTCAAAAATTCACAAAAAACGGAAACGAACCGAAACGGACCCTCCAAACGACAAACGAAATGCCATTTTTTTATTCGTGCCCATCTCTAGTTAGCAGGATAGGTGAAGAAACCGAGAAGCCAGAGAAGCCGGGCGATGGCATCTAACTTAGAATCCAGCCTGTGTGTGCATGGGAGGATGGTTTTTAGCTGCAACAGTCAATATTTTACCCAGCACCACCCATAAATAGAGCAGCCCCTTATCAAGTTGGGCTGGTTTGGTGGGAATTAGGGTTCCTGGAGTGGGGTTGCAGCCAAGACCACTGACTACCCTCCAGGATTCACATATGCTTGGGGAAGCAAAGAGTAAATGTGGCAGAGTAGTTGGATCAGGGTCCCTCCATTTTGGCACAATGGTATCATCAGGTAATAGAAATAAAACTACCATTCCTTTATGTACAGTCTCTATACTCCTCTCTTTATTCTACTGCTGGACACATTTTATACATATTTCAGCTTCCTCATTTGGGACTCTTCCCTCTTTCGAAGCCTTAACAAGCTGCTAACCTTGCAACACAGAACTTCTGGCTAGTGAGGAGATGGTTAGAAGAGAAATGGTTCGTTTGTCCTTGGCAGATTCTGCTCAGATTAATTTGGAAGGAAGGATCGAGTTAAATGCTGACAGGAGCTAATCAGCACACTGTAATACAGTTTGTGTCGCAAAATGTAAAAATGTAAGCTTAGAAGAACCGAGAAGAGAAAAATGGCAAGAGTAGTGTTGAGTCTGCAGCTTGGCTCCTGTTGTAATGCTTCAGGATTCACTGCTTTATGATGCTTCCCTCATATCTGCAATTCTGAATCACACTGGAACTGCTTCCACAAAAGACATGCATACAGTTCGGCAGCCTTACAGCTCTGTTTATATAAACCACGATGGGTGCTGGAGCAGAAACAGTGATATCTATCTTAAACTGTAGCTATATTGAGCCTAAGTTGGAGTGGCTCCAATTGACAGTAGACTCTGGTACTTTGTCTCTCCAAGAAGGCACAATCCAACATAAACAAGGAGGCTACAAAAAGGGACTAAGGAAATAGGAAGGAAAGGAACAAACATGGTACTTCCATGCCTTCTGTACCATTGAACATTGTTATGATCTCCTTATCATTCAGTATAAACATTTCACATGAGAGCATGTATGATCCTGGCTTAGAATAGAGAAGGCACCCAACAAAATTCCCCAGGCACGTTTTCTCTATTGTACTCCTTTTGTAATAGCAGTATTCCTATTTTGATTGTATTAAATTTGGAATGTTTTTCAATGCTCAAAATATATTTGTATCAAGTAAAAATAAACAAAGCTAATGTAAATTATTGGACATTTCCAATTGTGAAGCAGAATTCCTCAGCACCAAACATAGCCACATGAATTGGGCCCTACAGGCAAATGGCTACTCCAAGAATGAAACCAATGTTAAGTCACAATTGGGCATGATGAAATTCTCAGATGCTTTTGGGGTCCCCTGAGACCCCTCCCAAAGCATTCCTTGTTGGGCCAGGGATAAAATAATTCATTTCCAGGACATTCAAAAGAGCCAAACACACAATTCAGGTCAAATCCCCCTGAATTGGCAGTTCATCCCTACTGTGGTCATGGCTCATGGGGTGACGGCCACAGATAAACCCCCGGGGACATCCTTTTACTCTCAAAGCTACCTCCATTGCCCCTCTATCTATACGAACCCTGGCTTTTAGCCATAATCAGCCCCCCTCCCTCTAGGAAGCTTACTTCCATCATATCCATTTGCCTACACTGGCCCAGGTCTCTGGCCCCAGCCAACCTCACCCCCCTCTCTCTTTTCCTTTCCACCCCTCCTGCCTGCCCTTTCCTGATGATTTATTTTCATCATGCTCATGGCTTGCCAGGGAATGATTGTAAGCAATCACTCCTGGGGACCAGGGACTCCATCACACCAAAAGGACTGTGTTCATGGGTTCCCCGCCGAGCTGATTCTTAGCCCCCAACTACCAGCAACCCCCCACATCTCTATTTCTCTCTCTCTCTCTCTCTCTCTTTTCCCTCCTTCCTTCCACTCCATCTACCCTGGGTGTGCTTTAAACGTGTCTCTGCTCTACCTAATGGCCCCTATATCTACCAACTGGGGCAAGGGGGTTATGGCACAAGAAGGAAGACATCATGGCGATCCCACGAAGCAAAGTTACATCTTCTAGAAGCAGAATCCATCTTCCACAAAGTTCCTGGCACATCCACTGCAGATGTTCACCGGATTATACCACAGCCTGGGGGCTCTTCATTGTTACTTCTCCACATTTACAAAGGACTGTTTGGCTACCCCAGACTAATCTCATCAGTTTTCCGGCTCTCCATTGACTTCCATATTGAACTTCCCCAACCTCCTATTGACTTTCCAATTTCCCAAGTTTACTTGGACTCAAGAACAATACCCTGTTTCTCCTTCTCTATTGTCACACCCTGATGGACTAATCAAAAGACACATCTGACTCATCAACACCTGGGCAGGTATCCATTTCCAGCCTGCCAGGGGGGCTTCCCCTGACCGCCCAGGAACACCTCCAGCCAGCCCCTGAACTGCACCGATTGGACCATCTGAAGAACCGTCCCCTTGCCCACCCCTGGGCGGCGCCACTCGGAGGAGGGAAGGGGGGAAACTAATAAAAATGTGGTTCTCTTTGCATTCGGGGTCGGACATCTTAGCTTTGTCTTTGTCTTGTGTCCACCTGCTGTCTTTATTAGGCCTAATAAACGCAGTATTTCCTTCAGGATCTCTCTCTCGTTGGATTCTTCATTGGGCTACTGGGGTCCAGCGGAACTCAGCAGGATTAGCCTAGCTGAAATATAATTTTAAACTCATTTTAAACTCAACACCAAAGTAACAACACTGAACTGAAGAAGAAAAACAGCCCCCAACAAAGTATTTCTGCCATATATAAAAGGAGTCACGGACTGCACGGTCAAACTGTTGAAAAAACACAACCTACAAACAGTATTTAGACCCACTGCAAAAATACAACAGATGTTACAGTCAGCAAAGGACAAAAGGAACCCACTCACCACTGCAGGACTATACCAGATACTTTGTAGTTG
Organism: Phrynocephalus versicolor; assembly: GCA_023846285.1. Lineage (NCBI taxonomy): Eukaryota > Metazoa > Chordata > Lepidosauria > Squamata > Agamidae > Phrynocephalus > Phrynocephalus versicolor. Next base: position 46,145,523 of record JAHTLZ010000015.1, on the reverse strand, counting down.
CGGCCAGGTATATACAGTATTAGGACCACAAAGTGCAGCATCCACAACAGAATCAAAGAACATGAAAGACACTGCAGACTAAAACAACCAGAAAAATCAGAAGTACCTGAACACACCCTGAAACAAACTGGACATGAAATCTTCTTCCAGGACACAGAGGTACTGGACAACACTAGCAATCACTATGTCAGACTACATAGGGAAGCCACTGAAATCCATAAAAACAAGCACAGCTTCAACAGAAAAGAAGTCTAAAAATCTGAAGACCAGTACTGAAAACTACAGCCTGCAAAAGGTCAAAGTTCAATTATTCCCACTCAGCCACAAGCACCAGTGATCAGTTCACACAATAGAACAGCTAATGACACCCATCAACCACAGAGAAGGATCCCTGATTTCAGTGAAACTTCTTAATCTCTCCACATCACAATGAAATGACTAACACCTATTCTCCTGAATAGGACAAGTTTCCTCTTTCGCACAACTTAAAAAACCCACAATCTCACCCACTCTATACCCCAGAGCACAGAAAGCACTCAAGTTTTCTTTTATCCTATTTGGCAATAATGTCTCCATTCGGCAATAAGTTCTCCAAACTTCTCCAATACTTTTTGGATTGTGGGAGTTGCACTCCTTAAATGTAACTTTTACACTTGGTGCTTTGTTTCTATAGTCTTTGCTGTTGATATTGCCCCTCACTGTAATGCTGTTCCTGAGATTTTTGCCATTTGGAATTTGGCCCTTGAGCTGAAAAATATCCTCATCAGTGGATATAAAAGTAATATAGGACCATTAGAGATGTGGTTTTTGTTTTGGAAGTGGTCAGGTTCCGAAATGAAATGCAGGAGCCCAGGTGGCATTTGGAACCAGAGGAATGCAACCAATCCCTTACCTTGCACTGGGTTCAAGGTAAACTCCAATGAGGGGTTAAACTCCAATGAGAAAGAAGCATCATCTTTCCTTCTCCCTGGCACTGGCCAATCGGGAGCTGTGCAGTGAAGTGCATCATCCCACTTCCATGTCCGAATGGCCAGTGCCAGGGAGAAGGAAAGATGAAGTTGAAGGCTTCTTCCTCATTGGATTTTAACTCTGCGCAAGCCCCGTGCGAGGTAAGGGATTTGCTGATTGAGTTCCTCTTGTTCCAAATGCCACCTGGGCTCCCATGTTTTGTTTCAGAAGCTGACCACTTCCAAAACAAAAATCCCATCTCTAATGACCCTTTCTGGAACTTCTAATATGTAATTTACCTGTATAGTTTGGTTTTACCTGTACAGCATAGTTTGGTTTTAGAACAGGTGCTCCCTTAGCAGTAAAAGAAATCATTTTGTTATGAGACCTTATTTTCCTCAACTACATTTCCTGCATTTAGCATGATTTGCTTTGTTTTGTGATTGGTCACTGGAAGATACAAATAGACTTAATTAGCAGATCTTACTTTCAAAGAACATATTTTGGATGAAATCCTCTTGTAGAAAGGAAAATAAATTAATCAGAAGAAATATGCACTCCCCAGATTTGAACAATAAGCTATTCTTATAAAACTCCTAACACAGTAAGGGAAATTTGGGCATTCTTATTCTAGGGATCGAGCTCAATGTCTGCAGCATCTCTGATGTGACATTAATTTGACATGTAACCAAGGTATATGTTAACTTACTTAAACACATGACTACAAGATCTAGCATAGCTCACCATGTGGCTCTTCAGGTGGAGAATCTCCATGCCATTGGCAGGGTGTCATGGAAATTTTTCATGACATTGAGAGAGTTCATCTGGCAAGCCAAAATGGACTGGCTGAAGCATGAAAGACTTGGGTCCTCCCACAAGAAGGTTAATATGTAGTCAGCTCCTCTGAATGCTACTCTGCAGAAGTGTTTTCTTAAGGGGAGCCTCTACAACTGGTATCTACAGCGAAGATAGGTTGTTTTGCAGGGTTTCTTGTGTTTTCAAATACCGCCCTCTTCCTTTTCTCAGTAACTACTTGTCATATCAGTAAATAAATAAATGAAAATACCAGACTTCTCTCTTCCCATAAGCCAAACATTTTCTCTGCTGACATGCTAATCCAAAGGACATATTTTGACTCTTAGTACTATGGGATACTTTTACAGTTGAGTAATAATCACATTACAGTATTTTTTCAACTAGCAGTCCATTTTAGACAAGTTTGATAATCTAATGACTCAATCCTTATGTTATTCCCAGTTCTAGGATTACATCTTTTTACAACTACTTTACATAACCTCAACAATGATTTCAAAACATATTACCTGAAATGAGTATCTACAAACTATACTGTTTGGTTCAGCAGAACTACAGTGGCAAAATTAAGGATTTTAGGCTTCCAAAACACTCCAGATGCTTTTGTCAGTTCCAACCACTAACACAGTTCTCACATTGTTAAAGTGGATTCTAGCATGTGTTTTTCATATCTTTTTACTCTTTGATAGTATAGAGCAGTGATGGCGAACCTTTTAGAGACCGAGTGCCCAAACTGCAATTCAAAACCCACTAATTTTTTTTGCAAAATGCCAATACAGTAATTTAACCTGTATACAGGTGGTTATGAAGGGGTGATGCCAGGTGCCCACAGAAAGGGCTCCGAGTACCGCCTTTGGCACCCGTGCCATAGGTTCGCCATCACTGGTATAGAGGTACATGGGATATGTAGTAGTCTTGTAGTTAAAGAACAAAGAGTTGTTTTTCAGGAATCTTGCAGCTGCAGCTCACCTATCAGGTATCGGATGAGGCTGGCAGAGAGAATTCAGAAAGATACAAGTTGAGGACCAGAAGAGCTCTGTGAGAAAGGAAGGTATGTCAATAAGTATAGAGATGTCTGAATATACAGATTAGTGGACATTCATTAGGTCATACTTACAGATGGATCAAGAATGTAGGAGGAGGGTAGAGAGGGAGTGAAGAAGAATGCTTTTTGGAAAGAAGGGGAGAAGCCATGATTAAGCTAGCAATGCATTTTTATGTAGTTTATTAGATTTTAGTAACGGATTCTAGACTTCAGTTTGAGTTACTTAGAGTAGGATAGATCTCTGTTATTTAATGTAACTATTCTTGGTATATCTGAGTTCTCTACATTCATTTAAAATCCCTTTACTTTGCTGCTCATTCTGACTCACCTTAAACATAGAGGCAATCTTAAAAAATATAATGATGTTTATTAAAATACAATAATAAGGAAAAGTAAGCAAAAGTCTTAAAATAATTTTAAGAATAGAAAACTTAGAAAAGAACTGACTGAAAAGAACAGACAGAACTTTTCCAGGGATGGCACTGAGAAGAAGTCAATCACTGAATGTTAAGAGGATCCATGAACTCACAAATTGCAGAGAAATTACTATATTTTCAATAACATGGTTTTCCTTTCCTCTATTCACCAGTAGCAAACTTTACTCCTGTGCAATGTAGGTAACTCTATCCAGAATTAATCAAACCAGTTATTCTCATCTTTGTTCTACCTCTGTGTTGAGAAGAAACAGGGGCTGTTTCCAGTATAAGGAAGAATGTCACTTTCAACAATGAGATTAAACCTATTTCTTTCCAATAGACCAGCAGCTGTTACTTTCTCTAATAGTTCATCCATTCATTCATTCATGCATGGGATTTCTATTTTGTCAGACAGATGCACAGATGTCTCATCGCTTCCCTTGGAATGCCTGAAAGCATTGCTTGGTCTTCCGTCTGTAATCTGACACTACAGGACTTGTTATCAAGGAGTATGTCCAGTAGTACTAAATCGCTAGCAAGTACAAGCAAGGAAGTGAAGAATGTGGCTGAAAGCAAAAAAAAAAGCCATTGCAAAAAGCCAGGAACTAACATGCACATGACTGACAGCTGTCCTCTCACCTGCTTGCTATGCAGGCATTTGGGCATGAACTGAGGCTCTTCATCTTGGATCTTTCCAAATTGTTTAGACTACATATCGAAGCAACCCTGGACAGCATGGCTAATGGTGAGGGAGGGCATGAGATGGTGTTCAAAACGTGTGAAAGAACCTGCGTTAAAGAAGGCTGCTTTCATTATTTGTTTGTTTGTTTTTCCTTCAGAGCAATTCATCTCCAAGGATGGGTTCTCAAGCCTCAATTACCAGCCTCTGTGTATGTCAAGGAAATGGTTTGGGAGATCTGGAACCAGAAACAGAGAGCTTGGTGCGCCTAGATTGAAGATTGGTTTGAAAGGATTCCTCTCTCTTAGGAATTGAGGAAGGACCGCTGCTTTTGATGCCTGCTGCAGAAATCTTTGCTTCCACTTTGCTCTGCTTACTTAAAGAACACAATACAAAGGCACTGGTATTTCCAGTACCTTCTCACTCAAAAGATGCTAAATAACTAAATTTAGTAGTGGTGTTCTTGAAAATTTATTACCATTAGAGGGAATTATAAACTTACAGCAAAATTGTTTTGCTCTGGACTTGATGAAATGCAAAATACCTAATCAAGCAAAGCTGGCTTATTAGAAATGACTGAAGAAACCTTCCATAAGCCACCGTTATTATCCGTGTGCTGCCATATCCAGCTGCCTGTTTCCACAGGAACATTACTTGTACATTCAGCTTACATCTGTTGTAAAGTAACATTTCAAAATGCAAAGATGCTGTAGTGCCATGAGAGTTACACTGTGCTGGAGTAGTTAGGAGTCTCTTTATTCAAAATCAGAAGCACATACCATTATATTCTAAAAGCTTCTGGTGCTTTGGAATAAGATGCAAGGATTTCAAGTCTGAGTTATCTGACAACCTTACATCGCAATAATGCTCTGGAAATCACAGTCTAAGGAAAATAGAACAGCAGTGGCTGCATAGGACAAGAAATAGAAGCAGTTGTTTCTTTTCTCTGAATGAGACAGCTGAAAAAAACTCTTCTCTTATTAAACCCTTCTCTTTGCTCATCTATTTCTTTTGCAGCTGATTTCTTAGGGATCCTTTTAAAGTGTTGCTGTTAGTACAGTATGTGCTGTCAAATTGCTTTGGACTGATGGCAATGATATGACCAACAGGTTTTTATTGAAAATGACCCTCCTCGGGTGTTTTAGCATGCACCAAGCTTGAAATATGAAATAGCACTCCAAGCTATTTATTTTAAAAAGATACCCTCACTCATTAATTCATAATCGTGTGAACTACGAGGTGAAGGCAGGACAATTTCTCAGTAGCTGGTTTGACTTCATGTCAAAAAGGTAGCTCTTCAAACAGCCAGGTCATGCAAAGGTAATTGATAATCAGCAGATTGTGTTTGGAGGTAAACAGCATTTTTTGATCATGTTAATAACAATTAGGAAAAACAGCAAAATGTTGTACTAGCTAGCTACTGCAGAATGTCAAATTAGTAAGCAAAAATGATAGGCAGAATATCACCACAGACCAAGAGCACTGCTTGGTGATTATAGGGAGCATCTGTTTTGCACATTTAGCACTTGATTTGGCAGGAACTTATCAGCAGGGAAGATGACATAGCAAAAAAGATCTTGACTAATGTCACAGATATCTCTTCACCTCCCACTCTTCCAGAGAAGGACTCTTCTTCTCACATCTCATGAAACCAAGGTAGTTGAGGTTTTTGTGTATCTGTTTTTGTTGTGCTTTGTTTGGCAACTTGAGGTCTATGACAGAATGTCTTGGAATACCAAATCTCAACACAAGTTGGAATATTATAGTTTTTAATTTTGAAAGTACAACCCTATGTATGTTGACTCAGTCATAGGCCATATGAGTTCAATGGAACTCATTCTCAGCTGCTCCAAGGTTGCTGTGCCCCAGGTGGTGCAGAGATACAGATGAAGAATGCAAAGTTATGTATACTGTATGATGTTACAAGTATCAAGATTACCTATAGTGACTAGCAGCATTACTATTTTATAGGATCAAATCCTGCTATATAATTATATCTGCAGAAGGCAAAAAAAAATGTAACTTGTATCATCTTTTTGCTGACAATTAAAATATCTCTGTTTCGATTCACACAGTTCCTACAGACTTGGCATGCACAGACTTATTAATTGCTTGCTGCAAATTGCCACCATTTGACTTCTTATGGGGATAAGCAAGCAACAGCAATTTGGGTATAATGTACCAAATAACATTTGCCAATCACTCCTAAAACATTGTGAGGGATTATTGTGGCCATTTTGAATATTTTGAATAACTAAATGTAACAGAAAAAAACTCACGTGTTAGTAACAAGTACACATTATTAATGCATTACTTTTAAATTAATTTTAATGGTTAGAATCCTCCTTTCCATAAGGTTTGCATAACTTGTCATGGGTAAGTGTAGATAATTGATGGGGTGCTGGGGCATATCTTGGTTGCACACCTGATTATGAAAGTGAGAAATATCCAGGCATCTTGACAATTAGTCGCAATTAGCCTTATTTATTTATTTATTTATTTATTGGGCTTATATACCGCCCATCTTCCCGGAGGAACTCCGGGCGGTTTACAGCAAAGACAGTATAAACAATAACACACATTTAATAAAACAATTGAAACAGGTAACAAACTAATCAATTAAAAATAGCAATTAATAATAGCAGATGGCGGGGGGGGAGGAACCTTTTTAGTCACCGAACGCCTCCCGGAAAAGGAGAGTTTTTAATGCCTTCCGGAAGGCTGGCAGGGACTCTGCAAGGCGCACTTCGGTGGGGAGATGGTTCCACATAGTGGGGCCAGCCACAGAGAAGGCTCAGACGCGGGTGGATGTTCTCTGAGTTTCCCTGGGCGTGGCCACCTGCAGCATGTGCGGCCGCGACAGCCTAGTCGGTCGGGCCGATGTTGATCACTGGTTGATCTGCTCTGCCAGGTAGTCAGGTCCTAGGCCATGGAGGGTTTTATAAATTAAAACCAAGACCTTGAATCTGATTCGGGACGCAACGGGCAGCCAATGCAGGCGAGCCAGAACTGGGGTAATGTGGTCGAACTGACGCACACCCGCCACCAGTCTGGCTGCCGCATTTTGAACCCACTGCAGTCGCCAAAGGAGAGTCAAGGGCAACCCCATGTAGAGCGCATTGCAATAGTCTAGTCTCGAGCCTTGACAGGTTACAGAAATCTTAAGTATACCCATAACATTCTGACCCATGTGTAAGGGAGGGAAGTCCACAAAATGAACAAACACATTTGTTCATACAATAGGGCAATGAAATTATTAAAATGTAAACTAAAGACAGAAACACTCATCAGCCATGACTATATTGTGGCTAAAATTGCCAAATAACACATTTCCAGAAGATATAATTATTTTGGCAGCTCGTCTGGATAATAGCATGCTTGCAGGCATCCCTGCAAAGGCAGTCAGGCATATATGCCATTCATGGTACTAATGACCCAGTTTGGAATGACATAGAGTCTTAATTTATGTGCATGTATAATCCCAAAAAGAATGTACAGAGAGGACTCTGTGTATGCAGACTTAATAACATAGTAAAAGTAACAAAGGGTTTGAAAGGCCTACATTCCTCAGTGCCCTTTACATAAGGGATGAAACTTACACTTCTCACCTGTCTAACACATGGCTTGGCATATCTGTGGTATGCAATGCATCCCGCTGACAAAGCTCCTTGCCATTCACACTGGCAGTGCACTCCTATACACGGGCACCAGTCAGTTCCACTGAGACAAATATGTCTTATTCCCAAGGAATTGGGTCCCGGCTTGAAGTATTAGAAACTGGGAAAGGGCAAAACAAAGCTCAACTCAAAAAAGGTCAGCATCTTAGGACTGCATGATGTACTGCCATCTGATATTGTCTCGGGTGCCTTTTGTGGCTGGGGCAGAGGCAACACTGAGGGTGATGTGATATAAGCACTGCTTCCTGTTGTATGCCACTCATTCATTTTTCTCCATTGTAAACTCTAGTCAAACAGGTTTTGTAGGTTTACAAAACATTAAAAGAAAGCCAACAGAACCTGTGAAGAAAGACAATTATAAGATGAGTATGTATATTACATGTTTCAAACACTGTAAACTAGATTTTATTTTAAAATGCTTTCATTTTAAAAGAAGGATTTTGTTATTTTGCTATGGTAGATGTTGAAGAATCCATAAGAACAATACTAAATATGGATGCTAACATAGGTTGGGAGGGAGGAACAGACAGAGCTTGGGGGAATCAGGGACAGCAATATTTTATGGATTCAATGTCTATGTTGGCAAAACTGAAGTACTAAAGGGCTTGAGGTTTAAGAATTTAAGAGCACCGTGTGTGATCATAGAACCAATGATGTGAAAGGTAAGAACAAGCATTATTCACACATCAATGTGACAAGTACCCGGTTCATTGAAATGGTGGACTAGAATGTGCACAGGGTTTGAAACAGACACTTTTCACCTCTAGGTCATTTGCTCAAATCTGGATTAGGTCATAACATGCCAGGAGTAATTGTGGCTGCCAGCTGGCTGGACAATGGTCTCTGTGAAATAAGTGGGTGGTCTAGGTCACATTCCTAGGGGACCCATGTCACCATCAATCCTGACCCATCAAAGATACTGAAGATCATCTCTGGCTGGAAGGAAAAAACAGGAGCAGGTGGTGGAGAAAGGAGACTGGCTTCCTTGTTCAGCAGCTGTTCTGGGATATTCTGCAGATGATTTTGCTAACACTACGAGAGTGCCAATGCGCACAACAATTTTCAAAACGGGAAGCTCTTAAACATAAAACATAATAAAGGAATGTTGAAAGAACAGATACTTGTCTTTTGGGAATCTCTCCAATTCACAGCATTTCAGGCTACAGATAATTGGCACATTTCAGGGCCAGGCACAAATGTTCATTCTGGAGAAACACCGTAATTTTTTAAAAAACCCCATTTCTGAACTCTGTCATTTATTCTTCTTCCCTCCTTAGTTTTAGATGAGAAAGCCGTCTAGTATTTTCTTTTAATCAAAAGGCCTTCCCCTTCCTTAGCTATACTCCCCCTTGCTTCCTGCTATAATTGGAATAGCAGGAGTGAACGGAGGAGGGTTTGCCAGGGTCCAGGGAAAGCATTTTAATGAGCTTTGGGGGAGAGATGAGTATGCCTGTGTTATTGTCTTTATTATCTGTTTCTCATCAAAGTTTTGCAGCTGGAATTGCTCTAAAAAGATGTCCTCGGTTTTGAAGGGGTCTTTCTGGACCACTGTGTGCTCCTTCACATTCTTGGAAGCTATGCTCACTTCTTTGGCACATATCCCTGTCTGACCTTTGCCACCCATCTTCTGCTTTCTCTGAAAATCCTAACAAGGCAATGTATCTCCCCTTCCCCTCTCCCTTTCTCTCTGGGTTAAGGGGTTTTACAACTGACTGTGGGCTTAAAATACTGTAGTGTGAGTGAAATGGGAACTTTGAATACAAACCTAGAAAATGAGCAATGACTACATTCACACACATCCTTACCTGGGACAAAGCTCACCCACAAAATACACAGTACAGTGGTACCTTGTATAAAGGAACTAATTCGTTCCAAATGAAATTATGTTAAGCAAATTTTCCTTTATACAAATTTCCCATAGGAACGCATTGAAAACGGAGTAATCCCATTTTTATGTTGTACGGATTCGCCCCATAGGCAATTATGTTAAGCAAATTTTCCCTATCTCCGGAATTTTTTATGTTGTACAGATTTTATGTTATACAAACTGTTTGTTATACGAGGGTCCACTGTAAAGGGATTCCCTTCTGAATGGAGAAAGGATTGACTGCGCTCTATAATGGGGGTTTGCTGTTCTTTTCCTTGGTTTGTTGGTTTTCCAACTCAACATTAAGGCGCCTGCAGATATGAATAACTCCTTGGAATACCTTTACCTCGAATATTAGTTTGCCTTTTTAAGTAGTAGATGAATTTGGACGAGACAGAGGCCACTGTGGATACCCTTTCCTTGAATGGGGCCTCTTATTAACCCCCCCCCCCCCTTATTGGTCTGTATTGAGAGGAAGAGGCAGCTCTTAAGTACCAGGAGTCAAGGTCTGCAATACATTTTCATTCCCACTATAAACAGACTCCAAGAAGATGTCACCAAAGCCATGGAAGAGAAAGGCGGAGGCAGGTGTCTGTGGGGGTGGGGTGGGGTGGGTGGGGGGTGGGGGTAAGATAGGAAATTATGAAACAGTTCTGTTAGTTATGTACTTAAACACAAAGCATGTTTGCAGGAGACAAAATCAAATAACCAACTGTAGTGATGTGACAAAAAAAAAGCTTAGTTGAATAATGTTGATATTCTGCGATCTCTGGCTACATAAGACAATATGCATGCATTTTTAAAACTGTTTGGAAATCTAGTAAAATCCCTGGTCTTGGTGTATGGCCAGAAACCACAGACAAACAGATTTTAATTTGATTACGGCCACCATGTGGCAAATGTGTATGGGTCCATAAAGTAACAAGAAGATGAATGACTGCATCCTGAGTTCTGAGCTTCAGAAAAATCAGGATTGTTTTTATGTTGGTGCCCCTTGGTGCGATTAAAACATGACACTTCTGTTAATTGGAAGTGGAAATAGAAATAAAAAGTGTTGTACAATACAATGTTTGAAAATGCATTCCGTAATAGAAAAAAATCTATCTTCCAGCAGGGCCCTCCAGGCAGGATCATTCTCTTATGCTTCCTTAGAATGAAATTTCACTTGGCAAAAGTTATTTCCAGTGTAAATTAAAATTCCTGATATTTATTTCAATCTTTCCATCATGGCTGCCTGATTACTAATGAATACCTCTTCGCCCCACCATCCCCACCAGGAAAAGTATCCCTTAAATGCTTCAATATCTGTTTCTGTTCTTTTTAAAAACTGGGTTAATTTAATCAAAAATTTAAGAAATAACATATACTGTATAATAAAAAAATTAAATCAATTATAAACCCTCCCTACCCAATCGCAATGAAATCCAACAGGGGGTAATTAAAAGAGATGATTCAAGGATCAGTTAAGAGATTAGGCCTTCATTTATGTCCAGCAGGGAATAGTAAGTATTTGTTAAGAAGAAAGTTAATCAAAGGACTTACTTTATCAAAACCTCAGTAGCATTTTCTCTGTCCAAACTGGGCAGCCCAGCACTGCAGTTGCATTTTCATTAATTTTTAAAAGAGTTATTATAATGTAGGGGAAAGAACAGCAATTCAAGATACATTGGGATGCAGCAGTCCGACAATAAATTTATCTGTCTTCTTCATTAAAACATGAGAGAACCACAATGCATAGAGCTTCTACACCCATGAATTTGATCTAATGCTTTGGAAAACTCTGATCAACAGTTTTAAAGGAAATTAATCTTAAAATTAAAAACCTCCCCCAACAGTTGAACTTCCCTTCCCCTCATGTAAGGCAGTGTCACCAGTGTACCAGGTCTTCCAGAGGAACTTGGCAATCAACAAACAGAATAGACAGTAATGCAACCTGCTCTTTGTACATAAAATAATGCCCTATTTACCAAATAGTAAGAGTGAGACAGCAGTAGTGCTAACAAAATAGTCCAACTTACCTCTGTCCCAGTAAAGAAGTTTAGAAAATAATTTGCAATGCAGTCCTCCTCCATTCACAAATGGTTGCTACTAATTTCTCCTTCTAAAAAGGAAATCATTGCTTCCAACATGAAATTAAACATTTTTCTGTGTTAGTTTAGAAAGCAACCAAGGAGTATGCCCATCCATAGTTGTATACTGCTATGACTGCTTGGGAAGAAAGGCAGCATAAGGGTGTTGCTAAATAAATAAATAAATAAATAAATAAGGTATGTGGGCAAGCTTCTGTGTCATTAAGAGCAGTTTTGGAGTCTCTTCTCTTTTAAAGGTGAACTTTACTGATGTGGACAGACATTCTGAAGAAGGTGGGCAGGAAGAATTTCTTTCCTGTCCTGTCTCACAATGGTTGAACCATAGATCTGGGTTATAGGAGTACTGTACTTTCTATGTCTCGTTAGTGGCTTCCCCACAGGCAGGGCCGGCGCGTCCATTAAGGCCATGAGAAGAAGCGCCAAAATGGAGAGGGGGTGCTGGCCAGCCTGCTGCCCCCCGCCCCCCCGCTGCTGGTCACCGCCGTCCGTCCCCCTGCTGCCCGTCGCCGCCCGCCGCCCGCCCCCTGCGCCCATCGCTGCCCACCCCCCGTGCCCGTCGCCGTCCGCCCCCACGCCTGTCGCCGTCCCCCGTCATCCACCGCCCCCTGCCACCCGGCCGCCGTCCCACCCCCCCCCGCCCCCCCGCCGCCCCCCCGCCGCAGCCAGCCACCGGCTGCCCCGCCGCCACCGCCTGGCCGACCGCTACCCACTCCTCGCCTAGGGCGCAAAAAACCCTAGCGCCGGCCCTGCCCACAGGTACTTGTTTACAACAGAGTGGTGGACAAGGTAGGCCCTGTTCGGACTGATGTATAGATTAGTATACCAATGGCTGTTGGTATGGTTTGATTCAAACTAAATGATGGGGCACACACATGTTTCAACTTAAGATTGGTCCATCTTGCCCCTTTAAGAGCATCACACACCTTTGCTCTTACTAGGCATCACAGTCCTAGTGGAGCCCCATCTGAGGTGAGACGGGAAAATGGGGGGAGAAACGTGACCTCCTTTCCATCTCACCAAGCTTCACCCCAATGTTGATCCCTTGTGCCGATACTGCTGCCATGAGCCTGCCATGCCACCACTGCTCTCTCCTGCTCTCTCCTTATTCGTTAGTTAACAGGGTATGCTTACACATGAGTAAAATAGTGGCCAAAAGACCTGAACATAAACCCATACATGTTTATCTGGTGGAAATAAGTTCCATGCTTCTCTGCAAGGCTTGCTCACATGTAAGTACAGTGGACCCTTGTATAACAAACAGCTTGTATAACATAAAATCTGTACAACATAAAAATTCCGGAGACAGGGGAAATTTGCTTAACATAATTGCCTATGGAGAAAATCCGTACAACATAAAAATGGGATTACTCCATTTTCAATGCATTCCTATGGGAATTTGTATAAAGGAAAATTTGCTTAACATAATTTTATTTGGAACGAATTAATTCCTTTATACAAGGTACCACTGTATATATGTTACTGAAGCTTTAATCAGTCTGTCATCTTGGACAAAGAATAGTTCAGTAACTAAAGCAAATTAGAAGCTATTTGGGGTATTACCATAAAACCATATCATCTGATTTGAGATGAGCAAAGTCTCAGAGAGACAGCAATATATTTTTCACAGGTTTGGGACTATAGGAACCAAAAACATCTGTAAGTGATTCTAATTTCTCAGTCCTGTGGAATTTCATGATCTAAGGTCTGATATAATAAGACCACGATGATGACTGTGACACCAACATTGTGCTTATCACTACGCAATTAAAGAAAACCTCTCTGGGCCTTTTCACACGACCCCTAAGATCCGCTGGCCACTTAAATTCAGACCAGAGATCTTGGGGGTTCGTTGCTCTTCCTGCGTCCCCACCCCTCCGCACTTCCTTGTTCCTGTCTGCGTGAGGGGAGGGAGAAAAAAAGAGAGGAAAAAATGCAGGCTCACTTGTCCTGATTCCTTCTTTTAAAGGGGCGGGAGGCAAAAACCAACAACAAACAGAAGCGAGGAGAGCCCGGCACTCTAGGTTACATCTGGATCTGGGATTTTCACCCTCCGAGAGCAGGTACATGAAAAGTGTGCTGGGACGCGCTTAGGTGGGCGTGGTCACAATTTTCTGCAAACTATGGAGCTGGTGGGGAAACAATTGTAAGCTCCGGAGCTGGCAGCCATTTGTGGCGGAGTTTAGGGGTCGTGTACAAATACCATACTTTAGTATAATATAACCTATGATTGTGGGCTACTAGTTCAAGGGGAAGCTAACTTCATCTGAAAGGTTTAATCACCTGGCAAAAGCCAATACAAGATGGATCAAGACTAATTTTCTCGAAGTCAAAGAGAGCAGACTTTGACCACTGGGGTATCCCAAGCAGAACATATTTTTAGCAAATAGTATAATCTGTAAAAACCACTTTAGAGTTAATTAATAGAACTCAGATTGGGAGACCTGTGGGGATTCACAACTCTGTATACTGAAAGTCTTAGTTTTATCATTAGATTTAGTAACTGCAAAGAAAAGCATTAGCCAGAAGGAGCAATAAAAATGGGCTTAGCCAGTAGTTTCCCATTACATCATATGACAAGCTGATGGGAGCGTAAGCCTAATTTTGCCTCTTTCATTATAATGTCTTGGAGTGGAAGGAGCATGGAAAGGAAGGTAATGTGATTTTTTATTTGTTTCACACATGCTTAGTTCATCTTACAATGAAGCTAAGAGCAGTCTTGTGTGTCTCAACCACCTGAGGACACCCTGGCTGGAATCCTGGTGCACAATTCCATGCCCTTAAAGGCTGATAGATGTAAATTTAAACTTTCCGATTAGAGATGGGCACGACTTAGCGGTATTCCTCTTTCCGTTTCCGTTACTCGTTTCCATTACTCAACGGAAACAGTAACGGGAAACTCGAACTGACGAACAAATAATTTGGTCTGATTTGTCGTGGTCATTCCAAGAGGCACAGAAAAAAAGTTTTTAAAAGTTAAAAAAAAAACGATTCCCGGTCCTAAAAGCAGGCAAAAACTGTCTGAGGGCACCTACCAGGCCAGAAGGGTGTTTTATTTGGGGGGGGGGGGTTCCCCGCCCCCCCTCTCCTTGGCTATTGCTACTGCTGCGCTGCTGGTACCAGGCTGGGAGGGCGCATCCATTTGTCATGCAGTGCGGGGGGATCCAAAATGGCGACTGCAATATTTTTTTTGAAATCGTTGCCCAAAACCCCACCAAAGCACCACAGAAACATGCGAAAATTAGCTATTTTAAATGCTTGAATTTTTACAGTAGCAGCAGTGGGTTTTTCTTGCAAAAAAAAGTCTCCGTTGATTTTATTTTATTTTATTTTATTTTATTTTATTTTTTTACACCTGCACATTCGCAATGATGGGCTCGCCCATGGGAGTGGACCATGCAAATTTTCCACCAATCGCATGGCCACTTGGCCAGGTTGACCACAGAGACTTCTGGGATGTGCCAATCGGGCATAAACAGCCCACTAATCGGAGCCCAAACCCGAACCCTAAGCCTAAGCCTAACCCATACGCCAGTACACTGTCCTTCTAAGTGGGTCAGAGAGGCACCCAGAGGTGCACCCCAATACTCACCCTAACCTCACCCGTAACTAGCCTATCCCTAGCCCTTGCGCTAACCCATCTTAATCTTAACCCTAAGCCAGATCTACTTGCATTGCAGTACATGCAAGTACGTGAGATGCAGCGGGTGCAAAGAGTCTGCCAGTCCGTCACTTGTGGCTCTGGCTGACTCCTGCAGCTGCCTCCAGGAGCCCGCTACCCCCCCAAACCAGTACTAATGACAACGAAAAAACAAAAAAACAAACCAACTAATTTTTGCGAATTTTCGCGAAAAACGGAAACGAGCCGAAATGGGCTGCCTCCGACACATGACAACTCGAAAACGTCATTTTCCCTAGTCATGCCCATCTCTATTTCCGATCCTGCCACCACTAGCTTCTGAAGCTCACTAGGAATCCCTTTTGACCTGGAGAAGCTTTTGGGAACCTCAACGTGTGAATAGAGGCAACCCTTAATATCCCCAAATTGTCACCACTAGTTCCAATCCCAGATGCAGGACTGCAAATCTCCACTACAGTTACTGTAATTAGTTTCAGATACATGACTAGGAATGCAATCAGCACCTTGTTAGTGGCAACTTGATCTTGCATTGCTATTTATATGCTGTCACTTACATATGAGTAAATTGTCAGTTGAATCCTGGCCATTGTATATAATACAGTAGTTGCTTATGAATCTAATGCTTTCTATCTAATGCTGTATCAAAGTACTGTAATCTATGATAAAAACTCAGCAGCATTCTGCCTTCACACTTTCTAGTTTCAAGACTACTGAGTTTTTAGATTCTGAGGGCTAAAGACCTTTCAGAAAATGAAAAAAGATGACAATTTGTGATATTACACCTACATATATGTTACTTCTGTACATATGTTATACATGTGAATAAGCATGCACAAGATTGTACTATGGTTATGAATAAATTTGGTTGAAAGTAAGTCCATTGATCAAATGAAGAGTTATTTTTGAGCAATCATTCCAGGATTGCACCATTAACTGCATATTTACTACAAAAAGTACATAGAACGGTAGTCCAGAGGTTAATTAAAATGTAAGGCAAAAATTGCCATTTAAAATTCTGGAACATGTAATCTTCCATAGCTTCACTATGAGAAGTTATCGCCATTAAGGATAAAAAGAGTATTATTCAACAGTATACACATACAAATTCAGGATTCAAAATTGGTTCTATACATCATTATATTGTATGTACCCATCCTATCCCATCAATTTTGGAAAAAAAAACGTTTTTGAATCATATGAAAAAGTATGCAAACATCCCATCATTATAGTTCAAAAGGCACATTTAATGTATTAAAAACATTGCATTACCTGTATAGAGCTGTCCAGATGGTCCATACACTGAATGCATTTCAAGAACAGAATTCTATGCCATCTTCCATGCTACAATTCTGTCACAAACCCAGGAGGATCGTCTTCCTGAATAGTGGCACAGAAATACCTGAAGATTACAGAGACTCAGAAGTGGACTGAATGGGTGGGTGGGTGGGTTGGTGGGAGGGAGGAGTGAACAGGCCATGATCTCATTCAGAGACAGCCTCCATTCATAAAAATCAGCAGGAACTGCTACTTAACACACCATCTGTCCTGCTTCATTCCCAGCCTCTACAGTGTTATTCACTGGATTATATAAAATGAATTGAGCTCTGCTGACATCTTGTGGTCATTCCCCCCCAAGTGTTGTCAGTAAAATTTCCCCCCCTAGAACTCAAATGCTTGTGAACACACTTAAAAGAAACTGAAAATAACTATTTCAAATGTAATACACACTCCTTTCTTGCCAGAGACTCTTGTGCTAAAATCCCAAGACTCAGCTCTTAATCGTGTTCATGGCTTTTTGTTATCAGTGGGTTCCTAGCCTTTTCACACATTTATTAGTTCATTTGAAATTTATATACCGCCTGCTTGCACAGAGGCGACTCAAGGCAGTTCACATGTCCAAGGAGATAAAAACACAACAACCATAACAAAGGATAATTGGCAAGATTGGAAATGTAAGAATATGTTAAAAACATAAACATAGGCACCTGGCAAAACAATACAAAAGAACGACAACAACACTGGTCACCAAACGCCTCCCTGAAGAGCCAGGTCTTCAAAGCTCTCCTGAAATCAGGCAGGGACTGCATCAGGCAGATCTAGGCCTGGTTCTGAGTAACTGCTTTGCGGGCCTCTCTAGGAGTGGTTGCACGAAGTGTGAGAGCCTGAGATCTGGTGGGTCCGGCCACAGTTGATCTGAGGGAGATATTTCCCATCCTTCTTGGTCTTCTCCAGCTCCACATCTCTGTTTTATATCATGTTTTCCCCCTTTCAGGCACCCCTTGTTTCTGTTCAAAATTTTACAGTAAACAAGAATGGAAGTGAAATACCAAGGGGCAAGGAAAGAGGAGGGAAGTGGGAAAGCAAAGAAAGAAAGAAAGAAAGAAAGAAAGAAAGAAAGAAAGAAAGAAAGAAAGAAAGAAAGAGGTCAAGTGAATATAGGAAGAAGGTAAGTATGTATTTATGCTTTTAAACATATATTTCAATGCTGTTATACACCATATTGAGTCCCTTCCCTGGGAAAAAGTGTTATATCAATGAACTGAAAACATAAACAATAATAAATTTTCTATTGGTGCAATATGGTTTATCTGGTGGGGGAAAATGAAGTCATTTAAAGTACTTTTAAAAGCATTTAATAGCCACTGATCTAAAATACTGCATATAAAACTCACATGATAACCTTTCAGAAAAGTAGCCTCCAAAAGTAATGCTGATGGTAAAAATGTAAGTACCTGAAAGGAAAGACACTCACTTTGTCAAATTAAAAATAGATTTCAGTTGCATAGTATTGTAGGCTAAAGTAACCTAATTGTTCACTATTTTAGATATATGCTAATTTGCTAAATACATTAAGCAAAACATTTATTTTTACTGGCCTAAATAAGTAATGAATTGTCTATGGCATGTTTTACAGCTACCGGTATATCTTTACTTATTGACACTTATTGTATCATAACTTCTTATCAGTAATGCTTCATAGTACTCTACAATTATACCTATTAACAGAAATTTTAAAGATAAAAAAAAAGAAAAGAAATGCTACTACACTAACTTTGTTTTTGATGAAATTATTGTGGCTATTCAAGTTTTCTCTCATACGTCTCTATTTTATGTTACTCCTCAAGTGACGGATTCATTCATATGTTTTCCCAGTTGTTATCAAAAGCCTCACACATAAGGGCTCAGACGTTTCCAATATTTGAATGGCAATGGATGCGTGAGGTGGACAGTGGTGGTGGAAAAGCCCCAGGTGAATGGGGATAGAGGCGAGGATCACATTGCAAGGCAAGGCTGTGCATCTCACACACACAGGATACCAACAGCAATCATGTAGCGGTAGCAGCAACAACGGCAGCTAACAAAGTTAACGTGGATTTTCCACCATAGATTCTAAATTGGCCTGAATGGGCGAACAATTACAACAATTTTCTCTGTGTTCCTAATATGCTAATAAAGTCATTTTCTTTAATATACTTTCAGTCTTAAGAACTTAGGTGCTTTAGAGATATTTTCTCTCCTTTTTAAATATGGCATACCTTTGCAGATTACTAACTTTTAAATTTTTAGAATGCAAGATACTGCTAATTTTAAAACATACTGTAATTATAGCATGATTTACATTTGTAGTTGTAACTTTTGTAACTTAACAACATGTGTAGTTGCAACTAAAAGCTTACAACTGAAATATATTTTCTGATTTAATTTCTGTTAACAACTTGATTTATTTTTGAATGTACTTTTGTTTGCAACTTCTCATAGTTTTAAAATTTCTGGATAGCAATCACATCTGCAGCTTTACACAAGTTGCAAGGATATATATTTAAAGTTTTTGCCCACAGTGTTTTTCCATAGCTCTAAGATTGTTGGATGTTTGCAGTATTTGAAGTATTTACATCCTTATGGAGCATATCAGCGAAGTAGATACATAAAGCTTGTAGTATTAGACAAACTTATATTGCATGGACATACAGTTCTGCAAAAGTGCGGTACCTTGATACTCAGATAAATTTTGAAATCACTGCCTCGTTTCATTCTGGAATCAACCTTTAATTGGGATAAATGCCAGCTGCAACAAACACAAGGTTCTGATTTTTTTTCCTCCTAGAGGTCTTTGGAGTTTTTAGGGCTCTTGGGGAACTGTTCAGGCATCAGAATTTCCTATCTGACATCTTAGGAAAAATGGTGACCATTACTGCAGCTGTTGGGCATATTTCTGGTTGGCTGTACATCTACCAGAACCATTCCCTTACTCCCAGCTCTGGTTTGCTATGTTACCTTTTAAACTAGGGTTTACCGGGATTCTGGGTCAGTACTGTATATGCAAATCCCCCTGGTGCTTGTTTCTGTAATCAGCTCCCCTGTTCCAACAACACAGGGACCTGTCTTCTGGCTTGATATTTTGGCCCTGAAATCTTAGAGACCATGATTCTACTACATTGCCAACATCCTTCCCCAGCTCCTAATCACATAACTGACAATAATGTTGGTAAGTGGATGTCAAAGGGTAAGCCTCCTTCCAGGGAAGAGGGATCATGAAAAACACCCCGGCATCTTCCATTACAAATCAGGAAAGTTGAATCCCCCAATGGGAATCCCCCTACGGGAAGATGGGTGGGGTATAAATCTAATAATAAATAAAATAAATAAAATAAACACTAAGAGGAATAGGAATTGTCCTCAGTTACACTTTGGAGGATTGGGCAGGTGACAAACCAGGATGGAAAAAAATCTCTTTGATTTTCTTCCCCATAGAATGGAATAATTAGATTTGGTAAATAAAAACAGGAGAAAGCACAGAAACTTGAGCTGTATTGTATTGTGTATTGTCCTGAACTTGACAGTTTTAATTTGACTTGCTTATTATAAGCTATAAGGTAGGGCATTGCACATATTAAGTGCATACACATGGTATTAAATAAATTTCTGGTGTAAATACAACTGTTAAAACAGTGAATTGTACTGACTAGCAGAAACTTACTTTGAAAGCTAGTAATCTTGTAGCTCTGCACCTTTTGCACTTGGAAATAAGCCCCACTTGAATCTTAATTGTGTATTTACTGTTTTTAGC
The DNA here is from genome assembly GCA_023846285.1 of Phrynocephalus versicolor. NCBI lineage: Eukaryota > Metazoa > Chordata > Lepidosauria > Squamata > Agamidae > Phrynocephalus > Phrynocephalus versicolor. Next base: position 46,125,283 of record JAHTLZ010000015.1, on the reverse strand, counting down.
TTTTAAATCCCATTTTAAAATGATGTAAGCCACCTTGGGTACTTTTAACATGGAAGGTGGGATAAAAATATTTTAAGTAAGTAAGCATTAATTTCTTGGTGTGCATGCCTAGGACTGAGAAGTAAGGAGTAGCTTTCTGACTCTCTACTACAGTACTTAACAGCATAAATGAAATGACATTTATCCATTAACCTGTAACTCAGACCACTGAACATAGAGCAAATTTCTGAACTATTTAGTTGTACAACTGCAGGTGTTCTACCATCATTTTTTGACACTAAGGTTTTCAGTCAGGATTGTGGGCCTAACCTTTTAATTGATTTATGTGCTAATTAAGTTGTTGTTTGGTTGGTTGTTTTTGCCAAGCCAGAAGTCTAGTCTTCTACTGCTACATTTTTTTATTTTTAAACGACTTGCAAGAATGGACTGAGGCCAACCCGGACACTACCAAAGCTATGGATATGGCCACTGGGTGACAGAACCATTTCAGTTGAAAGGAAACTTTCCTGGTTGGGGGGGCGAAGAGATGAGGGGGCAAGCAAGAGGCAGAGAGAAAGCTTCACCTGTTAAACGTCTGGCTGCCTAGGCTGCAAGAGAAAGCCTCACCTGTTAAATGTCTGGCTGCCTAGGCTGCAAGGTATGGTCACCTTTCTGAGACCCATTATTTCTCCCAACAGCTAACGGGTTAGCATCTGCAATTTGGCAATGGCCACACGGCTCCCCCTTTTTATTTCAATGGTACAGTACTAAGCAAGCGGCGGGAGCGCTCTCTCGGCGCAAGGCCGGCCGGACCAACGCCTGAAGGGGGGGAAATGCCACCCTCTCCGCCGCTTCTTCCCCGTCCCGCTGGGCCTGGGTGGGCTTGCACTCCCCGGGCTAGCAGCAGCCTTCGCCCGGGTGGGCACCATCGCCCTCCCCGCCGGCCGGCGGGTGCTCGGAATACAGCAGCCTCGTCCTTCCCACCGACGCCGCGCTCCGCCCCATCCCGCGGGGCTCAGCCTTCGTCGCGGCGCGCTCCCGGGGGCGCGCTGGCAGGGCGACGCGCGTTGCAAACGGGGAGCGGAGAGGCGCGCTCGCGAGCGTCGATCCCGCCCGTGACTCTGAGCCGGGAGCTGTGCCACTGGCGTGAGTTTGGGGTGTGGGGGGGGAGGAAAGGGGATCGAGGGAACGAGGCTCCTGGAGAGCCCTGGGGCGGAGGAGGCAGGGAAGGGGATCTCAGCCACGGGATCCTGCGAAGGGGAGCGGGTAGGTGGGTGGGGAAATCTCTTGCAGGAGAAGTGTGAAGGGCCAAAACCGGAGGGGATCCCGAACGGGATCGGTTTCCTTTTAGGACGGAGCGCTGAATTGCATGGCGGTGGTTCGTTGTTGGGTTAGGAGGAGGTTTGCCCAAGCGGAACGTATTATTTAGCCAGCCCTGCTACCCTCCTCGGAAGGTCGTGAAGGTGATCTAGTGGGGCGCGGGGAGGGGCGGGAAGAAGGGATCTTTGCGGAGGAGGAGCTGCGGGGGGCAGACTTGACTCAGTGGATCCTTTCTGGGAAGTTCTGATCCCTTCGGTGGATTTCAGAGGCGGATGAGGCAATAGAGGGGGAAGTGGAGCGGTGGAGGATCTCTTAGGAGAAGAGAGGTGTTGTGTGGTTGACGCTGGAAACGTGAATTAACTCCTGACTGCCCTTTAGATTCTAAACAGAAAAATGAAACCTTTAAAAAACGATTCGGCGGAAGATGCAAATAAAAGAGTTAAAACCATCTGCCATGAGAATAAGCAAAAACGTGTGGTGACCACCAGGAAGTGGTGGGTCAGAGTGTCAACTGTGGAATACTTTTTCATTGGCTCCCTCCCTCCCAGTAAGAGATCATGGGAATCCTACTTTTTCTAACTACAGTCCTGTACTACAGAGGGAAGGATAGTAATATGTCTAAGCAGATTCCAGGGAAGTGGATCAAGCAACAAATGAAAGTTTCCCTTTAAAAAGCAACAATTCACATTCAATTTTTTAATACGTTTCCCATTCTTGCTTTTCCCAGTACGCCGAGTGAATCCCATTTCTTCACTTGAGGACACATTTGTGTCATATGCCACATATTTGTAATGGTGACAGTTTACAACACATGATTCAGATTGTAGCCCTTCTGTTTTTAGCAGCTGTGTGAGAAGAAAAATATTTTTAAATGATCACTAAGTCTTTATATTAGCCAAAGGTTTTACCAGTGACATTATACTTGTCACACAGCAGGTAAATTAGTATCCCCAGTTAGTCACAATTAACTTGCAACGTTCATCCATGAATCTGTTTAGTCCAACATTTGCACGTTTATATAGATGTCAGTGTTAGGTTGTACATTGCAGTCATGCAGGACAATCTTAAATATATTTACACTGACGCAGGTCCCCTAGGTAAATGTGAATAGCGCTGCCATCTCAATGTGCCAGTGTGGCCTGCCCTAGCTATTTGGATTTTCTCTGTATCATTAATAAAACTGAGCATCTCCTCAGTTTTTTTTTTATTTAATTCATTTTAAATTTTGAGTTTATTACATTTTATCCTGAAGTCCCCCCCCTCCACGCCCAAGGGATGTATGCTCAGAACATTAATTTTATCTCAGAAGATAGGTTTTCATTCACTTCTGTAAAGAGATGCAGTCTTGAGAGACTCGTAAAGTGCTGCAATATTTTCCATGTGATTGAAACTCAGGGAAGGGCAGAGAGAAGGCAGCTGATTTAACATAATTCCAGTAACTCCCTTCCAGTGTAAGTTTATTCACAGCTTTGGGACTAGGTAGTCAGCACTGGCTGTCACAAATTCCATTTGAATGGAAAATCCCTGTGTGTGCTGGCAAGGGAAAATGGGTGAGTGGAGTGCTAATTATTTGGTTTTTAACCAGTAGCGCTGTTTTGATCAGACCAGGGACTTAGCCTCAAGGGTCTATTATTTAACTGTGGTTGTTTAGTCTTTACCTGCAGATGTAGCAGTCTGTTTGTATCAATCATGACAATTAGTGCCAGAGAGGTCACTAACAGAGGATTTGAAAAAATAGGGCTTGTGCTCTCGAAAGCTCAACGACCTTTTTTATTTTTCTGCTAGCAGCCTATGAAGTTATCACCCATAGTCTAGTTTTGATTTTGCTGACTTTTATGGCTGCACGGCTCTAAACCTGTTTTTACTGTAACAGAGGATTATGGTTCTTATGAAACCCTCTAAAAGGAGCAAAAGATTTGGGCCTTTGCTCACTTGTCCTCTGTAGCGCTAGGGTGACAGGGTTGCAGTACTTTGAAAGCAAATAGGTTTCTAAGGTTTCTTTAAGGAATTGTTCTGATCCTGGTTCTTTAAGGAATTTTAGCAGAAGTGCATACTGGCTTTATGAGCTGTGCAGGGGCAGCACTGTGATCTCATCAAGCTGGTACACATGAACCAGGAAGTAAAATACAACTGAAATAAACAAGAGCAGTGAAGCAACACCTCTCTGAAGTAAGAGGGATGTAGGTGTGCTTTTGAAGGAGAGTTTACTTCCAAATTGTCAAGGACAGCGACTGAAATGATCTCCTGTAGGTTCCCCACCACCACATGTAGGTTTTGACTCCTGTACAAGTTTCAGGAACCTCATCTGTCTCTGCTTTAGAGCAAGATTCTCCTTTCCTGTTTGTGTGAATCATGTCTGTGTCTGAGGAAAGTATTTGCTGTGTTCCTGCTCCCTCCCCCTCGTCCCCCAGTTTTCCAGGTCTAAGAACAAAAATATGACGAATTCTAATCTTTTGCTTGGAACTTAAACTGAGAAGAAGGGGAGCTGTTGTAATAGTTGTTAGACTTACTCCCTTGGCATGACAAATTTATTGCATAGTATCGTGCCAGGATTTAAAATTCAGCTTGAATAATTGGTACAATATTTTGTTTTTATTCTCGTTTTATTTGTATAGCTCAAATAACCTGAATATACAGGTTACTGAATATTTAGATCTCTCTTTCTGGGTCAGCTGATGGGGCCAAAATGGCTCAGAAACATTTACAGTATTATGGTTGGAAAGAGATGGAGGAGCTCTGAGGAAGCCAAACAAGTTGGGGACTGTGTGATGCCTGGAAAGAAGGAGACCGTTTGATAATTCCATAAAAGCCTTAGATAGGAACAAAGTGTTTAAGAATGATCACTGGGTGTGGGTTGGTGGGCAAGGAAAGGGTTAAACATTCACCTAGGGATTTTCCTTCTTTGGAATTGGTCCTCAAGGGACATTGACAAGGGAATAAGGGCTTGTGGACTACATACAGTACTCTGAAATCTGAACCCAGTGCCACTTGGCTTCAGATTTTTCTAAAGGGGCATGCACTTCTTTTAAAGTGGGGTGCATATAAGCCAGAATTCCAGGGACTGTGCCTACCATCTCATGGACCTGGGAGGGCCATAATTAGTCCTGTGCCCCCCCCTCCTGCCACTGCCAAATATTTTTCTTAAGATTTTTTTAAACTGAGAAGGCACCCTCTAGTAGCAAACTGAAAACTAAATATCAATGTGGGTTGCCCCGATTCTCCCTACATTTCTTAGAGGGCACCAAGGAGGCTTTTTTGAGCAGGGGTGCAATCTGATGGCTGCAAAGACATACACAGATTAAACCGGAGAGGGGTTGTTTTGACAGGAATAATTTCCCTTAAAGCTACCCGTCTTGCCTGCTGGGGAATCTCTCCGGCCTATAACATAATTGTATGTTATGTTTTGTATTTAAACTGCTTTCATTTTGGTTTACTGTAAACTTCCCAGAGAAGTTTGTTATGGTATGGTGTACAAATGTCAAAGTGCAGTATAAATATATAAATGGAAAATAATGCTTGGATGACATTGCAGATCAGCTGCTGTGTAGTTCAGTGAACCTGGAGTCAGAAAAATAAGGTCTTAATTTCTTCTGTTTCAGAGAAGAAAATCTTAGATCAAAGTTTGTTGAAAGGAGACCATGACCTACTGCTAGACAGTTTGTTCTGCTGTTCTTTCAGGTAAGTAGGAGATGTGTTTTAAAGGAACTACGATATGACTTGGATGCTTATTTATTTATACTCAGGCTTGCATTTTGAGTGTACTGGATTTGTCTCCGAGCCCTGATGTGTAGCGATGATCACAAGTGCATTTTTTGATTTTAAAACTGGTGCGCCAGCTGTGCCCATTCCTTGAGGTCTCTGATTTGGCTGTGGTGACCCATGTGTTAGTTACATCCTGCTTGGATTATTATAATTTTCTCTACACAAAGCTGCTTTTGAAGATATTTTGGAAACTTCATCTGGTTCAAAATGCCTTGGCCAAGCTGTTGAATGGGGCTGGCTATAGGACACGTGCAGCTCCCTTCTTAGAGTAGCTTCACCGGCTGCCAGGCAGTGTTTCCCAGTTGAGACGGCTAGTTATATCCCGTAAAGTCTTATACAGCTTGGGCCCATGCTGTCTGAAGGACCCATATGAGCTTTCTCTATTCCTAAGATCTTTAGGGGAGGCCCGTCTTTCAATTCCATTGACCCTTTCAGGTATGTTTGTTGGGAATGTGAGAGAAGGTCCTCTCTGTGGTTCCTGCCAGGTTGTGGAATGCCTTCCCTCAGGTGGAGGTTGGGCTCTCCTAGTTTTGGAAGCAGGTAAAGATACAGGGGTAGCCCGACTTAAGAGCAGCTTGACTTAAGAGCAATTTGACTCAAGAGTGGAAAATTGTTGACATTTTAACTGCTGCCTTACAAATTTTAGATATGGTCTGCTCGATTTTCAAATATATTTTTTCATTTTGTAACACCCCTCCCCCCAGATTTTAGATAGGTACCCTGACATAAGAGTAGATCAACTTAAGAGCATACATTTGGAACGGATTAAATTCGTAAGTTAGGTACCACTGTATTTCTTTTTAAACAGGCATTTAAATTACAGTGGGCATTGAAGCTGGATGTGTCCGTAATTTTAGGCATAGGTTTTTTTCAGTCTGTTTTTACAAGTTTTATATTGTATTAAATAATTATTTTATACTATTCTATGTTTAATTATTCTTAATTGAGAAGTTTAATATGCATTTAACAATACTTGTATGCTAAATATAGGAGCCACTCAGACTTCATTATAGGAAAAAAGCAGCCCAGAAAATATTATTTATTTATTTATTTATTTATTTATTTATTTATTTATTTAAATAGACTTAGATCCTATGTCTCAGTTGCAGGCTTTTCCAGGCATTTCTCCATGTTTCCATCCTTGGTCCTACACATTCATTTCAGTCCACTCTTTGGAGACTTGAGATGTAGACCAAGAGCCTACAAATTTAGAAGTCAGAAGTTATTGATCTTAATAATCAGTTGTTAAGAAATATAGATAGGAGTAGGTGGCTCATCTGGCACAGTAAGCCATGCCAGAAGATATTGAACTGGAGATTTGTAATGAGGACAGGTGTTTAATACTTCTGCTTAACGTGTATTTAGCACACACATTATTAGTAGATGGTTGGAGCACATTAAGCCACATTAACTACTAAATGATAGTGGAGATATATATATACCAAGGGAGATACAGTATTGAGTGCCTTTCGGGCCTATATCATTCACGGTTTAAAAATTCTAAGATATTATAATTGATTTTCTACTTGATTGATACCATTATAGAATTTATGAATTTTTCATCATACCATTTTGAGGGCAGGAAGCATATCTTTTATAAAGGTGAATGCATAGTTGACTTGCATGCTCAGTACAGGATTTGTATCTTAGGATGCTTGTGTTGGAGATAAATTAAGGGTAGCATGTAATTTCCCAGTAAGCTACTGTAATGCTATTGCAAAAATAAACTGATATTTTTCAAGGGCATGTTTCTTTTCCGAGGCTGTGCTTTCCTTTGCTGGGTCTGCCAGGCTAGAAAGCAGCGGACCTAATCTCTTTAGAGTGTACACTAGGATGTGGCATTTATTCTTCCGCAAACTGAACAAACAGTCTGTGAGAGGGATTTTTTTCTCTCCCACAGGAAGTTCATTTGTTAAAAGTTCACGTCTGAATTTGTTTAAAAAACAAAGTACCATATATACTCGAGTATACGTCGACCCGAGTATAAGTCGAGGCCTCTAATTTAACCCCCCAAAACTGGGGAAACGTATTGACTCGAGTATAAGTCTAGGGTGGGAAATGCAGCAGGGCCTGGCAGCTCCTTCTTTGTAAACTGGGGGAGTGGGGTGTGATGTTTAAAATGACTTTTAGCCACTGACCCAAGCACTTGCCAGGCCCTGCTGCATTTCCCACCCTAGACTCCCCTGTGATGCAGAGGGGGGTCATGAGAAGCGGCACACAATGTTTAAAATGACTTTTAGCCGCCGACCCAAACACTTGCCTCAGTGGCTAAAAGTATTGGCCTGCATATAAGTCAAGGCCCCCTTTTTTCAGCCCAAAATTAGGGCTGAAAAACTAGGCTTATATTCGAGTATATAAGTAAGTTCATTAAAAGCCTATTTCGAAAGACTTCTCATGTGTGAAGGCCTGGCCTAAACCGGTGTGTCCCTCCAGAAAAGTCGTAGTGTTGTCTAATCTCCACACACATCCCGCTCTCTCTCTTTTCTCTCATTAGTTGACACCTGCACCAGGAGCCATGACAGATTGGCTGTTCATCGGGTTGTTCACAGCACTGGTTGTGCTTCTGCTGCTGACCGTCTTTGGCTTTGCTGTTTATTCTGGACTTTTCACGGACGTGGTTGTGAGTGCTGGCTTGCCCCCCATCAGCAACATCACTGTGGCCTATAAATTCCAAGTGGGGCCTTATGGGGATTGCGGAAGGCTGTTCACGGAGAGCTGCAGCATCTCTCCAAAGCTGTACTCCATTGCTGTCTACTACGACAACCCTCATACAGTAAGTCCCACAGAAAGCTGCCTAGCCTTCAGCCCCTTGCCCTGAATGTGGCCGTGGTTTATGGACCACCAGAGACTGTTTATTGAGTGGTTAGATTTGTTCTTAATGTGTTTACCTGCTACATTGGTAGTCCATTATTTCCTGCAAAGACTTCATGGTGGTGGATGTGGTTGGTCTTTCTCGTTGCTTTATCTTCTGTAAGGCAGGCAAGTGATTCTGAGAGAAAATTATTGGCCCGTTGTTTGGTAAACCTCCTGGCCGATTGGGTTTTAGCCCTGTGTCTCTCCAGTGCTAATGTAACTGGTGCACCACACAGGTGCTCTGCTATGTATTGAGATGTACGGTATATCCTGAGGCTTCCAAGCTGGCTGTATGGAGCTACTTAGATCCTGAGGCGGTTTTATCACAGGTTGCAAAAAGGTTAAGCTTTCACATAATTCAACTTCCTGGGACAGCAACACCCAGGGCTCAGAAAATTGGAGGTATGAAATTTTGTACTGGCATCACATGTAGTACAAAAGAGAACATGGATTGCATATATGTGATGTCTGTCTTCTTTTTCAGGCTTCCATAATCACATTCTTTCTACTGCCCTGATGTCTTTCTTCTTCCAGGTTGCAGATATTTTCTTCCCTTATTTACCAGTCACCTTAGGGTGGTATTTTTGTTTTTGGTTTATTTTTTGCAAGTCTGGATGTTGTAACTATCAGTTCTATGTGTTATGTGAATCTGTGCAAGCTGCATGGGTCTTACGCTTTCGGCCAAGGTCAAAGATTACGTGTTTGTGATTCAGGAGTTGAATGTCTCTGACACAGTCCTTTGTTCCAAATTTAGTATCCTTTTCTATGATAGGGGATTGGGCACCACTTGGCAACCAGGTGAAGGACAAAATGAGTTTATGTCCTGAAGTTTAGAAGAATTATATTTTTGGACTACATCTTCAAGAATCCCCCTGCCACCATGGCCATTGCCTGTGCTGGTTGAGGGATTTCACAATTTGTAATCACTGCCTCCCTACAAAAAAATAAATTAAAACACCCTTTCCAAACTCTACTATGGTTGGAACAAGAAACCCTCTTTGCCACGGAGAAAGCCAAGACAGGGAGGTCTTGCCATCAGAAGTATCTATCAGTAGCTCTGAGTGGTATCAAGAGAGAGATATCTAGTCTCATGTGCTCCCGGACAAATTTGGTGGGGCCACTGTGAGATACAGGAAGCTGCACTAGATGGGCCTTTGGCCTGATCCAGCATGGCTCTTCTTATGTTCTTAATTGCGATAGCTCCTGCCTTTTCTTCAGTGGGTGAGTTAATCTGCTTTGAGGAGAGGCAGCCTGGAGAGCTCATACTATCAGCTGATGAAGAGATGATCAGCTATTGTGTAAGCTTTTGTGCTAACTTCCGTGATTGGCAAAATGTATACTAGGTAGGCATCTCATTGGATTCAGCAAGGATAATATTACTTGATGGTTCTTTCAGAATGATTATTGTTCATTAATATAAAAACATTAGGGGCAAAAGCCATCATACAAGAAGCAGGACTTTAGAATGATAGGTCTTGAGTTGGCATCAAAGGCTGCATAAGGATTATTGTCTTGTAGCAGGTTTGGTAAAATCAATCTGTGCTTCAGGTCTTTTAGGAAAGAATGGTTTATGCTTCTGCTTTACCTTTATGTGGCATGTGCGGCTGGTAAACTCAGAGAAATACCTGCTGATTTACAGTTATATACAAATGGGATATGTAAGTACAGTACAAGCTGCCTAGATGCCCTAAGCATATCCAATCTCGCCTGATTTCAGAAGTTAAGCAGTATCGGCCCTGGTTAGTACTTGGATGGGAGACCACCAGGGAATGCCAGGAGCTGTAGGCGCCTGGAGTAGGAACTGGCAAGCCACTCCAGTATTCCTGCCAAGAAAACTCCATGGACATGGGGTCCATGGAGATGGGGAAAACTCCATGGATGTGGGGTCACGAAGAGTCGGTCATGACTGTAACAACGCAACACACACACACACACACACACACACACACACACAAAAGTACAGTACAATAAAGTTGTTTGATATATTTAGACATGATTTTAAGGACTCAGAGGGCAAAGAGTTAACATTATGGACAACTCAGAATCATGAACAGTCTACTCAGTTTGTCGGATGAGAACTTGGATGTTAAACAACAAAACTGAAGAAGGTTTTCTAAAATGAGTGAATGACAGCAGCTATTTATAATGAACAACAGAGTTTCCTGTGTTTAGAAAAAAATGTACGATTTCCTCTTCATCATGTGGACACCTTTGCACCCCTCCCCTGAATGACATTTAAGGTTGTCATTTCCTGCAAAAAATGAAAATAGGTGATATCACTTGAAATCAAACTCTTGCAAGACTATGTGAGCTGATGCTTGGTTCCCATTTCCACCCCCACCCCCCATAAAATTGTCCACCAGTACTAAGAAAAAGAGAAAAGAATCAGTTTGTAGAAGGTCCTCAGGGACCTAAGGCACCTGCTGTAGTGACCTCCCTTATTAACCCTATTGTTTGTGTCATAAATACAAGTGTTTATAGAGAGATACTATCTCTTCTGCCCATTGGCAGCTCCCCAGCTTTTTGGACGATAGTAATTCTGTATAAGTTAGGAAATCCAGGAAGCAAAATCTTATTGTGCTTTTTTATCTTGATCAAATGTTTGGTTGACATTTACCAGAATGAGTTTCCAAATATTTGGGAGGCACCCAATTGCCAGGACAACCCTAGTTACTTTTGCCTGTGGTGTGTTCTTCATCTCCCCCAATTTTCCAGTCGCCATGTATGGTAATCCTCACTCTCACTAAAGCCTGTAGGAAAAGGAACTGATCCCTTACAGCCCAGCTCTAAGTTTACATTCAGTGCCATTGCCCAAAAGTAGCACCAGTTATATTTTTTCCAGGTTATTTATTTTTATTTTATTTTAGAGCATTTTACCTTGCCTTTCTCCTTGGAAAAAGGACCCAAGGCGGCTTACAGAATGAGGGATAATATATAGTCCAGTACAATTAAGACATGTTCAAGTATTGAGAATTGGGTGGACTGCTTGTTGGGAGATTCAATATGTTGTTTGGTGAAACTGTTGCATTCAAATGGCTTCTGGACCTCAAGAAACCCTATTCAACAAGTCGTTGAATGGCTACTGTTTTAAAGAAAGCCACCTCAGGATATTGGAAAATTAAACATTTCCAAGGAAGTGATTTTTAAAAATATATTAGAGTAGTGCATCTCTCTCTCTCTCTCTCTCTCTCTCTCTCTGTGTGTGTGTGTGTGTGTGAGAGAGAGAGAGAGAGAGTGAGTTGTTTTTAAAAAGCTGAATGGAAAACTTCCTCTCAGAAGTGAGATAAGACAGGAGGGGTAATGAGAGAGTGGTTTATTTGCTTTTCTCTATCAATCAGCTTTTGACCAAAAGAGAAAAGTGAACAAACGTACCCCTTCTTGCGCCCCCTGGGCTCTTCCTGCTACTAGGAGGAAGTTGCACTGCCCTAATACATTTAAATTTCTTTTTCGGTTCCTTGCATCCTACATGGAGCCAGTGTTTGATATGCCAATATCTTGAGGTGGCTTTCCTTTTTGGGGCCCTTCACGATACTGGTAATTATCAGGAAGCCTTGCTTTTGGTTCATTTCCAGTGATGTGCATGTGCTGGAAACAAACCAAAGCAGGGCGACCATGCCCACATTTAAAAAAAAATAGAGCTCTTGACATGGTCCAGAAAAGTGCAGCTCACCCCCCTCTGGAGAGGTGCTGTTTGCTCCTGCAAAGATGTTGTCTGACTGACATCTTTCAGACCGTACCAACCTATCCCAGTAGTGTACCAAACAGCATGCACAAAGGTGTATTTAGCTTTTCTTTAGCAACAAAAATGAGGGTTGTCCAGTTTGATATGCCTGCATCTACTGCCTCTGCATAACACACCCAGTCAGTCCTCCAGCAAGGTTACTGGTTTCATTTTCAGTCTTTTTCGACTCCATCTGCTTTTATTCATTTCTGACACACAGCTCCCAAGCTACGTCAGGGGGTTTCACACCCAAACTTTTGCCAGATTCAGTGTTTCTGAAGATGAGCATACAAATATCTGCAGCATGTGCACCTTAAAAACAAGCAAACCCACAACTGAATAATAGTGTTTTAAAATGGCTGGTATTTAGGCAGAGCACGAGGGATGTGAATTTGCAGATGGAGGTTGGGGCATCCTGCTATGTTCATAATGGCCAGAGCTACTAATGCAGCCATAGTCTACTACAGCATAATACAAAGAGTGCTATGTCAGTATTTTTCATTGTAACAGCTTTCTGCAGTTGCAGCACAATGGGTATAGCTTTGAGGATGCAGAAAACTGGAAAGAAAAGGAAGAAAAAAGGTCCAGTATAAAAATGCAATAACATTTATTATAGACTATGTGTTAGATTCACAATATTGTGTGGTTTTCAAGGTGCAACAGAACAATAAACTCAATAAGTTTCTGCTTACTAGTCTTTTATTCTCTTTCTCTAGAAGAGGTATGAGCAAACTGTGACCTCTCAGGTGATGTTGGATTACACAACTCACATTATCTCTTTCCACTGGCCGTCATGTTGGGAGATGTGGTCTAAATCGTATCTGGAGGGCCCCATGTTGCTAGATAAATGAAGGTAGCTCCTCCGAGGACACCCCCCCCCCCCAAAGTATGAATAGCAGTGTTAAAAGAGTCAGACTGGTTTTCAGTTGCCTGTTTACTGTCTAGTTGCTAGTAATGAGCTTGAACCAGGCAGTCTCGACGGGGACAAAAGGTGTGATGAAACATACCCACCATCTGTCTCTTTCCAAGCCTTTGTCATAAGGTTGATTAAGGATTTCTAATCAACCTTTCTTAGCGTCTTCCACAAACGAAAGTTGCAATGATGATTTGTCATGTAGATATGCCCCCAACCCCCCAGGTTTTATACTGTTATCATCATGTGTATGTGTTGATGGTTCATGTCCCTTCCTGGGCAAGAGAATCCATCACCACTGGGATACTTGTTTCATATGACAGTTTGTAGCCCCATGGTATGAAGAACAGCTGTGCTGAACGGTTTCTATTTCTGTAGACCTGCAGGGCGGAAGGGATGAGGTCCCTGGGGATGAGGACATGCCAAGTTCTTAGAACTATAGACAAAGGTCTTCGTGGGCATTCTTCTGCTAATGACAGCAAAGCTGTGTTGTGTGTGTTCATGTGTGAGATAGTGGTTCACTTTAGATAAAATGCAACTGACCCTGGCTTCTGTTTTGTGATCACTGTAGGCATCTATCTTTAAAGCTCAGGATGGTCAGTCTCATTTCCACAGAATATTCTTTTGGAAACCAGTCCCGAAAGAAAGATGACATTTTAAAGACTGAGCAGTGATTCACTCAAGGCTGTCCCCTGAACTGGGCTTTGTAGCAGGTCCAGCATTAACCATAAGATGATTTGACTGGTTTTCTGCTTCCTGCTATCTTCGCTAATGTGTTCCTCCAGTGGTCCTGGGAACTGGGACATGCTTGCTTCTCATCTAGTGAAGGATTGAGGTTTCTCTAACAAAAAAGTGGCCAAAATAGTTTCTGCTTCAAATCGGTTGTGAAGTGCTGTATGAAATTATTTAAAATGGGCCAACCAGCTGCCTTCCGTGCTTTGCTCAAATGCCCACATAAACATAGAGCCCTTACATTGGCTAGACTTAATGCCTAATGCTATATTGAATTATAGAGCAGATTTAATGGAGCTCCCTATTTGGAAAGACACCATTCATGTGGAGAAGAAGTTTTGGAAACTTTTGTTCATATATTTTTGTTCACTACTTGGATCTCATTAAAGTTGGAAGGGAAGTCAGGTCTGGATCAAATTTTTCATATGCTAGCTGGTGAGATGACTAACATGGTAGAAAGAGTTGCTGAGTGACTTCCTTGATTGTATTGTTTAGAGACGAACTGCTGTCCCTTCGAGAATGTTTAATACATCTCTGCCCCCTTGATTCCAGTAAAGGTTTTTACCTGATGATGTACCGTGTCCATGTTCTCCTTTAACTTATGCCAATACAGAGTCTATCTATCTATCTATCTATCTATCTATCTATCTATCTATCTATCT
>JAHTLZ010000015.1:46092816-46111331 GCA_023846285.1 Phrynocephalus versicolor | reverse complement strand
TCTATCTATCTATCTATCTATCTATCTATCTATCTATCTATCTATCTGGTCTACAAAAAGTATCGCCTGTTTTTGCATTTGTACCAACTAAAATGTGTCAGTTTTGCTTCCTGAGCTGCCTAGATGCCCTGAGCAGATCCGATCTCGCCTGATTTCGGAAGATACAGCAGGATCAGCCCTGGTTAGTACTTGGATGGGAGACCACCAGGGAATACCAGGTGCTGTAGGTGCCTGGAGTAGGAACTGGCAAGCCACTCCAGTATTCCTGCCAAGAAAACTCCATGGGCATGGGGTCACAAAAGTTGGTCACAACTGTAACGACACAACACACATACAGTCCTCCTGATAAAATCCTCGAAGGAACCTGAAGGTCTGTATGGTAGTGTGGAAGGAAGTCTGTTTCTTCTCCAGCATGGCTGATTCTGTGATGACTAACAGTGCTTTTGGATGCCTGGTTTGTATTAGATGAACTTTGTGAAATAAGTGTTTCATCCTTGGTCCAGAAGGAGAAACAAAATAAGGAAATAATTGAGTAATGACTATTGCTCCCTCAGTAAGCCATGGAAAAACTCACTGCTGTCCAGCCTTTAGTTGCAGCTGCTAGACAGGAAGCCTTAAAGATGGCAGTAGGCCTTTCCAGTTGGCCTGTGTGGAGTTACAGTGGAATGCTTTAACTCAGGCATGTCCAAACTTCAGCCCTCCAGATGTTTTGGACCACAACTCCCACTGTCCTTTGCCATTGGAAATACAGGCTGGGAATTCTGCGAGTTGTGGTTCAAAACATCAGGAGGGCCAAAGTTTGGGCATGCCTGCTTTAACTGAAGTCCGGCACCAAACCTTCTGTAGCCAACATATGTGGGGAAAGCGAAGCTGACTGGAATTGCTTCCTCAGGATCTCCTGTTATAAAGCTAGAAAGAGGGAGCCAGAAAGCATTTGTCATTTCTTCCTCAGGCTGTTTTGCATTGCCTCCAGTTGAGAAATTGACTGATATAGTCTCTTGGCTGGCAGGAAAAGGGAAGGATGTTTCAGTGGACTAAAGAAATATAGTACTAGCCTCTATGTGGGAATCTTGGTGTGAAATGTTCCGTTTTTGTTGAGAATGTGCCTGTCCCCAGAATAACTTGAGGTATGAATCACATGAAGGAGGGACTGGAAAGCTACCAATGGCTTCTACCCACCGTTTATGTCTAAGTGCATACATCTCCAGGGGTTGCTAGGGAGATGTGACTGCTTAGATGCCATCTAGAGTCTGGACTGATTTAGGAGGGCCAGCTGGAGGAGAGACCACAGTCTGACATCATCAAGTGGAAACCTATCATTAACCATCTGTGTCCCATTTTCTTCTGGGCTTAATTCTTAATATCTGTGCTCAGATTCGCAGTGAGTGCTGAATGGGGGTGCAGCTGCTACTGGAAAAAAAAAGATTTAAAGATTAAAATAATCTCCTAACCTGTGCATTAAGTCCGTTTTTCTTTGGCTTCAGAGTGGTACTCTTGTAGAAAATAAATAAATAATAAATAGAATTGTTCTGACCAGTTGTGTTGTCAAAACTGTGGGTTGTTCCAGGAGACACTCACAAGTGTTAACCCTAAGTTCTACTGCAAATGCAGTTCTGTATACAGTATTAGGTTGTACATCTTGACCACTTTAAAATGCAGCATAGGGCTTGACAAGAAACTGACAAGAAAACCTGCTGTTGTACTGGGTTCTACTTAAAAATATATATACTGTATGTTGCCTGATCACTCACCTCTGCCTGCCCAGCTGCTTGCTCGCTCCTTATTTTCCTTTCCACTTCTCTGTCTCTCTCATTGTGCTCCCCCTCTCTTTCTGTTCTCCTCACCCATCCCTGTTTTAGCCGTTTGGAGCCACATGATCAGAGGTGATGGTGGCAGTGGTTATGTCAACATCAGAAGCTGTGCCTGTGGCAGTGGGGAGTCCAAGGTAGTATGATAGTAGCAGCAGCAGTCAGCCCAAGGTGGCAGTGGTGGCAGCAATGAGGATGTGTGCACCAACAAAAAAGGTTTGGATTTGGGCTAGAATCCATGTGATTTTAGCCTGAATAATAATAATAATAATAATAATAATAATAATAATAATAATAATAATAATAATAATAATAATAATAATAATAATAATAATAATAATAATAATAAACCAACCAACCAACCAACCAACCAACCTCTGATTCCTCTGCTGACTTATTCTGGAAGTGAGAACAGGCCCAGAGCTTGCTACAACAGTTTTCTTCCTTGGTAACTGGTTCTGTAGCCCATTGTGTTAGATCTGAACTTCCTCGTGCTTTCTTCTGCTATTTATATAAAGATCAGTATGGCTGGTGCATTGTAGAGTACAGGACAAGTCCCCACTCTGAGAAATTTAGTTGCAGAACAATGAAAATAGAGGCACTTGTTAGGTTGAGGGAGGACAACAATTTGTGTTTTATTTATTTATTTAATTTATATACTGTCACATTAGTGCAGGAGTGCTATTCTGGGTGGTTTAACAATAAATTAAAACATATATTAAACAAATAAAAACTAGAGAATTAGAGCAATATAATTAAAAAACCACTGGTGCCATAAACAAATTCATGGTAATAGCAGGACAGGAGGTAAGTAATTCATCCACCAGGGTTGGTAAGAAAGGCTTCCCGGAAAAGAAATATTTAAAATGGTCTCCCAAATGGCAACAGGGCGGGATCCAGACATAGCCCCTCTGGCAGCTGGTTCCATAAGATTGGAGCCACCATGGAGAAGTCCCTGCATCTTGTAAAAGACTTTTGGAACTCTTTTGGGGTGGCTACACAGAGTAGCCTGGCCTGGGAAGAGCCGGTGGACCAGGCAGATGTCATTCTAACAAGTAACATAGTCCTAAACCGTGGAGGGCTTTATATGTGAGCATCAAAAGTTTGAACCTGAACTGGGACACAATGGATAACCAGTAAAGACGAGCCAGAACTGGGGTGAAGTGATCAAATTTATTCACACCAGTCACTAGTCTGGCTGCCACATTCTGGACCCTCTGTAGTCTCTAGGACAGTCTCAAGGGAAGCCCCAGGTAGAGAGCATTGCAGTAGTTGATCCAGGAGATGACCAGTGCTTGCACCAGTTTCTTGAGGGAGTCCTTATCTAGGTAGAGATGGAGTTAGACTTAGTTTAAGGAAAACAAACTTGTTCTTGACTTGAGTGAGTGTGAGTTGGCAGCTTGAGGGGCTCCCCCCTAAATTAGGGAGAGGGAGGCAACTGCCTTTGCCTCACACGGCACTTGCTGCCTGAAATAGCTGCCTCACTCTGCCCAATTTAAGGTGGCAACTCAGACAGCTTGCAGGTAGCTAGATGTTGGGCCCTGTGTTTGCCACACACGCAGAATACTTGCCTTGCTCTCTCTGAGGGCGTTTATACATGACCCCTAAGCTCCGCGGCAAAGGGCTGCAAGCTTCGGACCTTAAAAATGTTTCCCCACCAGGTCCGGAGTTTGCAGACAATTAAGTGCGACTCCGCCCACCTAAGCACGACCCAGCTGCACTTTTCTTGTACCTGCTCTTTGATGGTGAAAAATATTTAATGCGGATGTGCTGGGCTCTCCTCGCTTCTTTTTGTTTTTGTTTTTTGCCTCCCGCCCCTTTAAGAGCAACCAGGAAGTCAGCTGCGGCTCGCCCGGGGAGGTAAGGCTTTCTTCTTTTGTCCTTTTTTCCCCTCCCTCCCTCACGCAGCCAGCAGCCAGGGTGGAGACGCACGAAGAGCGACAAACCCCTAAGATCGCTGGTCCGAATTTAAGGGACCAGCGGATCTTAGGGGTCGTGTAAAAGCGCCCTAAGTGAGCTTCTGGCCTCACACGTGTTAGAGGAATGTGGTCTCATCCTTGTTGTTCATATCCAAGTGTATGTGAGTCACATAACCTGTACTGTGGAATTGATTCCTTTCAGAGTTATGAAGGTTTCCCCTGCTTTTAGGAAGGATATCAAGGTACCCTTTTAGAATGTGCTTATGATAGTACAGGGGTACCTTGTATAAAGGAATTAATTCGTTCCAAATGAAATTATGTTAAGCAAAATTTCCTTTATACAAATTTCCGATAGGAATGCATTCAAAACAGAGTCATCCCTAATCACGATGTTGTACAGATTCGCCCCATAGATGATTCTGTTAAGGAAATTTACCCTAGTTCCAGAATTTTTTTATGTTCCGATTTTATGTTATACAAACCAATTGTTATTCGAGGGTCTACTGTATTTAATTTATTGGGCTGACTAACTTTTTATAGATTTATTAGCATTGTTGTTTTCTATGCTCTTGTTATTTGATTTTAATGGGTCCTTTTGGTGGAGAAAGGTGGGATAGAATATTTTAAATAAATAATAGATAAGTGAATATCTATTGACTCTGTTCTTACTGTTATTTTTACTATGTTTTATGATAGTAAACCACCTTGAGCACTACGTAGTAGCAAAAATGCAAGATATAAAAGTCATAATTAATTGTGTTCAATGGCTGTTGTTGTCCAACTGTTGTACATGTAATAGGCAAGGGCACAGTTGTAGCAAAATGTTATGGTTTTACATCACTGAGTTTGGAATACATGTCTAGCTGGGAATAGGATACAACTTGCTTTTTATTCCAACCTCTTTTCTTCTCGTATTATGTTTAGATAATCAGTGTGGATCAAATAGCATTAGGGCTTTGTGGTTAAGACTGGAAGTTTTGTCGTCTGATAAATAGTGCTTATGTTGGTTCTTGTGCTGCCAAAGCATGCATTTAGAGCTCCTGTTTATCACGTATGTCACATTTATCATTTATGTAACCTACAAAGTAGTTCTGATTTTGGTGCCACCATTACAGCTGGCACTTACATTTCTGTGTGCACAAGCTGAATCACATTTGTTTGCTTTTTCCACTGTGGATGCTGGTCACAGCATATCAGTATGTAAAGGAAGTACTATATTGCACTTTCCCCACTCCCCCAAATTAATGGGAAATGTCTGTGCGTCTTATAGAGTGAATATAGTAGTCCCCACTACAGCACAGATTTTCCTTTAGAGAGAAGTTACCTGGACATAGCCTCTCCTGTCCCCCGCTTCAGTCTGGATTTCCTAGTTCCAATCACCTTGACAGCAAAGAGGCTTCCTTCAGGGAGCTTCTCTCTCTCTCCCCCCCTTTCTGCAGCCAAGATTCCTCAGTCAAAAATCTCCTCCACAGAGCCTCTGGCCTTCTCTTCTGAAACCTGGATTCCCCAGTCCCAATCACATTGTTTGCAAGCCTCTTCTTTTGCAGCTTGCATTCCCCAGTTCCTATCACCTCGTCTGCAAGCCTCCCCTTTTGCAGCTTGCATTCCTTAGTTCCAGTCACCTTGTTTGCAAGTCTCCCCTTTTGCAGCCAGAATTCCCTGGCCATGAAACTTTAGGCTAAACATTTTTTCTTGTTTTCCTCCTCTAAAAAGTAGGTGCATTTTATGCTCAGGTACATCTTAAAGAGCGAAAAATACGGTATTTGAGGCAGGGTTCATTACCAGTGCAGAGGGGTTTATTCCAGCAGTTCTTGTGTTTGTGCATATGAGATCATCACCAACTCTTTATGTAGTTTCTGAGATAGTAGTAGAAGCCATGTGACCGCAGAAGTTGTTAGGATGCTGCCTGAGTCTTTGTACAGTATATTGTTTCACTTTATATATTTCCCAATAGAAGGCGAACCTGGGAATAATTATGGGAAGATAGAAAGCTGTATTATCATGAGTCAGAATGGTGATCCATATAGTAGTTCATTGTTGTCGACTCTGGCTGGTAGCTGTTCTCCAGAGTTTCAAGTAAGAATCATTCCCAGCCCCAGCCATTGGTACCAGGAACTGAACCTGGCACCTTCTACATCCAAAGGATTCTCTACTATAAGAACATAAGAACATAAGAAGAGCTGTGGTGGTTCAGGCCAAAGGCCCATCTGCTCCAGCTTCCTTTATCTCACAGTGGCCCCATCAAATGCGTCTGGGAGGGCACAAGACTAGAAATCTGTCTCCTGATACCACTCCCCTGCATCTGGCCCTTGAAGTGCCCTGGTTTCTCCATCATGGTTTGTAACCTGTGATGGACTTTTCCTCCAGGAATCTGTCCAATCCACTTTTGAAGGTATCCAGTCCAGATGCCATCACCACATCCTGTGGCAGGGAGTTCCACAGACTAACAACGCGCTGGGTAAAAAAAATATTTTCTTTTGTCTGTTCTCAGTCTCCCAACCCTCAGTTTGAGTGGATGTCCCCTAGTTCTGGTATTTTGTGAGAGGGAGAAGAGCGTCCCTCTATCCACTTTACTTATGCCTTGCATTATTTTGTATGTCGTTGAACTACAGCCTGTAACACATGTATCTTTAGTGAATTGCCCTTAATATGAAATGTTAGCACAACAGAGGACCAAAGCTCCACGTCCCAGGTCATGTGTCCATACTTGGCACTAGGGATGTGCACTGTCTTCAGAGAAAAGCTGTCAAAAAGACAAAACCAGGGGTATTTGTATCTTTTCTGACCAATGACAGGGAAGCCACTCCCCCCTTGCCCTGAAGCATGCCAGTCACCTCACGCAAGTTCGCTCCAGCAATGCTGTGGTGAAGACAGTAGTAGAAGAAGTAATATAGGTAGAGATTGACAGCTGAACAAGCAGTATAGCCCCCAGGACTCTCCTGGGCAACCCAACTGCTGAGGCTTGCGGAGTGGGGGGGAGCGACTCAGAGTGAGGTCACCCAAGTTTTTGTTTGCTCGTGTAGCCAGTTATCATGCATGGAGAATATGCGTGCAGCCATCACATTTAAGCTACTCATTGCATTCTAGAATTTCGCTTTAACATATATATATATATATATATATATATTAAAAAAACAAAGCATGCTGCATATAAGCCACCCAATAGCGCTTAAATCACATTCGGGGTGGTTTACAGTTGAATTACGCAGGCTGCACATTGCTCTCCTCTTCAGCAAACTGGGTACTCAGTTTATCAGCCTTGGAAGGCTGGAAGACTAAGTGAACCTTGATCTGGGTAACTAGGATTGAACCGGGTTGTGAGAAGAGTTTGGGCTGCAGTATTACAGTTTAACCACTGTGGCACAAGGCTCCTTTCAGGATATATGTGGCTTTTAGTTGGATTGCAATGAATGCATGATTGCTTAGACTGAATTTATAATACTACCTGTGTTTTCCATTTTTTAGCTTTCCATCTCTCTTTCTTTGTTTTCTTCTTTCTTTTTCCATCTCTGTTTTCTTTAAATTGTTCACTCATTGTTGTTAGCTTTAATATTGTACTTTTAATGATGCAGGATACCCCCGCAAATTCATTGTTCTCAACTTGAATATTAGCTTAAATGTTCTAGGTTGTATATTGTCCTTCATTACCATAAGCCACTTTGGATCCTTTTCCAAAGGGAAAGGCTGGTAAAAATATTTCAAATAAATAACTAACTCATCCTGTTTTTCGATACCCAGCATTTTCTGTTCATGTTTGATCTTGGTGCACTTTGTCATTATAATCCTTCTGATATCCGTTAGGTGGCATGTGTCAGGAAACTAGGTTGCTGCCTGGGAGAATCGCCTGCACAGCATGTCCATCTCTGGTTTCTGTACCAAACACTGCTGCCGCTTTTCTATTGGCAGTCTGGCTGGTGTCTGTTTTGTTGTTTTTGTTTTGTTTTGCTAGAGTAAAATAAAACCTACTTTGGAGGTGACTCCTACATTTGCAAAAAAGCGGGACTATCTGAAATGTAAGCACATGGAAATCTCAGTTCAAAGTCCACCACATTCCCAACATTGATGGGTCTGCATAGGAAATCCCATCTCATGTCCTGGCCCTTTGCAGGTGTGTGTGTATTTTTAATGGTGATCTGGAAACATAAAGATGCCTGTAGGAACCAGGAATGTAATCATTTCAGGCCACCTCCGACCATCACATTTTGAAGCATGCTGGCCAAGTTCTATGTGAAAGATCCCTGGATACAGATTGGACCAGAAAGTATTTGCAGGTCCCTATGCCTGCACTGGTGTGGTGGCTCAGAGGACTAAGACTCCAAAACTGTTGACTGCAAAGTTGGCAGCTCGGCGGTTCGAATCCTGAGTGCCACGCAGCGGAGCGGGCTCCTGCTGTTAACCTCAGCTCCTGCCAACCTAACAGTTTGAACGAATATAAATGCAAGTAGATAAATCGCTAATGCCGTAAAAAGCAGGAAGGTAAAACAGTGTTTCCTTGCAGCCATGCCTGCTACATGGCCACGGACTTGCACAACACTGGCTCTTTGGCTTGACTACAGAGATGAGCACCGCCCTTAGAGTTGGGAACCTTTACCTTTTACCTTATAGCCGCACTGTAGCTATTGTGATAGATTTTGTTCAGCTATTTTGTGACGATGAGGTCCTGGTCACCAGAAGGAGAACTTTCTGCAGTATAGTATTTGCAGGTCTGGTTAGCTGCAGTTGTTGTCAGGGATTTCTCAAGAGACTCCTGGCTCATCAACCAGTGTAAATATGGCTTCTTGCCCAAAAGGATGTGGTTTGCTGGGGAAAAAAATCCTAGACTTTTACCCCCCTTTGGCAGGTGTTACTGACAAAGTGTGTGTTATTTTTGTGAACAAAATTATTTCTGCAGGCCCGATGACTTGAAATGTCTGGAAGGACTTGTTTTAAATTACTGTGACAAGTTTTCCCCTCTCTAAATACCCTTTCACAATGCGTTCTCTCTGAAGTGGTGCAGTGGTTACTGCAGCTGTAACTGTGCTCACGACCTGGGGTTCGATTCCAAGGTAGCTGGCTCAAGGTTCACTCAGCCTTCCATCCTTCCAAAGTTGGTAAAATGAATACTTGGCTTGCTAGGGGAGGGGGTTTTGCGGGGCAATGTGTAGCCTGATCTTCCGATATTCTTTGATGTGCTTCAGTAGCCAGTGGATCTTTGCAATATCTGTTCAATATCTTTATTAATGACTTGGAGGAAGGAATAGAGAGTCTGCTAATTAAATTTGCAGATGATACTAAATTGGGAGGGGTTGCTAATTCCCCAGAGGATAGGATGAAAATCCAAAAAGACCTTGACAGATTAGATTGCTGGGCCAAAGCTAACGGAATGGATTTCAAAAGAGGGAAATGTAGGGTGCTACATCTAGGTAAAAAAATGAATTACACAGATATAGGATGGGGGATACTTGGCTGGAGAACAGTACCTGTGAACGGGATCTGGGAGTCTTGGTGGACCACAAATTGAACATGAGTCA
Source organism: Phrynocephalus versicolor (assembly GCA_023846285.1). NCBI lineage: Eukaryota > Metazoa > Chordata > Lepidosauria > Squamata > Agamidae > Phrynocephalus > Phrynocephalus versicolor. The sequence continues at coordinate 46,102,094 of JAHTLZ010000015.1, read as the reverse complement.
GCAGTGTGATGAGGCGGCCAGGAAAGCCAATGTGATTCTTGGTTGCATCAACAGAACCATAGTGTCTAGATCAAGGGAAGTGATAGTGCCACTCTATTCTGTTCTAGTCAGACCCCACCTGGAGTACTGTGTCCAGTTCTGTGCGCCTCAATTTAAAAAGGATGTTGACAACCTTGAGCGGGTGCAGAGGAGGGTGACCAGGATGGTTGAGGGTCTGGAGGAAATGTCTTATGAGGAACGGCTTAGGGAACTGGGAATGTTTAGACTTTCATAAAGAAGACTGAGAGGGGATATGATAGCTATGTTTAAATATTTGAAAGGATGTCATATTGAAGAGGGAACAGGTTTGTTTTCCATGGCTTCAGAGACTAGGACTCGGGGCAATGGTTTCAAACTACAGGAAAAGAGATTCCATTTGAACATTCGGAAGAACTTCATGACAGTTAGAGCTGTTCGGCAGTGGAATATGCTGCCACGGAGGGTGGTGGAGTCTCCTTTGGAGGTTTTTAAGCAGAGGCTGGATGGCCATCTGTCGGAAATATTGTGATGGGGTTCCTGCATGGCAGGAGGTTGGACTAGTTGGCCCTTGAGGTCTCTTCCAACTCTATGATTCTATGATTCTATGAACCCAAGATTGAGATCCTCTTCCTTTTTTGAAATCCAGCTTGAACATCAAACATGTCTTGTTCCATATAGGATAAAAGCTTTTGTTGTAACACCTTGATCATCACTTGGTTTGCACGAGAAATTAAGACAGTGGTCCTATTGTTACTGCCTTGGCATCTCCTTTCTTGAGGACTGGAATGTATATTGAACATTTCTAGTCAGTGGGCCATTGTTTGGTTTTCCATATTTAGGGTTTGCAGTAGTTCTATTGGTGTTCTCTCTTCCCCTGGTGATTTCAGAGCAGCTTTTACTTTTCTTGAGTTGCAGGTTCTTTATCATAGAATTCCTCTTCAAATGAGTCATCCTTTTATCTCTTCTGTGTAGATGTCAATACTGTTTCCACCTTCTTCTTGTTCTCCCCTTGTCAGATAGTGTGGGTCCCTGCTTGTCATTCTGCATTCCTAATCCAGGTTTAAATTTCCCTTTGATTTCTTGGATCTTCTGGAAGAGGTACTGTATCTTATTTCCCCCCTCTTGTTATCCTCTATTTCATTGCTCTGGTTATTGTAATAGTTATTTGTGCCTTTACTTGTCCATCACTGAAAAAGTGCATTCAGGATTCTGACTTTATTTCTTTTACCTTTTATTTTTGCCTCTCACCTGTCCTTTGCAGTTTTCATCTAGTTTTTTTCTTTTCTTTTGACTTCAAAAATTGTTGTAGTTTATTTGTTTTCTTCCCTAATAATATATCTGGCTTCAATTCACACTTTTTGTGGTTCATGGTCAATTAAGTTTCGTAATGAAAATCTGTTCCTTATGCAGACTTTAAATTTGTAATTTCAGATCAGAACACTTTATAGTTGGCCAGATAAAAATAATTGACCGGTTCCACTCTACTTTAATTGATTTACACCCCTGTTGCATCAGCAAGAGCAATCTTTTCGGCAGTGTTTCTCATGTTTTAGGGATGGGGGAAGAGCCCTTTTAAAGTGCTGCAATATCACTTGTGCTTGGACAGTGGGAAATGCCCCTAATTAGGATGACTGTACCCCTTGCTTAAGAATTTCAAACGCTAGATGGATTCTTGGTGTCTTCATTAATAACCAGTGATTACTTCTGTACTTGTTGTGTGTATATGCTTTGCTGTTCAAAGAAACAAGCCTCAGGAGACAGTATGCATTAGTTACAGATACCTTGGGGACAAAGAACTCTTTGTTTTGCTCTTGTCTGGAGGCAAGGAGTTTTGCAGGGCTTTAACATCACGGTGAGACAACCTAAGCCCACAATAACAAGCAAGTTAGTGTTTCCTTCCAGTTCTGATCTGTACATGTAATGCCATAGCTGAGATGGGATTCTAGAAGACGTTGTAGTACCATGTGTGTGTGTTGTGTCGTTACAGTCGTGACCGATTCTTCGTGACTCCATGTCCATGGAGTTTTCTTGGCAGGAATACTGGAGTGGTTTGCCAGTTCCTACTCCAGGTGCCTACAGCACCTGCTATTTCCTGGTGGTCTCCCATCCAAGTACTAACCAGGGCCAACCCTGCTTAGCTTCTGAAATCAGTTGAGATCGGATGTGTTTAAGCCATCTCTAGAGTCCAGGAAATGCTCTGATTTGGATTTTGTTGTCCCTAATCCAGAGAAGTAACATGACAAGCTATTATAACAGGGGGAAAACCCTCAACCTGAAGGAGAACTGCTGGATAGCTCAGTGGCTTAGGCATCTGGCTGTGGAACCAAAGGTTGGGAGTTTGATTCCCCCACTGTGCGCCCTCCCCTCCCCCTCAAGGCTGGACTCAATAATCCCTTTCAGCACTGCAGTTCTCTGATGAGGATGAGGATTGTTATTCAATAAATGACAGCATTACCATTTATGTCACTTTTTTTAGTATTACAGGAAAGCATATTTATGCTATTTGTATTTAAAATGGTAGGTGGTATCCCCCACCCCACCCCACCACCAGTTTAGATTTCTTAAAAATGTTAACTGGCATCGTGGGGACATGAGGCAAATGCTGGGAAATAAACTTTGAAACAATAAGAAATAGGGCTTCATGTCTTACAGAACAGGCATCTAGGTAAAATGAGTTTCTAGAGCCTACCATGGAGAGAGACTCAGGGGAACGTGTCTGCGCTTAATAATAACACTGAAACCAAAGCAAAGTGGGAGTTCCACAGAGATTTAAGTGAAGCATCAAAACACAAGAGAAGCAGCTCCATGTTAACCTTTAGCTGAAATGTCTAGTTTTTGTTTTAAAGTTTATTCATATTTTGAGGAGATAAAATTTTATCTGTGCGATATTGATTATTCTTATTATTCATTTATTCATTTAAAATATTTATACTCCAGTTTTCTCCTCAGGAGGACTCGATGTGGCATGCAATATTAAACAAAATAAGAACTGAAAGGATGTGTGTGGAAGCAGCCCTCTTTTAGGCAGTCAGTTACTGAGGGATAGCCAACTTGAAGAGAAAGGTCTTTGCCTGCACTCCAACGAACACCAAAGCAGAAGCCTGCCTAATACTAGAACTGGTTTTCTAGAGTTTGAATATTTGATGCTGTCAGTAGAGGAACGGACAGCTGTCTATCTTTGTCCATCCAACAGGGAAGTTGTTTCAGCCCTAAATCCATGTCTGCTGTCAAGACTGAAGTTTGATCCAGATGAGGCAGAGAAGTCAGCTGAAAGGAGTTAGGGTTTCAGCCTATGCAAAATTGGGTTATACTCTTCTTGAAAACACATCACAGCTTGGGTGTGTGCTCTTGGATTTGTCCCTCAGTCTGGATGCCCAGATCTTGGTGGAAGCCAGGAGTGCACTTGCTCAGTTACAACTAGTGCATCAACTGTATGTATTTCACAGTTGATGTGAAAACTGTGAAACAGATACAGTTGATGCACCAAAGCTGCTTTCAAGAGTCCTGTCCACATCCTCAGGCTGCAAGAATTGAAATTTGCCCATGAACACAGGATAGGCAAGAGATAAAGTTGCATTCACAGGAAGGTGTCAACTACAGTCTCCAGTTAAGTGTGGATATGATAAATTTTGCCTACATTAATGGGTGCAGTTTCTTTGCAGTGGGCTGTTGAATGGGCTGCCTTCTTTTCTTGTGAGCCAGCACATACCTATAGTAGGCCCTCTTGTCCACTTGAACTAATTCCACAGATTGACTCTCTGCAGATGCCACAGAGGTCCAGAGGAATTACTTCTTTTTGCCACCATTGTCATAGAGTAGCCTGCCAGTGGGCTCTAGTCTGTATATTGGTTTGATTTCCTCTGGATTTTCTGCCACTGCCATTCAAGTCTTTGCCCCAACTTATAGAGGGGCAATTTTCCTTCATTTCATGCGGGGGTGGTGGTGAAGGAGGCACTTAGGAGTGGTTATACCTTACTGTCCTACACATTTCTGTGTTCCAGAACGCTCGGCGATCAACCTCGGCCCGTCCCGTTCGGCAGGCGCGAGCGCACTTGCTTAGGGTCGCCACTCCCTGCGAAGCCCAGAGGACGAGTACTCGGACCCGGGCTTTCTCAGTGGCGGCCCCCAGCCTCTGGAACTCCATCCCCAGTGAAGTGCGCTCTGCAGAGTCCCTGCTGGCCTTCCGGAAGGCGTTAAAGACCTATCTTTTCCGGGAGGCCTTTGGCGATTCCTAACAGAGTTTTTTTTTCTTTTTCCCGCCATTGCAACCTATTTTTATTTACCATTGTTTAGTTATTGAGGTGCCATAGGTTTTAACTTTGTTTAGTGTTACTATCACTTGTCCTGTCTGTGCATTTATTGTAATTTGTGTGGCTATTGTAGCCTGTAAGCCGCTTAGAGTACACAATGTAGATAAGCGGGGTATAAATGCAACAAATAAATAATAATAAATAAATAACATAAGAACATAAGAACAGCCATGCTGGATCAGGCCAGAGGTCCATTAGTCCAGCTTCCTGTAGCCCCACATATACAATATTAATCCTCTGAGAGTGCATGAGACTAGATATCTGTCTCCTGATACCACTCCCCTGCATTTGGCCTTTGAAGTACCATAGTTTAAAGCCTGGAGATTACATATCTCCATCATGGTTTGTAACCTGTGAAGGACTTTTCCTCCAGGAATTTGTCCAATCCTCTTTTGAAGGCATCCAGGCCAGATGCCATCACCACCTCCTGTGGCAGAGAGTTCCGCAGACTATGAACACACTGGATAAAAAAAAAATTCTTTTGTCTGTTCTCACTCTCCCAACCCTCAATTTGAATGGGTGTCTCCTAGTTCTGGTATTTTGTGAGAGGGAGAAGAGCGTCCCTGTATCCACTTTACTCATGCCTTGCATTATTTTGAAACACATTTGCCATTTCACAGCCCATTCCCCCAGTTTGGAGAGATCCTTCTGGAGCTCTTCACAATCTTCTCTGGTTTTTACCACACAGAAAAGTTTTGTGTCATCTGCAAACTTGGCCACCTCACTGTTTATCCCTGTCTCCAGGTCATTTATGAACAGATTGAAAAGCACCGGTCCCAGGACAGATCCCTGGGGCACACCACTTTTCACCTCTCTCCATTTTGAAAATTGCTCATTGACACCTACTCTTTGTTTCCGGGATCTCAAACAGTTCTCAATCCATAAGAGGACCTGCCCTCTTATTCCCTGACTGTACAATTTTCTCAGCAGCCTTTGGTGAGGGACTGTGTCAAAAGCCTTCTGAAAATCAAGGTAGAAGATATCCACTGGTTCAGCCAAATCCACAATCAAAGTATTCTAAAAGGTTTGCCAGGCAAGACAGGTGTTTTTGATGATAACCTACCAATGTGACAGGCAACTCCCCAACAGAAATCAAGAAATCGTTTGGATCCATTAGCCTTTTAGTGTGGACAATTTTAAAAGGTCCATCATTCCTGCAGAGGTTCTGATTGCAGTGAGTCCATAGCCCCAAACCCATAACAATGGAACCATAGAAATTTGTTCCAACACAGCTATTCAACAGCTTCCCCAGTACAGATCTACAGCATGGATGGGGCCAGATGTCATGTGGGACAGGCCTGTGGTTGTCCTGGAGAACCTGAAGTCCTCAGCCTTTCCTAACAAAGTTGCTTCTGCTTGGATTTGAAGTCTGCCAGCATAACATGCTGTTTATAGATCTGCCCCTCCATCTAGTGGATAAATTAGTGTATGCTGTACTAGGTGGACCGAGGAATCATCTTTATCTGTGTTGCCATTGTTGTAATACGTCATCAGGATGCTTCTAACTTCTGAAAACCCAACTGGAAAAATTTGGGGGGAAATGTTTTTTTCTGATTCTTTTTTCCTGAAGACTTTTTGGGATTTTTTTGTGAAAAATTGAAAAAATTGAAAAAAAGAAAAAGAAAAAATGACTATGCTGTGTTTTATTTTAACATGATGAATAAAATATTTTAAGACAGGGTGTCCAAATATTTTCCAAATCATTTCTAAGAAATATGCATAGTATCAGATTGTTCTAATTTCTGTGCACTGAGGACAAGCAAGTCTTAGGTTACAAATTGAACTCTCCAGTGCAAGAACAAGATGCATTTCTTCCTTTCGGAGGTGCTGCTATTGTCACAAGAAAAAGAAAGAGGTTTCACTTTTGTTTTTGCATGTGGGTGGCTAGCTATGTTTGGTTCGGTCCTGTCCTCTTCACTACCAGTTCCTTCTACACATTTCCACACTCTTCATTTCTTTTTGTGAGAATGAGGTTTTTATTTTATTTTTAATTAATACCGTGGAGAGGAAATATGAAAAACCGTAATTGTTAATTTTGGATTTTTCAGCATTGTTTTTGTAGAGGATTCTTGTTCCACATAAAGTAGTAAATAGTTCAGGAGATTGTTACCCTATTTGTTACAATTACATTTAAATATTATTTAAAAAGTAAATTCTGTTTGTAGTAATTGTTTGGATACACTATATTTTAATATGCTGATAGTGATAATTTTATATCAAGTCAAATTGTCCATAGTCATATTTTATGCTCCTAAAGTAACAGAATGGCTTTCAAGCTGTAAAAAGGGGGGGGGGAAGGCTAATGTAGCTTTTTTCAATTTATCCAAAAAAATCTGTTTTTTCACAGGACCCCCCCCCCAAAAAAAAAAACAGTTTTTTCCCAAGCTTCAAAATTTCTGGAAATTTTACATCTGTAGTTGCTATCCAGCCATATCTGTTGCATATTCCTCAACCCCGGAGTTAAATGCTTATCTTTGATGTTGACGGCTCTTTCCCCCACGTTTGTTTTCAGAACAAAAGGTTCTTCATTTATATATTAATGCATATAATTATCAGTTTCTCAATTCCCCCCATACACACACACACACACACACACACACAGAGAGAGAGAGAGAGGCACTGAAGATAAATTTAGACAATACCTGGCAAATGCCCTGTGATTTGCACGGAGCAGGGGGTTGGACTCAGTCACCTTGTTGGCCCCTTCCAACTTCATGATTCTGTGATTCTAAATTCCCCCATGAATTCCGAGGAGTGTAGGCATATATCCCAACATGTCTTGGAGAATTTTGTATACTGGATTGCATTTTGTTCATTCCTGAGTAATATGCATGAGATATGTAAGCACATTCTCTTACCTGGGAGTAAATGGCATCAGACTTGCTGGGGCTTGCTTCGAAATAGATGCTTTGATGCAGAGATGGTACTAGCTGGGTGCAGATTGTTCTGAAAACATAAGGGTTTGATGAGTTCACCCAAGAGTTAAAAATGTGGAGGGAGGATTTAACTGGAGAAAGAGCAGAACCACAGCCCTGAGTTTAGAACTAGGGAGCTATAATTGATCTCGGTGATTTCCATATTAATTAAATGATGCGGATGAATTTAATAACGTATCTGAGCCATTAACTTATCTGGGTCTAATCCAAGGTTTAAGACTTCATTTTTAGCAAGCTAATGAGTATGCCAATCTGCAGTATAGGAGTATCTGTTGCTTGTTGTACAGAGCTGTTGCAAGGATTAGGAAAATAATAAATGTGAAATGCTTTTTATCATTCAGAAGTCCAAATAAGATCCTCGCTAATCTAGGTTCCACTGGTTTTAGCAGACCTACTCTTAAGTATGACTGAATCTGGATCCCACTAGATGTGAATTCTAGACATCATTATCGGGTAGCGTGCATATCGGAATCTTAATTTTCTGCATCAGGGCTTGATGCAAGGGCTAAGCTTTCATTCTTAGCAAGCTAATGAGTATAATTGCAGTTTCTCAGCATTCTTTGTTTGAGCATGGCAAAAACCTAGAAGCCAGGTAACTATTGCCTAAGGCAGGGTTGGCGAACCTATGGCATGGGTGCCAAAGGTGGCACTCAGAGCTTTTCTGTGGGCACCTGACATCGCCCCTTCACAGCCACCTGTATTCAGGTTAAATGGCCGTATTGGCACTTTGCCAAAAAAAAATTAGTGGGTTTTGAATTGCTGTTTGGGCACTCGGTCTCTAAAAGGTTCGCCCTCACTGGCCTAAGGAGTAGTGATGGGAGTCTCTTCTTGTGGGCTTGAAACCAGGGACAAAGCAGCAGGTGGAAGGGTGTTCCTTGCCAAGGTGTTAAAGCCCGTTTGACAAGGCGGTCTTTCCTCCCCATCCAAGTAACTACGCTTTAGGGTAAGTGGCCTGTGACCAGGATGCCCAGAGACCTCTTCCCCAGCTTCACCCTCTTAACAACCAAGTGACTGAAAGACTGACTGGCAGGTCAACAGGGCAGACCCACGTCTTCATTTTTGCTGAGGTGATGGAGCAAAGAGATGGCTTCCGAACACAGTTGGGAGACTCCCCCAAGTAAACGTTAAAGGAAAGGGACAACAAAAATAAGGCGCCTCCCTACCAATTCTTACTAATAGTTAAACTGAATAACAGAGGAACAAACGTGCTCTAGCATTTGAAATTGTGCCTTTTAAAAACAAACGGTGAAGTATTTATTTATTTATTTATTTATTTATTTATTTATTTATTCATTCATTCATTCATTTATTTATCGGATTTTTATACCGCCCATCTGGCAGCGAGGTCACTATGGGCGGTTTACAACAATTAACAATTCAAACAATTCATAGAATAAAACCATAAAATAATAACACAGTTAAATAAAAATTAAAATAATATTAAAGTGACATAAAACAATGCATTATTATTTTCAGGCTAATCAGTTAAAATCAAGATTTAATGGGTGGACACTGAAGTTACATTATATTTGAGGGGAAGTTACTTTATATTTACATTGTATTTGAGTGGCGTGAACCTTCTGCCTTCATTCTTCTCCGTGAAAGGCAGGCGCTGTTTTTTCTTTGGAAAAGGAATGGCAATTCTTGTTCAAATCTTGGTGGTCAGCCCGACCATATGGAACAAACTGCCCTGCGAGATCCGCTCGGCTTCATCCCTCACAGCCTTCAAGAAATTATTGAAAACGTGGCTGTTTAAAGAAGCTTATAATGATTGCTAATGCCTCTTTTGTGTTCCTTGTGGTTTGTTGTTTTCGGTTGTTATTATTTGTGCCTCTTGCCGGACTCTTTTCTTTTTTGTTGTGTATTGTTAGATCTGAATTTGTGGGTTTTTTAATAGTTTGTGTTGCTCTGTTTGTAAACTGCCCAGAGTTGCTTTGGGAAAATCAGTGCAGTACATAAACTTATAAATAAATAAATAAATAAATAAATAAATAAATAAATAAATAAATAAATA
>JAHTLZ010000015.1:46077656-46089856 GCA_023846285.1 Phrynocephalus versicolor | reverse complement strand
TTTATTTATTTATTTATTTATTTATTTATTTATTTATTTATTTATTTATTTATTTATTTATTTATGCATTTCTAGACTGCCCAGTTTCCCAAATAGGGACTCTGGGCAGTTTATACGAAAGCAAATTAATCAATGATTAAAAGCAAACAAAGCAATAAACAGCTAATATAAAAAGCATAAACTAAACACACTAAGAATCCAGACCCCAGCAAGAGGAAGACTAAGGGACAATGGATGAGGGACGAAGCCCTTTTAGACCTCAGATGGAAGAAAACACAAGGTCAGCTTTAGGAAACATAGAAGGGTGTTAGCTCTTTTTTCCTTGCAGGGTAAAAGTGTATGTGACGCTGATCTTGCCGGACATGAAGCAGAGAGCGAGAAGCAGCTGTACTGGGGAGAACACACTCACTACCCAGCAAGAGGAAGCCTTGCTCATGTTGAGGATGACATTCCCACTGATGACATCAAAGCTGATGTCAGGGAAGTTCTAATTGTACTACATCACCTTTCCCCCACCCCACCCAGAAATTAGGCTTGTTTGAAACAAGGGATGGGGGAAGGGATAAGACTTCTGGAAGGACCCAGTCTGCCACAAAACCAAACTAAAAAAGAAACACAACAGCACAAATAAAACCCCACACCAGTTCCCAAGTGATGGAAAATAATTTGGAAGCAGAAGGGAAGAGAAAGGGATTGATTCAGGTCCCAACTAACATCTCGTAGCTCTGTTAAGCTGTTCCAGAATAATGGGTGATGGATCCACCTCTTAAATAAAAGCAAATAGGATGTGTGGGTGGGTTCTAAGAATGGTTATTGCTTTGACGTTTGTGTAGTGCTTTTGTCAAGCTGGGAATTTTTGTGTGTGTGCTGAGTGCTAAAAAAAATGCAGGGGGTATAGAAAAACCAGCCTGAAATATATACTGTATTTCAAATATGAGCTTTGAACAACAGTTTATAAAAGTCACTGTAAAATAATTAGCTATCTTCAGCTGAGTCTGGAAGCAAGGTCGCTGTACAATAACATTGCCTTACAAAAGAACTTCTTTCATGCCTGCCAGTCCAGCATGAAAATAAACCACTGAGGAAAAAAAACATGGTCCTTGAGCAAGTTAATTCACCAGCAATTTAGACTCATAGCATTTTAGCTACCCAGTAATTTAGAACCCAAGGAATACACACCCAGTATAACCTGCTGGCTTTGTATCTGTTACTCTAAATAATAATAATGTTTATCCTGGTAATGGCTTGACCTGTTCTGATTTATAAACATTATATTTCATAGAATCATTTAATGTCCACATGAAGCTTTGCAGAGAAATTCACTCAGATCCAGTTTGACTTAGATGCTGTAGTTGACTCAGGTCCTGTTGATGTAACTTTGGCCCTTGCTTGTTCCACTCTAATTATTATGTTTCACTTGGTAGCCTGATGATGCGAACAGGATCTTTGGAGAGGTAAAAGCTACCATGGGTGTGGTGGGCTCCTGCCCTTCCTGACTTGGAAAAGGGGTTAGAGGATAAATTGGCAAAATGGGTTAGAAGAGTGCTGAATGCCTCTTTGCAACCAGGCATGACACCACAATGTCTTTAGGAGTTAGTTATGTTTTTAAAAAGCCCTCTTTGCATCCCCCTGTATTGGATAATTATGGACCAGTCTCCAGTATTCCATTTTTTGGGAAAGATCTGGAAGCTTGTGGTGGCGTCTCAGCTAGAGAAGTTTCTGGATCAGGTAGATATGATCAAGATCAAACTGGACAGGGGGAGTGTGTCCCTGTTAGTTCTGATGGATCTCAACAGCTTTCAATACCATTGACCATTGTATCCTTCTGCAGCAACTTTCTTGGACGGGTCTTGGAGGAGTGGTTCTGATCTTTTATGGATGGTCAGTGTCAGAAAGTAGTATTGACTGAATACTGTGACACACTAGCCATTGGTCTGTGGTGTTCCTTGGGGCTCAGACCTGTCCCTCACGTTGTTCAACAGCTACATGAAACGTCGGGGAAAGGTCATCCAGCATTCTGTGGTTCAGTACCATTAGTACACTAATGACACATAACTCTATCTCTCCTTCCCATCTGATTCCAAGGAAGCTGTTCTAGCCCCAAACCAGTGTCTCTGATGAGTGGTGAATTGGAGGAGGCAAAACACACACACACACACACACACACACACACACACACACACACACACACACACACGTGGCAGAAGTGCTCCTGGTTGGTCACAAAGCAAATCAGGAGATCAGGATTCAGCCTGTACTGGATACTCCCCCTGAAAACTCAGGTTCACATCTTGGGTGTGCTCCTGGACAGAACCCTGAACTTGGTTGCACAGGTTTCAGTGGTGGCAGGGAGTGTGTTTGCATAGTTAAAACTGATGTGGCAGCTGTGCCTGTTTATTGAGATGTCTGGCCAGGGTGACGTATACTTCAGTTACATCTGGAGTAGATTAGTGCAATATGCTGGGGCTTTTCCTCCCCGTGCACCCGCATTCAGAAACATAAGCTGGTTCAAAACGCTGCAGCCTTACTTCTGATTGGCACTAGTTATAGGGATCATGCAACTCTCTTATAATTAGGTTCCCTGAATGCCAGTCAGTTATTTTTAGTCTTAATTCAAAGTGCTGGATATTCCCTATAAAGCCCTATATGGCTTGGATGCAGGCTGTTGTATCAACCCTCATGAACCTTCTTAGCTTTTAAGATCTTCTGGGGTGGCCTGTCTTTCTGTTCCACCACCTTCCCAAGCTTGTTTGGTAAGGACACGAGACAGGGCCTTTTCAGTGGCAGCTCCCAGATTTTGGAAGGCAATGTCCCAAGAAGCCAGGTTGCCCCCGTGTCTTTCCTTTATCCTGTGCCTGTTTATTCACTTGCATGTTTTTAATTGTATTCAACTTATTTTTTAATCATAATATGTGTTTAATTTTTTTAATGTGCTACAATTTAAATGTGCTACAAATGTGCAGTCTCATCCCACCGGGTTTCATTAATGCCAACTATATCTTATTTATTTTGCTATATTAGGAGTTCCAGCTCCTCCTGTTTATTTCCCATGCTCTGTATGGTCCTCTGGGTGGAAAAGTACTTTCTCTTATTCGTTTGAGATCTAGCACCCCAAAGTTTCATGGAGTGCCCCCTAGTCATGCCAGACTAATTTGATCTTTGTTTTATAAAGTTACAGGCCTGGTGGATGAGGGGGGATGCTGTGGATGTTGTTTATTTTGATTTCAGTAAGGTCTTTGATAAGGGTCCCCATGACATACTTGCAAAGAAGTTAGTAGAATGTGGGATAGATAATGCTACTGTTAGGTAGATTTTTAATTGGCTGACTGATCGTACGCTAAGGGTGATTGTAAATGGCTTCTCAGCATGGAGAGGGGTGACCAGTGGGGTGCTCCAGGGTTCTGTGCTAGGTCCAGTGCTATTCAACATCTTTACTAATGACTTGAATGAAGGAATAGAGAGAGAACTGATTAAATTTGCAGATGATACCAAATTGGGAGGGGTGGCTAACTCCTTAGAACAGGGCTGTCCAACTTTGAACAGCCTGCGGTCCACCCACAGCCTCCGCATGTCTCCGCAGGCCACCCCCACAAGCGCATGCTCCGTCGGTGCCCCCCCGCAGGAGGGCGGAGCCTCCCATCCAGAGGTGCTGCAAGGGACAAAGCCAGCTCCCATGCCCCTCCCGCCTCCCCAACTGTACCGCATTGCACGGAGCAAGGGGAAGCTGACCCAGCAGGACACCACGCCTCTCATCCCAGGGGAAGCAGCCTGGCCCCCAAATGAAAACACACCCCAAAACCACACACTCCCTGCAACCGGCACACATGCGGGGATCCCCCCTCCCAAGCCCAGGAAACCATCCAGGAGCCCAAGCAGCCCCAGGAAAAGTCTCTCCGGAGGGAGGAAGTCCAGAGAGGAAAGCCACCCGGGGCGAGAGGAAGCAGCACTGAAGCCCAAACACGCCTCCTCCGCGGTGCCCCCAGTGAATCCTCCGTGGAGGGCGATCCTCCAACCCTCAAAGCCCAGCCCTGGGGAGGGCCTGAGGCAGCCCCCACCCCACCAACTGACCCCCCACTTGGTTCCCGCTTGCCCCTCCCAGACCTGGCTCTTGATTGGGTGGTGTGAAGAACTCAATATCCTGCCATTATCCCATTTAGGTTCTTGGTTTGACACGCACATTTCTGGTAACTATATCTATATCTTTCTTGCAGTTGCAGATTCTCTCTCTCTCTCTCTCTCTCTCTCACTCACTCACTCTCTCTCTCTCTCTCTCTCTCTCTCACACACACACACACACACACACACACACACACACACACACACAGAGAGAGAGAGAGAGAGAGAGAGAGAGAGAGAGAGAGAGAACATTTTCTTGATGCTCCTAAATTATTCATCATCCTTTTTATTTCAGACAAATGAGTTTCTAGGAACAGTTTCCCTTAAGTGGGTCAGGAAATCCAGTAGTAAGTCATTGAATCAGTGGGGTGGGTAGGTCAGTATCTATATAATTTCTGTTGATTCTAATTCTAATTTAGAACTGGATTTCAACCAATGATTTGATTGCCTGGTGCCACATTCCTCATTTCCCATGTGTAGCTAGAGTTGCTTAGAGGAGTAGGAATTTCTCCTTTAAAAATATCTCTGTGTGTCTTTATACCAGCCCTTTAATATTGCCACTCTCTGTGGTTTAATATGCTTCCATTTTCTCCAGAAAGGAAGTATAATTCACATGTCCTTATGTGCTCAAACAGCTGAAATAAAAGCTGAAAAATCCATTCCCTGCAATGAGCAAAATGTGGTGTTTATGTACTTCCCAATAGCCCTTCAATAACTCTCTAGGTGTTTTATAATTTGAGTATACAAGCTGCACATTGCTGCTCCTCCATGACCTGAGTACAGTACTCAATTTACTAACCCTGGAAGGATGGAAGGCTGAATCAACCTTCAGCTGGCTATCTGAGTCCATAGAGATTGGACTCAGGTTATGAGCAGAGTAAGTAAGAGAGCCTTAGAATCACAGAATGATGGAGTTGGAAGGAACCTATAAGGCCATTAAGTCCAACCTCCTACTCGTTGCAGGAATCCAATTCAAAGTAGATCTGACAGATGGTTCCCTGATGTTCCTTGAATGTTTGTAGCATTGGAACACTCACTACCATCTGAGGTGATTGGTTCCATTGTTGTACTGCTTTGTTAGGAAGTTAGACATCACTAATGCTTAGAGCTGTCTAGATGCCCTAAGCCAGGCATGTCCAGACTTTGGCCTTCCAGATGTTTTGGACCACAACTCCCACACTCCTTTGTCATTGGCAATCTAAGCTTAGAATTCTGGGAGTTGTTGTCCAATACATCAGGAGGGCTGAAGTTTGGACATGCCTGCCCTAAGCACATCCGATCTCGCCTGATTTTGGAAGCTAAGCAGGGTCGGCTGTGGTTAGTACTTGGATGGGAGACCACCAGGGAATACCAGGTGCTGTAGGCGCCTGGAGTAGGAACTGGCAAACCACTCCCATATTCCTGCCAAGAAAACTGCATGGACATGGGGTTACGAAGAGTCGGTCACGACTGTAATGACAAAACACACACACAATACTTACCTTTAGGTTCATCTGAGAAAGCTGGGTGGAATATGGGGGGTATAAGTACTGGTCTCTCCCCATATCTTCAAACCCCCTCCTCCAGCAACTGCCCCACTGCTTTATAAAGTCTTGGACTGCAATATAGTTTGCCACTCCAGCTACATGTTTCTACCACCGAAATTCTTCCTTATGTTTGTAAAGCAGGACTATTCTGTGCATGCTTAAGTAACACGCACACAGCCAGAAAGCTGCCTTGGGAGAAAGAGGAGGTAAAAACAGTTTACATAACCCTTCTTGGATATAAAAGAATGGTGGGGCAAAAAATGGGGCATCTTTACGGAACGATCTTCACAAAACAGGCGGGATACTGGCTTCATGCTGTCAAAAAGCTGGGTTGAGAATGCGATAAAGGGAATCCCTCGCTCACGGGTGTCTTGCTCCTTGCTCCTCTTCATTCTGGGGGTTAAGATGAAAGGGGTGAAGCTCAGAATGAGGCACTGCTGCATTGTTTATTTATTTAAAATGTTTTTACCCTGGCTTTTACCTTAAAGTATCCAGGGTTCTTAGGCCAGTCTCCTCAGCTTGACCGCATCTCCTTTCAGCTATGCTTTGAAATGTTTCACTGTGTGTTAAAGGGTGTTGGCATTTCAGGATTTAAGCTTCAAAAACACCCACCCTCTGGCAACCCTTCTCCCTTCTTGGTATTAGCTCAAGCAGGGACGAATAACATGCACCTGTGGGGCACAGTGTGCTTTCCCCATAAATATAACCCCCAGCAACCTTGCTTGTGTTCTCCTTTGGGAGTGTGGGAGGGAATTTTGTCATGTTGTTGATTATAGGTAGGATCTTGGCCCTGCTCACCATATTTGGAAAATTAAACATCTGACACTAGAGGGGATGGGATTACTTTTTTTTAAAAAAAGTCAAGTACTATAATTTTTTGGGGGGGTAGGCGTGGTGCAGGAGCAAATATATATGGGCGTATACAGCCCTCAGATCTCTGGATGTTGCCTCCTCCCTACTGTGAACACACATTTTTTTATGTATTCTCTGTTTTATCTCTAAGTCGACACCTAGTGTACTGTCATAGAATCATAGAATCATAGAGTTGGAAGAGACCTCAAGGGCCATCCAGTCCAACCCCCCTGCCATGCAGGAACCCCCATCACAGGACTCCCGACAGATGGCCATCCAGCCTCTGCTTAAAAACCTCCAAAGAAGGAGACTCCACCACCCTCCGTTAAACATGGCTATCACATCCTCTCTCAACCTTCTCTTTGTAAGGCTAAACATTCCTAGCTCCCTAAGCCACATCTTGCTTATCCCAGTCAAGGCTAACATTTAGAGCTTTAAGTTCTACTCTTGGATACTTTTAATTTCCAACGTTGACATGAGAGACATGGTGGACACAGGAACTCCAGACACCAACGGTTCAATAAATGCTGGGGCATCTTTGTGCTGTGTACTTGTCCTTGAGATCTACACTAAGTCCACAAAGTAAAAAGTTTGTGAACCAGCTGTGGAGTTGCAGTTGTACTGTTCAAGCTTTAAAGAGCATGCATTTAAAGCCTTTTAATTATGGGTATTTCCTGTTCATTTCCATTTCTGTTACTCTCCTGATTTAGCCACTGTGTAAGTGGGAACTTATGTTTTTATTTATTTATTTATTACATATTTGTCTTTCTTCATGAAATCTCTTTGGATCAAGGATGAATGGAATAAGCATCTTGTATGTGGGGAAAATACATAACCTTTGCTGGTGTGCACATCTTAGCATTTCTATTTTTATCTATTGATTTGGTGTATGTTCCAGTTCTCATAAGGAGCTCCAATGATTTTAGCTCAAGCGATAAATACTCATGTTCCTTGGTCACATATTTGATATACTCACCAAATAGGAGATCTGCTAACCAGGCTATTCTCTTTAGAAATCCTGGAGGGATTTCTATATTAAAAGCAGTGCAAATTGTTGATGTTGTTAGAGATGAACAACAACAGAAGTAGGGGTATAGGCAAGGTAGAAGGAAACGTTTTGATATCGAGCTTATTGGCTGTTGGTTATATTTTAGAATGCTTTGATTGTATTGAAAATTGTATTGTATATTTGTAGATTTATATCATAATTTCCCTGATATGTACAGCCATGATTCCTGTGTTTGAGTGGTGATACAGAGGTATATTTAAAGTAACTAAAACAAAAGAATAACAAATCACTTTAAGGTTGTCTCTAATCTCCTTAGTGTTCAGAGAAGTGGTGAAAGTTTAAATGATTTCTAATTTTTTTCCGTGCCTCCTTGAAGATGATGATGTGATGATGATGTTTCCTCAGCAGTCCACCTACCTCCAAACACTGGTCTTATCATCAAGTTGTTTGCAAAGCATCAGGAAGGAGCTTGTGTTCCTCATTTGCTAGTAAAAACGGCATGTTTAGCTTTTAAATTACAAAGCAAATCTGTTTCTGACGAAGAAGTGTTATTGAAATGGGAACCCGAACAGAGCTCAGTTGATACTTGAAAGAACTGAGGGTACTTTGAAGGCTTTGATTCTGTTTTGATCCCTCATTATTGGATTAATCTCTCACCAGATTAGGGTGATTTGCAGTGCAGAGGATTATTTAGTTTCTGAACCACTAGATTCAAATCCTACTGCATAATCCTGCTGCAAATATGGTCATTTATATGAATGGCCACAAAATTAGTTTCCTTATTGAGCAGGGTATTACGGCTCTTGTTGGCAGAAGCAGGAATAGTGCTATGAATGTTACATTTTGAAAAGAACCCACAGCATTACTCACTACTTCTTAGCCAGGTTGCTTCTTTAGCACAAGTAATTCATTGTATTATGCATTAATAATGAATTTTCAAAACCAGGAAAACATTATCTAGTTGTCTCTGCTTTCATGTTACCACTTGGAAATATTTATAGAAGTACAAAAGATTATGCAAATAATACTTGTCTCACTATTTAGGACTGATAAGACAATGGCATAAAAGCTGAAACAATCTTTCCAAAATGCCCTCTTGAAAGTTAATTACTTGTTACTTACAATACCTAAGCAACACAGGTGTTATTCCTTATACAGTAATACCTTGATTTACAAGTGCCTTGGTTTACAAGTGATTTGCAAGATGAGCAGCCATTTTTTAAAAATTGCCTTTATCAACAAGCAGTGTCTTGCAATACAAGCACTGGAGCAGGTCACATGATCACAAGTGAGCCAGTTGTAGCTCTCTCCCTCCCTGCTGGATTGTGGGGATTGTCTGCAGTGTTCCATCTCAGGCAAGGCTCCAAAGCAGAGGGAGGAGAGAGGAAGGGAGGCTTCCCTTGCACCAGCCAGGAACGTTTTCAAAGGAGAATACAGGTTAGGATTTTATTTTTCTTAATATTAATATTTTAATTAATTTGTTTTCAAGATTCTTTCTACTTTTTCACACAATTTCAAATCATGAGGCAGCTAGTCAACGGTGTATATGGCTACAAATTGTTTTTATTTATTGTCACATTAAAAACACAGAGTAAAATCCAGTTGTTAGTCCCAAGCAGAGGCGGATGAAACTATCGACCATATATTGAGTTGTTGCAAGAAAATTGCTCAGACTGATTACAAACAGCATCATAATGTAGTTCCTCAAATGGTCCACTGGAATCTATGTCACAACTATCATCTGCCCATAGCAAAGAACTGGTGGGCTCATAAGCCTGAAAAAGTGATTGAAAGTGAGCATGCCAAATTACTTTGGGACTTCCAAATACATACAGGGTTTTGGAGCATAATACCCCGGATATTATGATTGTGGAGAAGAAAAAAGTGTGGATCATTGATGTTGCTATACCAGGTGATAGTAGAGTCACCGAGAAACAACTTGAAAAAATTATGCATTATCAGTATCTGAAAATTGAACTTTAGAGACTCTGGCATAAACCGGTACAGGTGGTCCCAGTGGTAATTGGCACGCTGTGTGCAGTGCCTAAAGAGCTAAGCAAGTATTTAGAAGGAATTGGAGTTGACAAAGTCACCATCAGTCAGCTGCAGAAAGCTGCCTTACTGGGTTCTGCTCGCTTAATTTGCCGATATATCACATAGTCCTAAACGCTTGGGAAGCATTCGACTAGTGATTTGTATTACAAAATCCAGCGTAGTTAGCTGTGGGGTTAATAATAATAATAATAATAATAATAATTCCATTTATATATACCACCCATCTGATTGGAAGCCACTCTGGGCAGTTTACAAGCTAAAACAGACTATTACAATATTTTGTAATATTGTAATATTGTAATTTAATGTAAAACTTTTGTGAGTTTTTGTGTGTTGTGTGTACAGTATGTGGTCTATGGACAAATCATCTGAGTTTCCATTATTTCTTATGGGGAAGTTTGCTTTGATATAAGAGTGTTTTGGTTTACAAGCTTGTTTCTGGAACAAATTATGCTCGTAAAGAAAGGTATTGCTGTATCTAATATAACTTTGTAGTTATTAGTTATACAACTTATTATGTATCTAATGATTTCCAAGCTCTGGGCATAGGACAGATGGTGATAAAAGATCACACACTGAATTATGCCACCAGTTATGGATAACCAGAAATGCAGTGGAGGGCAAAGAGCAAAGAGGGTATGGGTCTGCTGAAGGGTCCACTCAGCATGGATAGGTCATGTTCAGGTGTTCACTTTGTACCTCCATGGGCTGCTTTCTGTTCTTTCGTTCTCTGTATCATCCCATGGCCAGGTAACGGGGGATATTTCTTTGAATTCCCTTTTACTGCAGGAGCAGAGGTTTCAGATAAAATGTGACCAACACCCTTTTGCACCTCTTACAATGGTGGCCTGCACAAAGCATTTGGTTGTGATTCCGCAGTGAGCTTGTAGGAGGTACGGCTAGATGTTGTTCTGTGATCTCCTGTTTGAGCTTTGTGGCTGGTAGTGATTCCTGTTTCTGAGCGCAGCAAAACCATGAGTTGAAGCATGTGGCTGGGTGAGAATCTGGTGACTGCAGGTCTGGTGATTGCTAAGCAAATGTTGTTGTTCTTAGTATGTAGGTTTGAAGTCCTTGGCCTCAAAACCCTGCATATTTGCGCTTTTGTTAAGCAGTGCCAGAAGGGTTACAGAAGTAAAGGAATGGTTCGTTCTGTCTGATTCCTTCCAGTTTGACTCCTTGGCAATTGTTCTTAGCCATTCGCTTTTCACACCCCTGCTGTGACAAATTTCCAAAGATGATTCAATCGGTACAGGTAAGGCTCTTGTGTTTGGCTGGCAGAAGGTTTGAATATCATTCTTGCTGTGAGCACTCCCATCTTGACTAAATAGCGGTCCCCTTCTGATCTATAAACTGTGACTTTAAAGGGTGAAAGTAATAGGTCTTTTGTGAGTAAGGTTATTTTACTTCTTAATGTATTAGTTTTTCAAACTGAGCAGAAATAATTTAAGACACATAAAAGTTACTTTTATCTTTAACTGTGTTACCTTTGAATAGATCAAATGTTCCATTTCCTTTTTAGTTGAATAACCCATTGAATGGATTCATGTATTGCTGGGCTAAAGACTGTAATATATTTCGTCACTGGTATTTTTGGAGCAAATATGGGGCCGGCTGAGATGGTAGAAAGAAGTTGCGCAGTTCATATCTAGATCCAGTTAGGAGAATGTCGACAATTTTGCTCTAGGCCTCTGATGTACTAGAGCAGTGTTGGCAAACCTATGGCACGGGTGCCAAAGGTGGCACTTGGAGTCCTTTCTGTGGGCACCTGATATCAACCCTTCACAGCCACCTGTATTCGGGTTGAATAGCTGTATTGGCATTTTGCGAAAAATTAGTGGGTTTTTAATTGCAGTTTGGGCACCCAGGGTTCGCCTGGGTGGTCTAAATAATCTTTTACTTGCACTTCAACTTCTCCTGAAAAGGTTCGCCATCAGTGGTCTAAAGAATCTTTTACTTGCACTTCAACTTCTCCTGAAAAGGCTGGAACTGGTTAGTCATGGTTTAGTGACCTCTAGGTAACCATTCTGAATGTTTAAAAACTCCTCCGTGGCCTGGGACCTGTCTATCCGGCGGGGTGGATCTCCCAGAGATCAACATCATCCCGATCAACCAGAGCTTCGTTGTCCCTCTCGCTCCGGGTGGCCACACCTAGAGAGGCCCGAAGGGTGTCTACCCGGAATCGGACCTTCTCGGTGGCTGCCCCAGCATATTGGAACAAACTGCCAATGGAGATTAGGCTGGCGGACTTGCTGCTGGCCATTAGAAGGGCACTAATGACCTAGCTCTTCAGGGAATGCTTTGGGTGACCTCTGAGCACATTGTGGTTTTTATTTAGTCTGTATGACTGCTAACATCAGGTCCCCTTCTGCCGGGTCCTAGTCTTGTCATTTGGCTGTCTGCTGTGTTATGTCCATTTTTATTTTTATTATTCTTAATACTCTCTATATTATTTTTCCTCCTTTTATTTTTATCATTTTTTCTCATTATTTGTACTTTGTTTGGGTTTGTCTAGAGTTTGTATGTTTGGGCAGTTGTGAAAAATGTGTTGTACACTGCCCAGAGTTCTTGTGGGAAAATTGGGCGGTTAACAAGCACAATAAATAAATAAATAAATAAATAAATAAATAAATAAATAAATAAAT
>JAHTLZ010000015.1:46065922-46077646 GCA_023846285.1 Phrynocephalus versicolor | reverse complement strand
TAAATAAATAAATAAATAAATAAATAAATAAATAAATAAATAAATAATGTAAGATATGAGTTTAGGGGAGGGAAGAGGATCACATTTCTGTGGTTTATAACAGGCAGGGCCACAGTGGTCTCCTCGGGCAGGAATATGTTATCCCCCCCCCCGCCAGAAATACAGTTTCTGGCACTGCTGGGCTAGCTTTAAAATGTCCAGACATGGGAATAGGAACATAGTAGACAAACCTTTCCTAGTGGCCTTATGGATAGCATTACAGGATGTTCGAATGGTGTTGCTGTTCTGCTACAAATGAAATAGGGAAAGGCAATGCAGAAACCTCTCTGAACTACGGGATTTCTTGGAACTGTAGTACAACTTCACACCTGAGTTCTATTCTGAAAAAGCTGCCAAGGCACAACTATGGAAATAGCACTACCAACACTGTAGTAAGGTACAGTATAACTCGGCCCTTCCGTGAGGATATGATCTCACCTTTGCTCACACTGAGGTTTAATATTCAGTAGTCTTAATTGTGCAATGTGAGTTGGATATGCATTGTACCATTCTACAATGAAATAAAGCACACAGCTTTTGCTCTGGGTGCTTGTCCTCCTGGAACAAGGAGCAGGGGTTCACCTAAGTTGAGGTTCAACAAGACCTCCTCCTGAAGAATCCTCCTCCTGAAGAATGATACAGCCAAGGCTGTCAAGGGTAGCTATTTGAAGAGTGGTTGTTCAGCATTAGACTACAGGAATCTGGGAACCTTCCCAGGCTGTGTAGCAATTTTAGGTGGCTATTTTTGGATGCAGATACGGTTAAAAGATACTTAGTGCAGTCTTAAAAGAAAGAACCTAGTTGAATTAATAGATCTTTAGCCTGTTTTTTTTTAAATAAACTGAGTCCTTGCGGGGGGGGGGAACTAGAATCAGTACATTAGCCTGGAATTTCGCACACAAGCATGCTTCTGAAATAGATCAACAAATCTTATATACATACAAGTTGTGTCTGTCTTTTGCAGGATTAGCTTATTGGCTTATACACAGCTTGGGACTTTGTGAGGATATGGGGGGATGCCTTTAGATCTCATATTGGCTATAGGGTGCATCTAGGAATAGTCACTCCCTGAGATGCCGGTTTTACCCCAACGAATATGCTAGAAAACTCGAGTCCCACCTAGTACTCTTCACTTCACTGCTTAGGAGTTGCTTTTCTCTCCCATCCCCTCTTGGGCAGTCTTCCTCTTCTTTCACATACAGTGGACCCTCATCAAACAAACAGTTTGTATAACATAAAACCTGTACAACATAAAGAATTCCGGAGATAGGGGAAATTTGCTTAACAGAATCGTCTATGGGGCGAATCCGTACAACATAAAAATGGTCATGATTATGGATTACTCTGTTTTCAATGCATTCCTATGGGAAATTTTTATAAAGGAATATTTGCTTAACAGATTTTCATTTGGAACAAATTAATTCCTTTATACAAGGTACCACTGTACTTGTCCACCATCCCACCCAGTGCTCTTTTTGTCCACTTTGGAGCTACGGTAGGTGCCCTTTCATTTGTTTTTTCCTGTCCTGTTATACCCATTTCCTCTCCTTTGCTTTTCTTCTTCTCTCCCTTCTTTTGCTGCCTTCACTCTTTTCTTCCCCCTGGCTGGCATTTTTCTCCCTCCGCCTTTATGCTTGCCCATCTTTTCCATCTGCAAATTTCCTCCCATTTTAAAAAAACTAGACATGTCTATCAACTGTTCCAAAGGTTGGGGTCTCTGGAAAAGTAAACAGAGCGCACAGTTGGCTTGTTATTTTTCCTACTGTGACTCTACCTCACATGGAGTGCCTGTAAGCAGAGGTGTCCAAACTTCGGTTCTCCAGATGTTTTGGATCACAGCTCCCACAGTCCTTTGTCATTGGCAATACAGGGTTGGAATTCTGGGAGTTGTGGTCCAAAACATCTGGAGGGCTGAAGTTTGGACCCCCCTGCTGAAGGGCCTATGGATGCCAACTACAGTATTCGATCTTAATTGCAGCTTCCTCTGTGATGGTTCAGTAAGCCTTTCACCTAGGGCAGTGGTTCTAAACCTGTGGGTCCCCAGATGTTCCTGGACTGCAACTCCCAGAAATCCCTTTCAGCACAGCGAATGGTGGAGGCTTCTGGGAGTTGCAGTTCAGGAACATCTGGGGACCCACAGGTTGAGAACCACTGACCTAGGCAGTGAATCTAGTAGTGCTAAATTCACTCAAGTCAATTAAATCATGTTAAAAACCAGGGTACACATCCCTACAGATGCTTTGAATGTGTGACACGTTTTAGGTCTGGTTTTCATGGGCTTAGAGTTGTGGTTGAGACAGATTCAGACCCATTAACCTTCAATATTAAAAATATAATAATCTTGTTCTGCATCACTTACTTCCCTCTATATATTCATGCCACATTTCAGTGCCTGGGCTTCATGGTCTGAAACTAGAGCAGAAATGAGTACACACATAAATACATACTGTTTTAAAATATTATTATAGTGTATAGATTTGTTGGTTCATTATATATAAATATCCCCATTCCGAACCAGAGGATTTTGCTAGTAGGTAGCTGGTCTTTTTGTCTGCTTTCTGCCTTTATAATTTTTGTTATTATTTTCAAGATGGGAGTTCTCATCCCTATATCCAGCGGAAATGGTAGTGCTGAATTAGACAGTGCTGGGAGAATGTCAGAAGTATCTCTCTCTGTGTGTTTAAAATGTCACATCATGGTCATTGCCTAGTAAGCAAAGCAGTGAGGCCTTTGAATTGGCAATGGCTGTGACTGTTGTTCAGTTGTTGCTTCTTTCACAATAGATGGATAAATGGCACCGGCTCTAATTGGTGTGTCTACTACAAATGGCATTGCTGAGTAAAAGATGCATCCACCAGGACAGAAGTCCAGGAAGCCTTTTACTAGAAAATGTCAGCAGACATTATTGAGAGATATTTCTTCGCTCCATTGTTCAGATGGGGAAAGTTAGATTTTTAAAAAAAATATCAGAGCCTGACCCTAAAGGTTTGGTCTGGCTCCTTTGTCCAGACAGCGTCTATTGTCAGGTTTTGGATCTGGAGACAAGAGGTCTTAAAACCAATGTGAAGTGAAAGAAAGGGTTCATTACTTAAAACAAGTCTACAGTAAAACCCCTACTACTAGGTACATGAGCCCTTAGTAGTTAGCTAAGTCTCTCAGTGTGATACAGCATGTGTTGTGTGTGTTGTATCATTATAGTTGTGACCGACTCTTCATGACTCCATGTCCATGGAGTTTTCTTGGCAGGATTACTGGAGTGGCTTGCCAGTTCCTACTCCAGGCGCCTACAGCGCCTGGTATTCCCTGGTGGTCTCCCATCCAAGTACTAGCCAGGGCTGACCCTGCTTAGCTTCCGAAATCAGGCAAGATCAGATATGCTTAGGGCATCTAGGCAGCTGTGTGAGAGAGCATATCCAGGTAATAATTGCAGCTTATAATGCTATAATGTTGTTGTTGTCATGCTGAAGTGTCATTTTCTGTGCCTGTTGCCATCTTCATTGGGTCTTCTGCCCACCAAGTCCCAGTGTATATTTGTGTACAAACCTATGACTCAGTGTTGCACTTTGAGTCTCAGGAATAGGATGGAAAAACATGAAAGCTCACATGGAGTGTTTGTTTCTATGTCTCAGTGGGAATTTGAAGCCAAGCCTTCTGAATCCAAATCTAACACACAAGGGACATCATGTTGTAGTTTTCAAGATGCCTCGATACACCTGAAAGAGACACTTAGCGTCATCTCTCTAGAAATCCAGGACAAATGGCAGCTAGTCTGAAGCAAAGCTACCTAAAGGCAGAAGCCATAGAAATACTGTATGCTGTAAGCAGGTGTTACTAGAATTTTCTTACACAGCTTCTACAACATTCAGTGCCAAAGCAAAATTTGTTTTGAAGTGTTCCAACATTGTAGTATCCCCTTGTTAGGTTGCATGTGGCAAATACACAGTATCTGAAGAAAAGTTGTGTTGTTTTTTTAATCTTATTCATTTTATAGAAGTAAAAAGGGGGGGGGGTGAGCCATGTTACCAGAAAACCAATGCAAAAATAGGCTAGATGATACCGTTATAGGTCACTAATAAAACAAAGAAAATATTTCAAGCTGAGCTTTTGATGGCAAGCTAACTTTATCAAAGCATTGTAGCAAAAGTCCAGTTGTGGCAAAGAGATGTGGTTTGCCAGGCGTTAAATTTTTTGGCCAGATGATATCAGCCGGGCACTCTTCTGATAGGGCAGGAAGCAGGGCTGGTGTAAAAAATTACATCAAAGTCCAGGACTGGGTTTCAAACCCCAGCTCTCCAAATAAAGGGACATAGTCCATGCCCACCTAACCATCCTTCTCTCCATTTGGCTCTTTCGAGACCACAGTCCCTGTGGGCCAGAGAAGGTGGGGGAAAGGTAGAAGCAAAAAAAAAAAAATGTATTCCATTTGGAGGTTGGGCAAAATTTAGTAAAATTCACTAGGTGTAGTCAATTGGGGCCAGACTAAAAAGGAGAAATTTTACCTAGTGGTTGCAGTCAAGGTCTCTGATGTTGACAATGTGCCTCCTTCTTGGTACATAGGGACGGTGGCTCTTTTCTTGGTATCTCCATCAATCTGTAGAAGTAAAAACGGGGGTGAGCTGTGTAACCAGAAAACCAATGCATTTCTTTTAAATATAAATCTTCCTTGTAATTTGGCCCCAACTGACAACACCAGTGGTTCTCAGCCTGTGAGTCCCCAGATGTTCCCAGACTGCCACTCCCAGAAGTCTTCATCCTTAGCTGACCTGGCCAAGATTTCTGGGAGTTGCAGTCTTCTAAGGCATCTGCTGTGAAATCCTTGAATGCTGCCGACAGTTCTGTGGGATGTTCTGTGACACCATAGGATAGTTATATAGGGCTCTCCTCCTGTGCGTTCCAGGCAGCATATATGGGTCTTCTTCCCAGCCCCCTCTTTTTCCTCACAACAACCCAATGAGGTAGGTCAGACTGACAGAGGTGTAGCTAGCATTTGTAGCGCCCGGGGACAAAGTCAGTTTTTGCACCCCTTCCTGCCCCCCAACTGTGTCTCGCCCACTGAGCAAGGGGTGCCTGATTCTGGGGGAATAGCAGGGGAGGGGGAAAAGGGTCCCTCTTTCTCACACCCTCTTTGGGGGTCTCCCGGACAAGGCTCTGCTGTGTAAATCGCACCGCGTGTGGATAGCACCAACCACACCAAGTTTTTTCAAGCAGTATCTCCGTAGCACACTACCCCCTCCCCCCCCGGCTAACGATTGCCAAGCCTTAGCGGGGGTGGGGGAAAGGAGGAAGGGGAGCAATTGATGGATGTGCTGCTTGGGGGAAAAATCATCTGCTTCCCTCTCCTCCTCTCCCCCGACTAAGGGCGAAAGAAGGACTGCTGGTGGGATGGTGCATGGCTTCCCCCTCCTGCTCCCCCTCCAGTCACCCCAAGATTGCATTGCAGGCTGAGAGAGAGAGAGAGAGTCACTAGTTCAAGGTTCCTTATGAGCTTCTTGACAGAGGAGTCTAGAATTTGCATACTGCAAACCACAGTCCAAAATGCTAACCACTGTACTACACAAATGCTAGTCTTCTCTCACCATAAGCTTTGAATGTACCCCAAGGTTCCTGAAAACATATATTAAAAAAACACTGCCTCACGATTCCTCATAAACTCACTGAAATGTAATAATTGAATAATCTTTAAAGCGAAGTCCTTGAAAGCTTTTTTTTTGAATTCTAATTCCAGTCATTACTTCTTCTCACAGGTAGATCCAGAGAAGTGCCGCTATGCTGTGGGTAGGATCCTGAGTGAAGGAGAAGAGAAGCCATCTGAGGAAGTAGTCCGCATATTCCTGAAGTATGGTTTCAAAATTTTCAACTTCCCAGCTGCTAGCCATGTAGTCATGGCAACCTTCCCTTATACCACTCCGCTTTCCATCCATCTGGCAGTGAACCGTGTCCACCCGTCCCTCGACATGTATATCAAGGTGAGGTGACTATTCTTCAGAAAGTTATCTCCTCATGCCTTTTTCCATTTCTACTGCAGTTGGTTGCTGTTGTTGTCCTCCACTTTCATGACATAGTGATCACTGACGGGAATAGAGATCTCCTGGGATTGGCCTCAGTGAAGTTAGTAGTTTCTTATTAAACCTCACACTAGACTTGGAAATATTTCTGATTAGTTGAGTATGATTTAAACTTGTATTTTTTGCTTATAATTTCCTCGCCTCTGCCAATAAAAGAGACTTCCTTTTTATTCCTCTAGCTATCCTAGGAAGGTAAAGGACTGTGTCATATGTTTGAAGCTGAAAGCTGCCTGGACTTGTAATATGAGCTCTTTCTTCGGGGACTGCAGTGTGTGAGTGTGAAAGGGTCAGGGGAGAACCAGGCCTATGCTCTTATTTAGAGGAAATAGTATTATATCTTCCATATACCTTTTGTGTGTCACAAATATTTCCACTTGTATCTCTCTGCATATATAACACAGCCCTTCTGATTCTTCTCTTCTGTCGAACTAATTCCCCGTCGCCAACTTTAGCTCTATACATCAGTAAAATCTTATTGACCCCTTCCTTAAGTGTTTGCCACTGTTCCTTAGTTTCCTGCAAAATTGTATTCCTTCATTTAGGGCGAGGTCTTTAAATGCTTTTGGCCGTCTTTGGGAAAAGCTGCTATTCAGTTAGCTTTCTTATTTCCTGGCTTATATATGGAAGTGTGGCTGGATGGATATATGGTTGAAAGCCTGAAAAGCAGTGCAATTGAATTAAATCTCCAGGTAGCCCATCCCCAAAGGATTTTCCTTCTCTTCCTCTCCCCCCGCCCCTGCACTTGCTGTTGCTTGGTGTACAGAGTGTTGCTATTTCATTGCTGATTTGTGTAATAAAGGGGGAGCATGAGAGAGGGAATTCTGACCAGTTTGGCTAAAAATACATTCTTGGCAGAATGAGTACACCTCTTGGTTCTTGGCCTTTTAAGCAGAGAGGAGCTAACACAGCCAATTATGTGATAGTTGTGGATGTGTAGTCTTTCTAGAACTGTCGGATTCTTCTTAGTACGTGAGAACTGAAAATTAGGGAGCATGTTGGTTATGACTTGTTCACTCACATTTTCATCTTTTTTTTGGGGGGGGGGGCTACTTCTTCCTCCCTCATTTTCTTCCCTGAGAAAATCTGACTTATCTTAGATTCCTTGAACAATGATAGATTTTGCTGCTTAATACATTATTATCTCTCATGAGCAACATAGCCCCTCAGAAAAATAATGCTAAGTTCATTGGAATAGATAGAACACGTGCACACAAAAATCAGACCCTCTACTCTGATAATGTAGAAAATGTGTTTCATCTCCACCTATATCTTATAGCAGGAGGCTATTAATTGACATTAAGAATAATCTACCTGGAAGCACCCATGGATAAACAAAACCTAGTATGTGTGTAGTTTACAGCTGGATCTAAAAGGCTGGCAGTTCAGTTAAGCTAACCTTACTTGGGAAACTGAAATTTGATTGCAATTTTTTAAAAAAATCCCTTAAACATATTTGTTTATAGAGAATTGTGGCACAGTGGTTGGTTGACTCAGCCTTCCATCCTTCTGGGGTTGGTAAAATGAGTACCCAGCTTGCTGGGGTGGGGGTGGGGCAATGTGTAGCCTGCATACTGTAATTAAAACTGTAAACCATCCAGAGACTACTTGACCCTCCAGATGTTTGGACCACAATTCCCACAGTCCTTTGTCATTGGCAATCTAAGCTTAGAATTCTGGAAGTTGTGGTCCAAAACATGAGGAGGGCTGAAGTTTGGACATGCCTGGACTATTTGAAATGGTCAGTATATATGCAGACCACTTTGTTTTGCTTTGCTTTTTGAAATATTAGACCAACATTTGTAGCACTATAGAAATTAGAACTTGATTTTGCTTTTGGGTTTGGGAGGGTTAATGTCCAACCATTGGTGTGGCAATTCGTGTTCTGTGTTGGACTTCCCAAGATGCAGTTAACAGGAGCAATCAATCTTATCTCTGTTGTCTGCACCTTGAACAGCTTTGTGTGTTAGGTTGATTGGTGTGAAGCATGGATTTTAAATCTCAACAGAGGTGTGGGCAATGCTGTTAAAGCCAGCTGTCTTTCTCCATTAGTTGTTCAGAACATGCTACCCCGTAGTACTGATGACAAGGAAAACCCCTGGGTTTCAGAAGCAGCAGATTGCAATTATAACATTTACCGTACATACTAACTTACTATGGCTACCTTGTCATATCTTGTATCGGTAAAATGGGTGGTATGCAAGATCGAAAGAAAAGCAGCATTTGCTGAATGTATGCTTGCTTCATGGTGTAGAGATGACATTTTGATACTCCGGGAAAGGTCCTGGAGAGTGCATCTGCTACATGAGCAATGAAAACATTAAAGCTAAAAAAAGGAGCTACAGATTGTGCTGGGAACACCGGTGGCTTTTTAATGAGAACTCTTTTTTTTGCAGTTTTAAAGCACCACATTCAACATCTTGGCCGGCTGTATTTTTCAAACTGAATAAAGAACAGAGATTTGTTCTAAGCTGAGATTTTCCTCTTTCAACCAAACAAGACAGGAAGCTTAAGCAACTGTTGCCCAAGCTTATGATGGCTTTCTGTATTCACATATGCCTCTCTTGGGAACCTGAAATGAGAGATTTTCTTTCCGTTTCAGTCATGGTGTTTCTCTGAAGCAGTGCAAGATTCAGATATCAAAGAATGAGGCATGGGAAGATTGGGGTAGCATAACCAAGGGTGCACAGCATAGCCAGATGCCAGCCACTTACTGATATTTTTAGAGAGAGGTTATTTCTCCCCGTTTTATAGATATGAAGGGAAATCAGAAAATTTTAAAAATTAAGCATGCAAAAAGGAAAAAAGACAAACCTAGGTTCATTTCAAGGAGAAAAATGGGGTAAAAATACCCTAAAATGAACGAACGAACAAACAAACAAACAAACAAACAAACACATGGCTACATGCTCAGAGACCTACTAGAAATGATTTTGGCTCAAATATGGGGCAAATAAACAGAGAAAAGATTAGTAAGTGAGGAGAAGGTTTACAGAACTACTGGTTGGTTTGATAGTATTCATCGCCTCACTTTTTAGTGATTTCCAGAAGGAAAATCCAGAGCCAGAAAACTCTCAGACACCTGGCTGCCTAGGATCTTAGGAAGAGTAAGCCTAGTAATATACGCATTCTCTGTATTCTATAAAGGGTGTCCAGGGTTGGAATGAAGCATAATATGGTCTAATGCTAGGACCTAATATGGTGCCCAGCGTGATCATTCTCTTTCCACCTTTTTTCAAGCACATACTAGGGTAGGGAATCCACAAGCAGTATGAAGCAGTCAGATTGGACAAGCCTAATGTAAGCAAGCCTAGCTCTTTGCTGCTGGCCCAAGTCAACAGAAAGATCATTTGGCCTGCTTTACTGCAGGCTCCAACTATTCCAGGCAGCATGGCAAATGTTTGTAATTTGTATGCCAGCTATAAAGTGGGAGGAAGAGTCCCCCTGGTGTGCATCACAGCACCACTACAGTGCCCACCACCAATGCCTTTGTGTCTTTTCAGTTGATTGAAGAGCTGGCTTGGCTTGACAGGTCATTCGGGTCTTTTCTATTTGTATCAAAAGGCACTGCTACAAGTGCCTTCCAGAATTTGACTGGTTTCTTTGGGATGGGTTGGGGTAGTTGGTTTACCTGGTGTATAAATTACTTTCCAGCCCAGTCTATGTTGCTAGTAGAGATGGCAATACAGTATAAGCTCCTCGGTCTGGGCTTCTCCCCTTCTTTTGAGATCTGGCTTTTGCCATGGTAAAACTCCTTTAATGGTCATCAGGAGGAACTTGACCCCCTTGCCTATTCATTTGGTTCCTTTATGTTTTTATTGAACCTAAGGGCGTTTATACACGACCCCTAAACTCCGGGGCAAATGGCTTCCAGCTCCGGAGCTTTAAAATGTTTCCCCACCAGTTCCGGAGCATACAGAAAATTAAGTGTGACCACGCCCCCATAAGCGCGACCCAGTGCACCTTTCAAGTACCTGCTCTTTGATGGTGAAAAATTCTTTATATGCGGATCTGCCCGGCTCTCCTCCCTTCTTTTTGTTGTTGCTTTTTGCCTCCTGCCCTTTTAATAGGAACCAGGAAGTGACTGGAGGCTCAACTTCCACCAGCATGGCACCGGGAGGTAAGCCGGTATTATTTTGTTCCTTTTTTTCCTCCCTCCCCTCACGCAGACAGGAGAAGGAAGTGCGGAGGGGTGGGGACGCACAAACAGCAACGAACCCCCAAGATCTCTGGTCCGAATTTAAGGGACCAGCGGATCTTAGGGGTCATGTGAAAAGGCCTTAAGATGCTTTGCAGAGCCAGTGCCTCCAGAACAGCTCCATTGCTAGATGGCTTGTGTCCTGCCTGTGACCACTTGTCTCTTGGTTTGTGTTAATTTGTTAAGTTTCTTTCTTGTACATATGAGACAGTGATAGTGATGCATCCCTGCAACGTGTCTTGTTTCAGTTCCATTGTGTAAAAAAAAAAATATGTTCTGTTTCCTTTTTGAGATGGCAGGTCAGGTTCTTACCCCACACTGAATACAGCCCCATACATTCCAAGCCGGAACTAACTTCCCTAGGTTAGGGAAGAGGAGGAGAGCCATCTGGACACTGAGTTTCCAGTTGCAACACTAGGTTCTCTTTTTCCTGCAAAATGAACTCTGTCAATGACTTGACGTGAAACTCCCCCTTTCCCTCCTCTCCTTCAATGGCTTTTCTAAATGTGTAGCGGCTCAACTTAGCAACTGGAGGCCCGGCTTGTCTTTCGTCCTTCCGTCCAGGTTTGCACCTGAGCCCTCTGAAGTGTCAGATTCTTGTTTCTCTCCTGCAGCGTGGTCCATTGGGACCGCCACTGTTTGGCTGCTGTTCACGTGCCAGAGCAGACTTTTGCAGGCTTCCGAGAGACTGTGGGAGGTCAGTCTTCCTGAGGCATCACTCTCGATTCGGAGACATTCGTGCCTTTCCTGGCTGGTGTGGCAAACAGCATCTGCTCCCCTGGCACCTGTTGGAGAGGCAGGGAAAGAAAACAAGAGAGAAACTTTCACAGAAAACAGGTGACCTGTGCACATTTTCTGATGGGAATATGTGTTGCCATGGAGATGGCTTCTCCAAATAGCTCCCCTCCACCGCCCCCCCAAGCAACTGAGGCGCAAGCGAGACTTTTTTTTGCAGTGCCTGGTTTGAAAAGATTCTCTTAATGAGAGTCGCAGGTCAGGCAAACTGAGCGAAGGAGACCCTTCTTTTTGGCGTCTTGGTCCCTGCAGGATCCTATGGCAGAGGCAAAAGAGGCTTATAAGAAAGACATTCCTTCAGAGGAGCTCTGGGTGTGCAGATGAAATGCAAGCTCTGGTTCGTTTTTCTTTTTCTGTTCCTTTTTGAGAGAAGGATTGGGTTCAAATGCATCCGTTCTCTTCCTCCGCTAGCCATGTAGCCAACCCTTTGAAAATGGAAGGAGATAGGAAAGGAGATGAAAGAAGAAGAGAAGGTCAAGATGGAGGAATGTAGAAAAGGGTAGCAGAATATGGTCAGCAAGAAGAAATATGCAGTGAGAAAAAGAAGAGACAGATGTTAGGAAGGAAGGAAGGAAGGAAGGAAGGAAGGAAGGAAGGAAGGAAGGAAGGAAGGAAGGAAGGAAGGAAGGA
>JAHTLZ010000015.1:46030908-46065912 GCA_023846285.1 Phrynocephalus versicolor | reverse complement strand
GGAAGGAAGGAAGGAAGGAAGGAAGGAAGGAAGGAAGGAAGGAAGGACAGGCCAAACAAAGGAGGGTAAGGGCTTAGAATGGAGAATTTTAAAAAGAAGGGACAACCCATCCTAGTAAAAAGGCTAAGATGAAGAAGATACAAATGGCAGGAGAAGAAAGCTAAGGGTGCTGGAAGCTTCTTTATAATAAAGTCCCTAAGCCTATATTGTTCATGCAGACTAGCAGTAGCTTTCCAGGGTGATAGGCAGGATTTTTTCCTAGGCCTGGCTGAGGATTATGGGGACTCAGAAACCAGTTTCCTGGCCCTTCAGTCGACCACTGATGTATTGTCAGACTGATTATTAAGAACAGGAATTCATAAAAGAGCAGGGAGAACAATGGTATCCACATGTGGAGAAACTTGTTTTGATAATAATTGTGTTAATATTTGCAGGACTCATAAAAATTAGGAAACATTGCTACTATTTTATCCTGTTCTATCTTTAGGTATAGAGTTTGTTATACAGTAATACCCTGGTTTACGAGCATAATTCATTCCAGAAACATGCTGTAAACCACATCACTCGTATATCAAAGCAAATTTCCCCATAAGAAATAATGGAAACTCAGATGGTTCATTCTGGGCCCCCATAACCACATACTGTACACACAAAATGCAAAATTCATAAAAGAAATTGGTTAGAAGTCCACATCCACACCATGGTTTAGTTACCTGGCTGTGGAATCTGCTCTGATTTGGACTAATAACTGGATTTTACTCTGTATTTTTAATATGTTTTTAATAATAAAGTACAATTTGTAGCCCTATACACACTTGACTAGCTGCTCCATGACTATAAATGGTTTGAAAAATAAGAAAGGACGTTGAAAACACATTAATTAAAAATATAAATATGAAGAAAAATAAAACCCTAACCTGCACTTCCCTTTGAAAATGTTCCTGGCTGGTGCAAGGGAAGTCTCCCTTCCTCTCTCTTCTCCCTGTTTTGGAGACTTGCCTGATATGGAATACTCCAGACAATCCCCATAATTCATCAGGGAGGGAGGAAGAGAGCTACCATTGGTTCACTTGTGATCATGTGACCTGCTCCAGTGCTCATATTGCAAGACATTGCTTGTTGATCAAAGCAAAATTTATCAGAAATATTTGCTCATCTTGCAAAACACTTGTAAACCATGTTATTACTGTATTATGCATGAAAGCCAAAATATAACTCAAGGCCCCATATCAGGTAACATATACAGCATATAAAACATTTGCATCCTGATTTATGTTTACAAAACTATAGGAAACCTACTGTAGCCACTCTGGTGCTTTTCTTGCTTGTTTGGTTGATTATGAATAGTCTGCTAAGTCGGGAGGGTTGTATCACTAAATCGCAAGGGTGACTACGTTGTAGTCAGCTGTCAGAATTGACTGCTGGTGGCTATTGGGCATATTTTTGAAAGGATTTGGAATTCAGAAGCCTTAGCAAATCTCTGAGAGTGGCCTATCCTGTCCGTATTGGCTCATCAGATTGATGAGACAGGATTCCTGAGGAGAATTTCTGTTCTTTGTATGGTAATGACCAGATCATGGTAATGATATTGTCTTCTTAATATAACTCAATAAATAAGTTCAGGAAAGTTATGTCCTAAAAGGTATGTAAATTCCTTCTCATTTTTTCCCACTGAATTATGAATGATTTATGGCTGTCCCCACTGTCTTCATCTGGCTTCCCCATAACAGGCAAAACAGAATCCTATTATGGGCCTTTTATTCCCCTCCTGTCCTTACTGAGAAACTGGGATGGCTCTCAAGGACAGATGAATACTCTCCATTCTTCTGTACTGAGGAATCAACAGTCTACCAACTTCTGAAGAATTCTCCCTTTTCTCTCCCTGAGAATCACCTAGTACTTGACACCAGTCATGAGATTATTCAGTGGTTCTAAAGAGAATGACTGTACATTTATTCAGCATGCATATAAGGTTATCATAACCTCTTGGAAGCAATTGAAAGCATCATAACAGCCCAGGAGCAGTTTCTCCTGGGATATTACTCAGCTAGATAAACAGAATTTCCATCATCCTGCCATTACACCAGAATCAGTACAGCAAACATAAGTTTACATGATACTAGCTCTCCATGTGCACAGGCTCCAAATATGCCTTCTTGTTCAGCTCTCTGAACAGAGGGCTATACATTCCCAAATACTGTCTGTCTGATCAGACTTCTCATGCTGGTTCTGACTAGCTACACTTCCCCTCACCAGATCACTTTTTACTCTCCAAGTTGATATCTTTTTCCCAGCAAAGAATGAAGGTTTCATAATAAATAAAGCATACCTTAATATAAATTAGTACTGAGGGATGATAGCTAGGCATTGATACCCTGCCATTATCAGAGGTTGGAATGATGATGATGATGATCATCATCATCAATATCTACACAGCTGAGAATTCCAGGGAATTGGTTCTGCCAGCCCTTGCTGAGTCAAACTGAGCATCATGGAAGATATGTATTCTCAGTTGTTAGCCTGTTTTTCTTTCCCTCATAGATACAGTAAGTGATTTTATAATCTGGATTGCAAATGAAACCTTTTTGATCACCAGTGACCAACCATTTAACAAAGGTTGCTGGAGTGTAAGATACGACATTGCGGGAAAGCACGTACTCCAGCCAACAGAACTTTACCACTAGCCAAAGATCCACCAGTTCTAAACATAAACTAACTGTATTTTCTAGGTGGTCTCCTAGATTTGACATTTTAGATATGTTAGCAAAATTCTGTATGGCTGTCCGAGACCTCAGAATTCCAGCTTAGGGACTGGTTTCTCCCCAGAAGAAAACACTCTGAATCTGTCATGTGATAGATCTTTTTTCCTGGGATGTCTACTGAAGGAGCAACTACTCACTCTGGAACGTATATCAAGGGAATTCTGTGTTCTGTGTTCCAAAGGAGTTCTGTTGTTCTGCAATTCTATAGGGATCCTTTAGCTATAGATTTCTTGCTTTCTCAGGGAATAAAATATTCCTTGTTGGTCAAGTGCTTCTAACACTTTGTGAATGCTTTGCAATACAATGCAAGAGTTTTTGATAATTTATGTTTATTCATTGATTTGATTTTTATACCACCCCCAATTAGTGCAAGCACTACTCTGTGTGGTTGACAAGTTAAAACTTGAAACCACAAAGCCTCAAACAAAAAGTGGAAAATAAAATAAAATTAAGAAGAGAATAAGTTGTTGAGTCAGTCTCTTTTCACTGATTTCCTAAACATAAGGAGAGAAGGAGCCTAGCAAATCTCATTTGGTAAATAATTCCAAACACTGGAGCCACCACAGAAAAGGCCCAATTTCTTGTTGTCGCCTTTGGCCTCCCTTCGTGTGGCCAGTTTTAGCAACATGGACTGACGGGAGCAGGTAAAATCGGCAGCTGATTTCCGAGAGATGTTCTGACACGTTTCAAGTACCTAAACTGTTAAGGGCTTTACAGGTCATGCAGGGCTAAAGGGAAAAGTCAGTAAGGCTCTGTTCATAACAAGGATGGCCTTTTGGTTTACCCCTTCAGATCATTATCCCTGTCCTTGTTCAAATGTGAACAACAGCACCAAGGGGCCCTGCCCCAGTAACATAAGTCTCCACATGGATGTTAAAGTCTACCAGTAGTAAAAATCTTTTTTTGGTTGTTTTGCTTTTCATCTACTGTAAGATCACAAATTAGTTCAGATTTGTCACATTCAGTTCTTGCTGAAAAAGCAATGAGTAGATTCCCCTTCATGTAGCAGTATGGAAGAACCTGTGGTTGCATGAAGACTTAGTGTCTGGAATTCAGCTGCTGGAGATCCAAGAAAGCTCCTGAAGAGGGCAAAAGCCCTCTTATTAACACCTACAAGTTGCCACACGTTCACAAAAATTATACAAGCATTTATTATGGACCTACTTGCATCAATTGTATGTGAAACAGCCACACGTTGTTAGTCTGTGGAACTCCCTGCCACAGGATGTGGTGATGGCATCCGGCCTGGATGCACTCAAAAGGGGATTGGACAGATTCCTGGAGGAAAAGTCCATCACAGGTTAAAAACCATGATGGAGATGTGTAATCTCCAGGCTTAATACCGGGGTACTTCAAGGACCAGATGCAGGGGAGTGGTTTCAGGAGACAGATAAATAGTCTCGTGCTCCCCCAGATACATCTGGTGGGGCCACTTTGAGATACAGGAAGCTGGACTTGATGAGTCTTTGGCCTGATCCAGCATGGCTCTTCTTATGTTCTTATGTTCACATCAACATTTATGGAAGCATTGTGGGGGGAAAGGTGTACTGTTACTTTCAAATATCTAGAAATGGTGAAAAAGATGTACACTTGAGTTACATATTATAGTGAAGAGAAATTTGTTACTTGGAAATACAGATTAGAGATGGGCACGACCAGGAAAAATGACGTTTTCGAGTTGTCGTGTGTCGGAGCCGGCCCGTTTCGGCTCGTTTCCATTTTTCGCGAAATTTTTCAAAAATTTGTCGTTTCGTTTGTTGTTTTTTTGTCTGTCGTTAGTACTGGTTTTGGGGGGGGGTAGCGGGCTCCTGGAGGCACCTCTCTGGGGTGGGTGCCTCCTCTGGCCCGCTATGAAGGGAAAGCGGGCTTCTGGAGGCACCTCTCTGAGGTGGGTGCCTCCTCTGGCCCGCTACAAAATGGCATGCATAGCCAATTGGATATGCATACGAAGTTGTAGTGGCACTGGCAGAGGCACCTCTCTTTTGGGTGCCTCTCGACTCACAGCCTTGCAGTGGCAGAGGCACCTCTCTTTTGGGTGCCTCTTTGACCACAGGCCCACTGCTGGTATAGTGCAGTCACAGTGCACACTGCGGGAAGGCTCCCTCAGTCTGGGCGCTCTGTGGCTCACTAAGAAGGGAAGCGTACTTGCGTGTGTAGTGCAATGCAAGTACACAGCTCTGGCTTAGGGTTAGGGTTAGCGCAGGGGTCTGCAACCTTTAAGACATAAAGAGCCACTTGGACCCGTTTCCGACGAAAAAAAAACCCTGGGAGCCGCAAAACCATTGCGACATTTAAAACAAATATATACAGCCGCCGCCGCCGTTCTCACTGTTCCGCCTCAGCAACCGGGCGCCGGGCCAGCCGCCGTTCGAGGCTCCGCGAGGCGATGACCCGCGCTCCGGGCCTACCAGTGCTGCCGCTGGTGCCGCCACAGTCCCACAACCGGAGGCGAGGGAGCGGCACCCGCCTCAGCAGTTGAAAGGACGGGCCTGCGACCCCGCGGCTGGTCCCTTTTTTGGAAGCGGGCGAGCGGCGACCTCTCTACACACACACACACACACACACACACACACACACACACTTCTTGCAGCCGTGGTGTGTGCGTGTGTGTGGGCAAATGCAGCCGTGGTGTGTGCGTGTGTGTGGGCAAAGTTTGGCTTGTGAAGGAGACGGAGGGAAGGGGCGGGTGATGCGACACACACACACACACACACACACACACACCCTTCTTGCAGCTGTGGTGTGTGTCCGTGTGTGGGCAAAGTTTGGCTTGTGAAGGAGACGGAGGGAAAGGGCGGGTAATGCGACACACACACACACACACACACACACACACACACACACACACACACTTCTTGCAGCTGTGGTGTGTGTGCGTGTGTGGGCAAAGTTTGGCTTGTGAAGGAGACGGAGGGAAAGGGCGGGTGATGCGACACACACACACACACACACACACACACACACCCTTCTTGCAGCTGTGGTGTGTGTGCGTGTGTGGGCAAAGTTTGGCTTGTGAAGGAGACGGAGGGAAGGGGCGGGTGATGCAGCGGAGGCCTGGCCAGGCGCTGCTGCGGTCGCCCCCGTCGCCTTCAAAGGGACGCCGAGGCTGAAAGAAGCGGGAGGGCGAGTGGCGCGCCGGGCCACCGTGGATCTCCCCGGTCCACTCCTCCATTCCGCTTTTGGACCCCATTTTTGTCTGTCCAGGCCGCCGCCGACACCGCCACCACCACCACGAACCGACCGGCTGCTTGGGCCTGGCTGCCGCCGCCTCCCCTCACCCTTTTCCCGGGTGGGCGCGGCCATTGTGTCCGCTTCCCCCTCGCCGCCGCCTCCTCCGCCTCCTCCACTGCCAGCAGTTGGGCTGGTGGTGGGAGGAGGGGGAGGAGGAGGAGGAGGAGGATTACCAACAGGTGTGGCTTCCTGCTGCTGCTGCTGCTGAGCGGCTCCTGACCCCCGTGGTGGGAGGAGACCCCGGCGGCCACCGACACCACCCCTCCAACGCCGCTGCTGCCGCCGCTGCTATCCTGACCCTGGCCGGACCGGGAGCCTTCGCCACGTCCGAGGAGGAGGCGGTGCACCGGCGGTGGCAGCAGCAGCTGCAGCAGCACCAGGAGGAGGAGGAGGAGGATGAAGATGAAGATGAAGATAAGGAGGGCGGCGGCGGCGGCGAGCTGGAGTCTCTCCCGCGGTCCTAGTTTAAATGCCGCAGGACCCCTTCCACGAGGGGAACCTCCCGGAGCCGCTGCAAAGTTTCCAAAGAGCCGCATGCGGCTCCAGAGCCGCGGGTTGCAGACCCCCGGGTTAGCGCAAGGGCTAGGCTTAGGGTTACAGGTAAGGTTAGGGTGAGTTAGTGGGGTGCACCTCTGGGTGCCTCTCTGACCCACTAAGAAGGACAGTGTACTGGTGTATGGGTTAGGGTTCGGGTTCGGGTTCGGGCTAGGGTTAGTGGGCTTTTTATGCCCGACTGGCATATCCCAGAAGTCTCAGTCAAAACCTGGCCAAGTGGCCATGCGATTGGTGGAATGGCTCCAAAAATTTGCATGGTCCCTCTCATGGCCAGCCCATCATTGCGCAGGTGTAAAAAAAAATTAATAAAACAAAATAAAATCAATGGAGAGGAGACATTTTGTTGCAAGAAAAACCCACTGCTGCTAGAGCTACTGTAAAAATTCTGGCAGTTTTAAAATAGCAATTTTCGCATGTTTCTGTGGTGCTTTGGTGTGTTTTTGGACCATGACGATTTCAAAATAAATATTGCGGTCGCCCCATTTTGGATCCCCCGCCCGCACCGCATGGCATGGCGAGTTGGCGAGACAACGACGATGCCCTGAGCAGCCCTGGACAGGAGAGGGGGGGAGGCCGGGGACCCCCCCCCCCAAAACCACCCCTCGGGTAGGTGCACTCTCAGGCAGGCATATTTTCGCCTGCTTTTTTGGCCGGGAATCGGGGTTGGTTTTTTATTTTATTTTTAAAACTTTTTTTCTGTGCCGCTTGAATGGCGGCCGGCGAGTTGCAACTTGCGAAGTTGCGAGACGACGAGGATGCCCCCCAGCCCCCACCAGAGCAGCCCAGGACAGGAGAGGGGGGAGGCCGGGGACCCCCCCCCGAAACCACCCCTCGGGTAGGTGCACTCTCAGGCAGGCATATTTTCGCCTGCTTTTTTGGCCGGGAATCGGAGTGGGTTTTTTATTTTATTTTTAAAACTTTTTTTCTGTGCCACTTGGCATCGCACGATCGCCGCACGATGCCAGGAACGACAACGACAAATCAGACCCAGTTTTTCTTTTATCGAGTTCTGGCGGAGTAATTGTCGTTTCCTTTTTCGTTCCGTAACGGAAACGAGGAACGGAACGGAAACGGGAATTTCACTAAGTCGTGCCCATGTCTAATACAGATACAAATCAGTGTAATTCACATATCCTGTTTGGACTGTGAGGATTGGAATCTGAATTTTTCACCTCTGAATTCTACAGTGCAGTGCTTAGCTGGAAAAGAAAAAGCATTAGCAAACTGTGTATTTGTTTGTTAAATGCACTCTATACGTGCATATTTTATGAGATAAAGTGAAAATGCATATTCAGATGTTCAGGTTTTTAACATTTGGAGATGCATTATGGACATGGAAGAAAACATGCTCATGAATCACGATATGTGAACGTGACAGTCTGGAAAGAAGCTGATGGGTCCTTTATTCAAACTATAAAGCGAGGATGGACAAATAGCCTGTAGGCAAGATACACACCCCAGGTCTCCAATACAGCTCCCCAAACACTCCCAGATCCAATATCTAAGTTAAAATGGCCAGTCATTTTCCCCAGAAGTCTCTAGAGTTCACTATCTTGTTCAGAAGGTTCTTCATGCTTTTATAGGGCAAAAATAGCCTTTTAAAAATGGGTTTCAACATAACAGCCTTTTCTATTGGCGATGGGTTATTGTTCTTTGGTTTGTTTGTTTTTTGTTCTTTTGGTGTGTGTATTTTTTTTGAGAGGAGAGGGTGTCTAAGGTTTTGAAAAATGATGTGCCATACTAAAGTCTGAAGAGGTGTAAAAATGACTCCTGGGTCTTTTGAAGTTGCCTATCCATAAAACAGCAATGACAACAAATATTTCAAGAGGGCATAATAACATGCAAAGCAACATTTTGATCTGAGTATTCAGTGTTCAGTATTAGTATAAAGGTACAGCCTCAATATGAGTCTCAATTTAATTGCAATAGAATTACAGTAATAATAGAGCAACTCAGTGATCTAAAAATATGTAATAATAGTAGGTGAAACAGTGAGGATCAGAGGGTTCCTGCTTTGCCCACCAAATTGGTGGGCAAAACAAGATCCCATTGATCTTTGCCCAGTCCATGCTGCACATTCAAGGATCCAGTCCTCCACCAATCTCCTTCTCAGCCAGGCAAGTGTCCATGGTCATCGGATGCTTGCCTGGCTGAGAAGGAGATCACTGGAAGGCTGCCCCCTTAATCAAAGGCTGCTCTCCGCAACCCTCCCCCAGAGCTGATTTTGATAGGTCCAGCCTGTCAAAGTCAGCTGTCTGGCGGGGCTGCAGAAAGCAGCCTTTAGCTACCCTTGATTGAGGGGTGGGGGGTGAGAGCCTTCCCATTGGAATGTATTGAAAACCTACTAATCTGTTCCCTCCAGAATGGATTAATTGGTTTTCAAGGCATTCCTATGGGAAACAGTGCCTCATAAGATGAATTTTTCGTAAATTAAATTGACCTGTAGAATGAATTAAATTTGTCTTACGAGGTACCACTGTGCTGGAAATCAGGGCTTCTTGGTGGTAGCAGCAACACTTTGGAACTCATTGCTTGTAGAGAAACACCAAGGTCCCTCCCTCTTAACCTTCAGGAAGCACATTAAAACTGAACTATTTAAAGAGGCTGTCAAGAACATCCTCCCTCTATGAGAAATATTTGGACTTACTTGTCCACATTTTTATTTGGTTTAGCTGGCCCCTCTGGGGAGTTTTCTTATTGTTATTTGTGCTTTTTGATTTAGTAGTGGGGTGTGCTTTATTGTTGTTAACCTCCCAGAGCATTGCCTTGCTGCTAGGTGAGAGGTATATAAATTGAGTGAATGAATGAATGAATGGTTTCTGGCAAAACAGTTTCAGCTAATAAACTGTAAAATTGCTGCCATCTGGTTAGTGTGTGTTTATTTAAAAATCCCGTTGGGTTTTCAGTATCATCAGTTATAAGTTGGCGATTTGTCGCTGCTGGATCTAGTGAAAGTACTGTATGTTGAACGGTTTCTTGAGATAGTGCACTGACAGATTACTTCTTCCTTTGTGTCACTTTAAAATCCTCAAAGATAACTGACAAAAATTCTTTTGACTCTCATTATCACCATGTCCTTTAAGATCGATCAAAGCCCAACCCACAGTATCTTCTAAACAAATGACAAAAGCATTCTATTTTTGTCAGCTTTCAGAAACTGTGTTTATGATGAGATTGGAATGAGAGGTGCAGGGAATTGGTTCAGTTTTAATAAGGTCTGGCTTTTGTGACACTTGCTGTTCTTTCCTTTTGTTAAAAAGAACCCAATTTTTATCATAATCATATTATAATCTGCCCTGCACATTTTTGGAAAGGTAGCATAAAAAATCAAATAACCATATTTTACGTAAGAGGCCCCAGATTGGCAATTATTTTTTTTTACCTATCTGCAGCCACATACTGGAGCCCCAAAGATTGAGCAAGAATGAAGCCTGTGAATGAATATTGAAGTCCAGTACCCTGTGATAGTTTTAACATTATTTATTCACTAGTGTGAAGCCCAACAATTGGTGGGCATATACAGTACGTGAAAAAGCTCCGTACTGTTTGCTTTTATCGGACTGCCTTTTTGTAACATCTCACAGCATCCATTTTGAGCCCGTCAGTTCTCTGCTGCTCACTTTAATTGGCTTGCTTTTTCACATATCTTGCAGCATCCACTCTGAGCCTCCTGGTTCTTCACTGCTCACTCCATTTAGTATGGGTGTCTCTATTTTGTGCTTGGCAGGTGTTTCACCTATTTACTTGACCCCTCTAAGTGTGAATGCTGTGGGGCAAATGGTTCCTCCACTGCTGCAGAATTTGCCTTGGGCCACAAAGAGGTAAGTAGCTTAGACTGAAGTATGGGCCAGCTGGTTGCTAGGCAACTCTTTTGTATTAGCCGCAAGGTAAACTCCTGTCCATTTCTAAGTTAGAGCTTGGGGTTTGCAATGTGCAAAGAGGAAGAGAGTGGGCACTGGTTTATTAATGAAACAAACACACTGGATTCTGTTTATGATGTAATAAAGCTGCCTTGGATCTTTTATTTTTATTTTTATTTTTATTTGAGAGTGAGAGAGAGAGAGAGAGAGAGAATGGCAGGGCAGAAATAAAGAAATAAAGTATATTGCACCCCCAAAGATAACCTTGTCACAGGTTTTTTTTTTAAATTTGCTTTTCTTGCTTTGCTGTTACAGAGGGTGAAGGGGTATTTCAAGGGGGATTTCTAGGTGAAAAGTACAGGTTCTTTTCCTCACAAACTGTTATTTTCCCCTAATTTTGACAGTTTATTTGACCAGAGAGTGAAGGTGTTGAGCACAAATAAGGAACCATACATGAAAAAAAAAACCCAACAGATGTATGATTGTGTAGAAGGATTTTCTCTGTGTCTGCTTTCTTAGCTTGCTAAGGAGAGACGAAGTCCTTGCTTCTTCCATGCACAGATGCTGTGGTTGTTAAAGCAAAGGGTGGGCTCAGAAACATACATATTCTGATTTATAGAACAAGGGTGAGAGAAAATGTGTGCCGTCTGCTTAGTTCTTGTCAGTTCCAGAAGCCAGCACTCTGGTCCCTGCTGCCAAGTTCTCAAAAGATCGGGTCATGGAATGCAAATGAAAGTTTCTCTAAAGAGGCTCTCCCAGGGTGAGCATTTTAATGACATTGTGATCAGGTTATTAAACTGTAACCTGCCATTTCAGGGAGCATTTACTCATGTTCTCAGTTTAATTATCCCTCTGTGGCAGACTCAGTGTGACTACCTGGGCGCACATGTGCAGAGAGTGCCAATCTCTCCACAAACCAAAACAAAAAACAATTCATGCTTGTTATGGGAAGCCCTTTAGGGCTCTGTGGCTTCTGTTCAGTGTTGGGACACTGGACAGCTTGAGAGGTGTTTTAATTGCTTTCTTACTGAGAAGTCCGTCTGTCATTGTTATCCGCTGAGGATATCATAGTTTCAAGTCATGTCTTGCTAGTCGTGTGTGCTGCTTCTTTCACTCTCCACAATCAAAACTTTTCTATTGCAGGATTTAATGCAAGGCCCAACATTGGGATCC
Organism: Phrynocephalus versicolor; assembly: GCA_023846285.1. Taxonomy (NCBI): domain Eukaryota; kingdom Metazoa; phylum Chordata; class Lepidosauria; order Squamata; family Agamidae; genus Phrynocephalus; species Phrynocephalus versicolor. The sequence goes on along the minus strand of JAHTLZ010000015.1, from coordinate 46,054,331 downwards.
TCATGCTAAGGATATGATAAGCATCATTCAATTCTGCTGAAGGAACATTGCCTAGTTCCAATTTTTGATGACTTTAATAACAAAATCAAAGCTAGCCATGAACATTAAATGTCGTTTTGTTCATGGAGGCTGCTGAGTAGAGAATTAACTCCCCCCCCCGGTTTTGAAATAGTTCCTCATCTGTATGTGAGGGAAATTCACTCAGATTGCATTCCAATGTAAAGTTAGTAAATTTGCATATCCTTGAACATAGAAATGAAGCAGAATATATTTTAGACATTGAAGTGTCTACTGTACTGAAGTATATGATTTGGTTCACTCAGAAAAAAGCATATAGAAATGTGTACATCTTGAGGGCACACAAATACAGTATATGTCAATTTCAGCTATTGTGTCAGAAGGTGTGAAATGCACACTAAAATTTTATTTAAGGAAAAATATATCTTGAAAATGCATATATGTGAAGATGTACTCACAAATCATGTGCTTTTAACAAGGAAGGAGTTACATATGGGCTGAATGTCCCCCCCCAATCCAAGTTTACATCTCTGAAAGCCCTCCCACAAAATTGTTGTTTTTAAAGAGGAGAACCATGCTTCTGGAAGCCCCTAGATTGAAAGCATAATCCTCCTCTAGATCAAGGTAAGCAGTCAATGTACCTTGTCCTGATTAAAATAAGTCTATCTGCAACCATACGGAGACATATTTTCTTTGCCATTTTGGTAGAAGAACTTGTGTGTTTTATGAACAGCCTAGAGGAGAGCGATATTGTTTCCTCTGACCCTTGAAGGGTTTTTTTGCCCCTTAATTAGACTATGTGAGAAATAAATCTTAATGTACATACAAATGTTTGTGCAGACTGTGTTTAGATGGGATGAGGTAAATCCAGTGGATGCACAAGATTGGGGGGGGGAGACTAAAAGCATCTAGAAGTGTAGTATCATCATTGATATGAACTTTTGAAAAGTTATAAAATAGAACAGTCTATTCTGCAATGTTTGACTCAATTGGATGTTATTAAAGCTGCATCTCTATGTAATATTTGGGACCGTGTTTTGTAGCTTTATAATGTGAGTGGCCTGCTGCTATAGTGACCTGAGATAGACACTGGCATCCAACTTCAGGTTAGTGCACACCAGATTGGGGGGGGGGGAGGCAGAACCGAGGAATTTGACTTCTGTAGTTCTGCTGGAAATTACGAGCTTCCCATAGAACAGAGTTAACTGCTTGATATATGTAACTTGCAAAGGGCTACTTTGTATGACTGTTATATTGAAGTTTAAATAATGAAGATCACATTTCCTCCAGAAACTGTTGGGAGAAGTGTATTGTCACAAAAAAACAAACTAAACCAACCAACCAAACAAATGAAAACACTCCACATTTAAGTTACAAACCACATCCATGAAAATCCACCCCTGTCTGCCCCGGGCAGGCTGGTAATAGTGACAGAAGATCAAAGGTTTAGTTTTGAATCAGAAGGATACTAGTCTCTCCACCCTGCATCTCATACATATGAGTACAAAAAATGCAAGTTTTTTCTAACAGGGCTTTTTCATGTGTGTCAAGATGCACAGATAATGCTTGTACTGAATCTATAGGCAGGACCATAGGTAACCTAGTCAGTATCTCAGTTTTCAGGACACCAAGTCCTGTTTCCATGTCAGTTTTTTAAATTCATGATTGCATCCATATAAAATTGAATTCACAAGGAAGAGAAGAAGGTGAGTCAAAGAAGATGACATTATTGGAGCAAGTGTGGAGTGAGATGGCATTTAAATCTAATGCTACTTAGCACATAGCAGAGGATAGTTGTTTCTGAATGATGAAACTATTTAGAAAGGTTGCAGATGCATTGTCAGGGCTGGCTGTTAACTGTAAATGCTAGTTAAACCATGATGGTATAGCAGCACTTAAATAAATCATTAACTTAAGTCTGCATTAGTAAGGTTCTGTTTTGCTACATTCAAATGTTAAGATCAAGTAAAACAGTGAGATCCAAAATAAAATAGGAAAGAGATGGTTTCTTGGGTATATATGACCATAGCCAACCTAAGCTAGCATCTTGATTGTTGCCTCATGAATGCATGTTCTGTTACAATGAATGCTATCACATAGGAGATCCTGTTAAGTCCCATTAGATCAGCCTTTCCCAGCATGGGAGCTTGTTGATGCTTTACATTGCAATGTGCACCAACCCTATGGTAGTACAATCACATGGTCATGTCAGTATGGCCAATACTCAGAGATGATAAGACCTATATTTCAACATATCTGGGAAGTCCTAGCTTGGGGAAGATTTCCTTAAATTCTGGTATGTACTGAATACCTAGTGGTTTTCTGTGTTGGTAGTTGAATTTGGAATTGACCCCCCCCCATCCTGAATATTCTTTCCCTACCCCACGTTCTAAGAATCCAGAGCTGTATTCCAGAGACAGAACAATGGCTTGTTTTCTTTTGTCTCAGAACAAAGATCAAGCGCATCGTCTGGGGAAGCACTGTCTATGAACTGACTTGGCTTTTTCCCTGGCATGTACATTTCTGCAGACACTAACTGACAGCCTGTTCTCAATGGCTTTTAACCAACAGGCTACATGTTGGTCAGCAGCCCCAGCTGCCTGTCAGTTTGCATCAGTCTGCAGATTCTCAGTATCTGTTAGTGGTGCTCTCTCTCTCTATATATATATCTATATCTATATCTATATCTATATCTATATCTATATCTATATCTATATCTATATCTATATCTATCTATCTATCTATCTATCTATCTATCTATCTATCTATCTATCTATCTATCTATCTATCTATCTATCTATATTAACAACCACCAAGCCTCTGAAGGATGTTTGGGATATAGTGCAAGATGCAACAGCTTGCAGAAAGAGTTGATAAACTATGGCAAGGAATACTTCCTATTTATGTGCTGCTTAGAATGGGAATTTGATTATCTTTCATTTAGATGCTATTAATGTTTGGGATAAGCTGATGGCTGAGAAGCTATCGGGTCAGTTTGGTGCAGTGGATAGAGCATTGCACTGGGTTCAATTCCCCACTTGGCCATAGGGACTTTTTGGAATTGTGGGGTGGCCCTGTAAACTTTTTGAACATCTCACATATATTGAAAAGCCTGATAAGGATGGCCATAATTTGAAAGCAGCTTGATTGCATGTAACAACAGTTAGAATGTGGCGATACTGGCAGCAGAGAGCGAGTTAGTGTGAACTCCTTAGGAACACTTGGGATTGGTTAGAATTATCTAATCAAGCCTGACTCTTTATATGGAAATGGCTCCTCCTAATATTGTGAAGTGGCTTAATATGTGAGCCGTTTCAGGTGTTAACAAATTAAACTCTTTTGCTTGGCAGAGGACAAAGGAAGTAGGATTTATTTAATTATATATAGACTACAGTATTGAACTGTATCAATTATTTTAAAAAGAGTTAAAATATTGTCTTCACCTTCTGGTAAAAGGCAGGTTTAGAAATTGCCTGCAGATGAAGCCACCACTGAAGTAATAGAAGTGATCAGTTTCCCAATATCCTGGAGCAGCTTCTTTCTTAAGCCACTTCATATTACTGGCAAACTGAAAGAGGAGGGATTGCTTTGGATCTGTCCAGTGATCACATGTGCTGGAACCAATCCAAACCAGAATGATCCTACCTACACCAGAAAAGTAAAATCCTCTTTCTTGACAGGTGCCAGAAAGATACAGGTAGGAACCTTCTGAAGGTGGGCTTCTGCACTCCAGCGGAGATAACTTCACATTATGATCCTTAACAGCATCATCCTGTTCCTGCAGTGCTCCAAATAACAGGCTAAATAGCTTGTGTAGCCAGCCTTTTACTCACAGGATGTGGAACTCAACCAAAATATGCCTCTGTCCTAATGTTGTGGAAGGTTTTGTGTCCTGGAGAAAATACAATATTTATGATTGTCAATCTACCACTATTTGAGATTGAGCTATTTTATATATAGCATTAACATCCAACAGGATGCTACCTGTCCTTTAATACTTCATCCCCAGGGGGTTGGCTAAGAGCCTTTTCACACAACCCCTAAGATCCGCTGGCCACTTAAATTCAGACCAGAGATATTAGGAGTTTGTCGCTGTTCCTGCGTTCCCACCCCCTCCGCACTCCTGGCTGCTGGCTGCGTGAGGGGAGGGAGAAAAAAAGGAAGAAAAGAATGCCGCTCACCTCCACTCTGCTGTCCCGGCACTGCATTCAGATCTCTTAAAGGGGCGGGGGGCAAAAAAAGAACAAACAGAAGTAAGGAGAGCCCAGCAGTCACTACGTTATATCCGCATCAGGAATTTTCACCTCCGGAGAACAGGTACCTGAAAAGTGCGCTGGGACGCGTTTAGGTGGGCGTGGTCGCACTTAATTATCTGTAAAATCCGGAGCTGGTGGGGAAACAATTTTAAGCTCCGGAGCTGGGAGCCATTTGCGGCGGAGTTTAGGGGTCGTGTACAAATACCCTAAAAGACTTTTGCAGTATTTACCAACTCTGTGGTTTGCAAGACAATGCTGGTAATTTTTGTAATTTTTCCTCACAACTACACTTTCAAGGAATATCTTAGGGCAGAAAGAGCTGTTATGGGTAGGCAGTCTGTGGTTAGATATGGATGCACATTACTGTTGCAGAGAGATGGTGGAGGCTGTTATTTCATTTTTGAGAAATAAAGGGAATATTGCATAGGTCCTGAATGTTAAATTCAAAACAAGGCAGCTAATTTGCAGATTATCGTATGTAAGATGTATAAAGCTCCTGCTGTATACTTGGACAATTTCAGCAGTTAAGGAATTTCCTATTCTAATGACAGATTGAGTTTCATATCAGTTTCTATCCAGTCTTTATGTTCATTATATAGGTATACTATTGTTACATGTTTGTCAAAGCGGCCTCACTATTTCCATCCTTCATGCTATAATAGTAGTAATCATCAGCATCAGCATCAACAACAACATCTTAGAAGGGACCATATGGACCACTAAATCAAGCCCTTGTCAGGGTGCAGATATTTATTTTATTTTATTTTATTGGATTTTTATACTGCCCATCTGGCAGCGAGGTCACATGGTACAGTACACTATGGTAAAGTAGTCTCTTATTCAGATGTTTTGACTCCTGTACTATACTGTACTTTTTGTTGGGAGTACCCTTTAGGTTGTACTGTATATTCCAGTTGGTGTAAAATCAAATAGCAAGAGTTTTGATTAGACTTCAGAAAAGAAGTTATATTACTGCAATTTTAGTGCAATTCCATCATCTGCCAGTTTGCTGCTTGCTCAATCAGGATGCAGATTTTGTAGGGCTTCTTGCACTGTCACTATATCTTCACCTTCCTCAAGAGATTCACTTAGTGCCTTCCCTTTGTAGCAACTTGGTACCCAACAAATGCTTTGAAGTACAGCTTCCAATATCTCTGGCTATTGACTGCACTCGCTGTAGTCCCAGAGGGCACCCAGGTTGGGAAGACTGGTCCACATGCCTGTCTTCAGTTGAAATCTCCTATGTTTTTGCAAAGGATGTGCAGAGATGTGCTAATTATAACCATTGGGGTGTCTGTATGTATTTTACTGTGTCTGTGTACATTTATTACTTTTATTAGCGGAAATCCTGTTGCCAAACATTAGGCTGTCTAAGCCAGATGATGTCATTAGCCATGGTGATTTTTCACTAATTACTGGCAATAATTTAGGATTTTCCTCTAAAGTCCCAAGGCTCCTTTGGGACCTCTTTCAGCATAGGGAATTTTTTAGGGGGGGAGCACAAGATGGAGATGACATATTTAATTTATGAAGACTGTTGCCATCAGTAAAATAAAAGCTCCCCCAAAGGAGCCTCAGGACATCTGGTGGGGGAGATGATTTTTAAATCTCCAAAAAATCCCCACACCTGGTGACATCTTCAGCTTTATATGGTGTGAGTGTTTATATTAAGGTACTTATTTGTAACTCTGTACATTGCCACAAATAGTATTTTCCCCCCCAGACCTGGAAGGGTGACTCACAGATGTTTTTAGTAAAGGGAAACACTTTAATATCTCCCTGTCTATCAGAATGAGCTGGATGGAACGTGTCATGTGTTGCACGTCAGAGCCAGGAACTTTTGTAGATATTGCAAGCTTTTGAGGTGAGGCTTAATTGGAATCTCAACCATGATCCTTCCAAAGACTAGCAGATATTGTGGCTGACAGCATAACACTGCTAGTAAATTGTTTATTTTCATAACAAATTCACCCCTAGAATGTTATGCCATATGTTTAGGTTTTCTTTAGATGCTGCTAGTCACTTTATTTCCTATATAAGGCCAGGCAATGATAATGAATAAAACCAGAGATACATTTCTTCAACAAAAAAACCCCTCTGGTTTTTGAAGGTGGGGTATTGTGCTTCTCTATCTACAGTTCAGAACACTAGGAAGTGCCCCGATATTGCACCCATATTGTCAGCAGGAAAAAGGATGCCAGACTTTACAAAGCAAAGGACAGCCTCTATGTTGATGAAACCAATGTCAGAAGTCAAGGTGGTCTAAAAGGTGCCATCTTGTGCTCATTATTATTCACAAAGAGACACTAGGCAGCGGGGAATCTCAGAAGGTGACTCCCTTCTTGGTCAGGGTTCTTCCTTGGATCCCCTACTGTTTTGTGTTTTGGTCATACTGGGCGCAATAGCAAAACATGTTGTGAGGCAAAGTTCTTTCCCCCCTTAAGCTTCCAAACTGGACTCTTCGTAGCAAATAGGAAGAGAGATTTTCCCCCCGCCCCCATTCAGTGGAAGCCTTACAATTTAGAGAGACTCTGAGTAACATAGAATATGGAGCCTCATTATTGCGGGGTCTTGGAAGTACTATTTCTCAGTAACAGATCAAACAATATGTGCCTGACCCTCTATAAACAGGTTCGATCTGTCATTTTACTAGTTTCTTCCAAATCTAAGAAACCCTTTTGGCATAGTGCAATATTGTTTCTTGTGGCATAAAGTAGAACATTATGACAGCAATTTTGTAGGAAGTCAACCATAATCAAGAAGTCACTGTAAAATACCAATGTGAACTAACAGCTTTGTTTCACCATTCTCATAGAGCAGGCCTGCCCAACAGGTAGACCGGGGGCTACTAGTAGCCCGTGAAGGGTTCAAATGTAGCCCACCGGCCATCAATAAAAAAGGGAGGGGATAAGTTCTCTGCCCCTCCTTCCCCCATCCCAAGAACCACCACTGCCCCAGCAATGTTCTGGTTCTGCCAGCTCAACATATCAGCTAAGCAGGGCAGTTCAGGGGCCATGGCACATTGAAATCTGTTCCCTCCAGAATGGATTAATTGGTTTTCAATGCATTCCTATGGGAAAACGCTGCTCTACTTACATTTTTTTTCCACTTATGAGCATGTGCTTGGAACGGATGAAATTTGTAAGTAAAGGTTTTAGTGTAATAGCCGTCAGGCACTTTGGGCCGGAAAAAGTAAACCTCAGCCTCTTCAAAGTTGAATAGCCCTGTCATAGAGCACTTTGCCACAGCTGACAATATAATACACTCAATATATCACAGTAAAATACCAATGTGAACTAACAGCTTTGTTTCACCATTCTCATAGAGCACTTTGCCACAGCTGACAAAATAGTACACTCAAATAAATAACAAGAAATGTGTATGTTCCTAACTGTATCATTGAGATTCCTTGCTGGCAAGAACTATTTCTTTGTAATTGCCACCACCAAATTATTAACACTAATTGTTATGTGCTATCAAGTCATTTCTGGCGTATGGCAAGATTAACAGGGTTTTCAGTATATGGGAGATGATTGAGGAGTGGTATATAATTTCTAACCCACCTGCTGACTTTCTGTGGCCAAGTGTCAGCAGGTGGGTTAGAAATTTGAAAATCACCTTCCATCAAATGCCTGGTTCTAGAGAAATGTTTTAATGAAAACATTGAAAATATGATAGCATTCTTGGTGATATTAGTGTTGATTTTTTTGTTATGATCGATGGCAAAGCCATTCATGAACTGGAATGGAAGATGAGGCTACACTCCATTTTAAATCCCTGGTGAGGCATAATACTTATCTGAGCAGAGCCACACCCTGATTGGTGAAAAGGTGATTCTTTCACTCTCTGTCCTGTGTTCTCACTCACTGTATTTTTGCTTGTACATATATAAGCATGTGTGTGCATATGCACGTGTACTCATAGACGCACATATATTTCTGCGTACTGACCTAGTTCCCAACCCAGTTTGAGAATTACGAGAGACTTAGTCAAAATTTAGCATGGCTGTTAATCAGCTGTGATATTTGTCAGTATGCTTGCCAGGTTGTGAGCCTGATGGGAGGGGTTGTTTTTTTTTTGTTTTACTATTATTAAACCACTTTCGTATTTAAAGATCTGCTGTCATTCAACAATGCAGATTAACCATAATGCTTGCTAACAAAAACCAGTTCTTCTCCCCTTTCCACTAGAGATTAATGTTTCTGCAGGATATTTTATGTGGCTATTAATTTACTAGTGGCTTGCCCTAGAATAAAGAGGGAGAATCCAGTGCCTCACTGCCTGTCTGTACACAGTGCCTATGTACAGTTCAAGTCTGTATACAGAGGTAATCCAGAGTGCTTGTGTATTTACAGAAGATGCTTGATGATTTGCTTGTCTAGAGTGTGGAATGAAGTCCAGTAATAGCCTCTTTCCTAGGTGGCATTTCCACTGAGGGAAGGACTCGCCTATTCTGTTTTGCTGATAGAACTTCTAGTCCTTTGTGATAGCACTGAGATGTATAAAGGTAGGCCAACTTCATCACAGAAAGCCACTTCCAGAGTCCATCTGCAGTTTCCAAGATCATTCTAGCCTAGTATGTGGGCTTGGACCAACTTTCTCCATCACCGCTCGTGTTGTGGAGAGAAATACATACACTCTCAGTGCTTTATAAAACATATTTCTTTAAATAGGCATTGATCTATGCATACAGTGGTACCTCTATTTAAGAGCGGCTCTACTTAAGAGCAATTCGACTTAAGAGCGGAAAACCATTGGCATTTTAACAGCCACCTTACAAATTTTAGATGCAGTCTGCTCTACTTACAAACGGCTTTTTTATTGTTTTGATTTTTTAATTGATTGTTTTCAATTTTTTTAGGTATGGTACCTCTACTTAAGAGTTGTTCGACTTAAGAGCATGCATTCAGAACAGATTAAATTCATAAGTAGCGGCACCACTGTATAACTTTTAAAGCTTTATTAGGCTGGCAAATTCAGATTTGGCTTTTTGCATCAATGCACAATTGTATAAGAGCCCATTTAATGGGATTTAATAAAAGTTTGAACATCCAGATGTGAAATGTGGATTTGGCTGATATGCACTCAAAACTGTATTTGACAACTGGGCCACCAGTTTCACAATCTATAATTGCAACTAATAAGTATTCATAAGTACACATGCACTTCAAAAACCGCTCTAGTACTAGGGATACACTGCCACGTTCTCAAACTTTTGCATGTACTCTTGCAGTAATACTAGAAAGCCAATATGCCGGTAATCGATAAGCAGATCACTTTTTTATATATACAGTGGACCCTTGTATAACAAACAGCTTGTATAACATAAAATTTGTACAACATAAAAATTCTGGAGATAGGGGAAATTTGCTTAACATAATTGCTTATGGGGAGAATCCATACAACATAAAAATGGGATCACTCTGTTTTCAATGCATTCCTATGGGAATTTGTATAAAGGAAAATTTGCTTAACATAATTTTATTTGGAACAAATTAATTCCTTTGTACAAGGTACCACTGTATATATGTGAGCATGACAGAGAAAAGCAGATCAATAAACAGGGAAAAGATGTGCATTTGCAAGACGGGACACACAGAAAGAAGTATAATGCACCCCTGCCGTCAGGGCATTAACTGCGCACCAAAAGTCACATGATCGCCCATGATTTTAGTACACATCAAAACGTGATGCACAGTTAATACTCATGCAGCCAAGGCCTAAAAGAAAACTATATCACTTTTTTTTACACTAGGTTAGCAAGTCTTGTGCCTCTTTCTGGGCAAAGTTTTCTTTTACGAGTCAAGCTATTAAGAGTACATTTAGAAAATCAGAAAGTCTCTGTTCCTTGGGAACATCAGGATTGAATATAGGATGATAGGATTTTTTCTCTTCCTTTCTTTTATTGTTCCACAGATGTGTTCTGCCATGACTTCCTTTCGTCTCAAATTTTGATTTAGCACAGACAGTTTGTGAAACATAATATTAACTCTGGAATTGGAGCGTGCGTGGGTTGCTTCAGTTTTCAGTTCAGTTGTATCTTCTCTTTATAACTCTTTGTTATGAGTACTAATATCTCTATTGCGCCTCGTTTTATTTTCCGTTCTTTTTGTTAGCTTTGTCTTGTTGGAATCTGTGTATCTATCAAACAAGAGAGGATAGCACATGTGGGGAAGTTGTCAATATCTTTAAAGCTCACCTAAAATCCCTAGTCAAGTAGAATTCCTGAAAAACTGGGGCATCAAATAAAACAAGGACAGCCTCTCGACTCCAGAAACTTTTTAGGTAAGAATGACCCTAAGCCCTCCTGCCTTCTCCCGGAGACTGAAGGGATGTTATGCTGCCTTGGGCTGTTGTACGATTGATGGATGCTTCGTGCCCGGATCCCTTGACAGAATAGTGATATCTAGGCTTCCCATGTTACCTGGTGCTACTCGGTCAAAAAGATGAAACTGACAAGCGACTAATAAGGAGAGAGACACATCTGGCTTAGTTCTTTTCAGCACAGACAGACATCATCGGTGCCCTTTTACTTCCTTTCCCCTCACGTCCTGAAAAGGGAGATGTGAGATATTTTTACATTCCTCTGTTGGAATCTAACAACAGTCTAAGCAGTTGATAGATAGCATAGCATGTCCAGAAGACTATCTCGATGGAGAATTTCTTGAAGGCTAATGTTAGGCTTGAAGTCTCGCACTCCCCAATTGCTTCCGATCGTCTTTGGCTTAAATTCTGTCTGATCTTTGTGTAACAGAAACCTAATATGCTGTTCAGGACTAGCCTCAGGAAACTGGCATTGTGAGATGCCTGTGAGGGTTTACAGCCCAACAAGGGCCCCAATTGCTGACTTACAGGTGTTCCTGCTCTTCATTGCTATTGTTGCTTGTTCTCTGAGTGTGCAGATAATGAGATGAGCAAGGAGAAGGAGCAAGTGGCTCTCCTTTTGCCTTCCTCTTTCTTTCTGGCCAGTGTGATATAGATTGGTCTCTAATAGGAAAGGCAAGTTAAGTGGCAGGTGGTGAGCGTGGGAAGGAAGGACTTGAAAGGGCATCTGATTCGATGATGGGGCACTGACATTGATGAATGTCTTCTGGCTGCTAGTCAAAGGATGCTCTAAACTAGAGGCATTATTGGTTTTCTTTTTTGGATTATACAGCAACCCCCACCTATCGCGGGTCTTAGGGACCCACCCGACCCGCGATGCCTGAAAATCCGCAATATGCGGAAGCGGGGCGGGGGGCTGGGGGGTGGGGGTGCCATCAGATCCCCCTGCCACCGCCGGCACGCACCGGCCCGAGAAGTCTTGGGATGGCACGTGCTGCCGGCGGCAGGGGGTTCTGACCTCCTGCCGCCTCCCACCGCGCCGCCCCGAGACTTCTTGTCTGGAGCCATCTCCATTGAAATGCATTGGCTCAATGCATTTCAATGGAGAAAATTTTCCCATTTGAATACATTGGCTCAATGCGTTCCAATGGGGAAAATTTCTCCATTGAAATGCATTGGCTCAATGCATTTCAATGGAGATTGCGGGGCAGCGCCCAACGCCGCCACCCCATGCTTTTCCGAGAAGCCTCGGGCTGTGTAGGAGGGCGGCATGGGCGATTGCATCACCCCCACCCCACCCCAGGGGCCCGAGGCTTCTCAGAGGAGCCCGGGGCGGCGGGGCGGGATGATGCGATCGCCCCCGCCGCTCCTCAAGCAGCCCCGAGGCTTCTCAGAGGAGCCCGGGGCAGCGGCGCAGGGCAGTGTGATTGACCCGCTGCCCCCTCACATGGCCCCGAGGTGCAGGTACTGCGATCCCGCGATATAGTGGGACCGCAGTAGCTGAACCGCAAAATGGCGGGGGGTGACTGTAGTTCACAAAATTCTCAAGGTGGCATGGCCACTGGCCACGTGAGCCTGGAGAATCATTGTAGTCCAAACTGCAACTGGCACACATCTGCTGACTGCAGTGTTAGCATACAGTATGGTTATGCTCAACAGCATGCTTGTAGTAGGAATGTGATTTTTTTTTTGCCAGTGTCTCTTAATAGTTAAAACTGTCTGTCTTTTTGTGGTGAGACAATCTATTGATGAGTTTCAAAACCGTGCAAGAGCATGCACCTCCAGAAGAAGACTGAAATTACACACATTTTTTCTTTGTCATTGGGGTGTGCCTGATTTGTAGCAAGAGCACAGAGTTCTCTGCCCTGTCCTTTTGTCTTGAGTGGGAGATCAGCCAAGTGGGCGGGGCAAAGAAGCCTGAGTTTTTGCTGGGACTAGAGATAGGCACGAAATGAATTTTTAATTTTAATTCATTTTGTTATTCGTTATTCATTTCATTAGCTAACGAAACGAATAACGATCCAACCCATCAAAAATTTGAAATGAAACAAAATGGAAATTTCCGTTTCATTTCATTTCACTTTTGTTCCCCCATCTCCTACCTTGTTGCTGCCTCCTCACCTGGAACTCCAACAGCTGCCGTGGGCCAGGAGGAAAAAAAAAGCTTCGCATCGGGGACTTTTTTTTTTAAAAAAAAGGTCCCTCTGGCCTACAGGCCAGCCAGTTCGGCCCAAAAGCCAGCGGGCCAGGAGGGAATTAAAAATAAAAAACCAGGCACGGGCATGCTAGTGCCTCTTAGCTGTGAGGCTCTGGCCCCAAGCCAGCACCTCTAAGCTGTGTGAAGAAAAAAAGCCCCCAGTGTTGGGAACTTTTAAAAATAAAAAAATAAAATAAAAAAGGGCCCACCTGGCTCCTGGGGCCGTGTGGTTGGTGCTGTAAAAATTTAAAAAAATTAAATAAAAATTTAAAAGTGCCGACCCGGCCCCTGGGGCCATGTAATCGGTGCTTGAAAAATAAAAATAAATACAAAATGATTTTAAAGCGGCAACCCGGCCCCTGGTTGGCACTGGAAAAAAATAAAAAACGCTGTGCCTCCGGAGCCATGGCCAAGGCTTCAGAGGTGGCGGTGAGGCCTCTTGCTGCCCAGCGAGGCATCCTGCGATCCAGCGGGGCCGCTGCCAGGGCCTTCCGGGCTGCCACCGCTGCTGCCATCATGGTTTTAAAAATTTGTACGAACAACGACCGAACTGAACCGAGGGTGGGCCTGAAGCAGAACGGACTGAACCATTGGTTTTCTTTTCGTGCCCACCTCTAGCTGGGACTGGAAGATCAGTTGGGGGAGTGCAGGAAGGTAGCACTCTGGGCCTTGTGAGTGGCCGACTGAGCCAGAGGAGGTTGAGGAAGGGAGCAGCAGCTCCTGTGCTGCTGCCTTTGTGAACTGGGATGAACTGGTCCATACCCATTTCTAGGCTAAACCTACAGAGGGAGAAAAAAGCAACACACTTGCTGAATGGATAAATGCTGAAGATTATCTCCCATCAGGACAAAACTCAACATCCAGAAGTCACTTAATAGACTTAAATTGGCCAGAGAACAGAATAATCAATTAAAATAGGTCTACTTGAAGTAGGAGATGGCAAACCACTCCAGTATTCCTGCCAAGAAAACTCCATGGACATGGAGTTACGAAGAGTCGGTCACAACTGTAACGACACAACACACACACACACACACACTTGAATACAGGACCAACTTTCTGCGTCTGTGGATAAATTCAATCAATGCAGCATTTATGTGCGTACAATATATGAACTATCATGTGCACAGATGATCTAACAAATGACTGAGATGAGCACTACTGAAGTAGCCTGCTTCTGGTAAAAAATAGTCTAACTGTGGTAACGTTTTAATTTGTTTTTAATATTACCCATATTTTGTATATGTTGATAATTTTAAAATGTGGAACATTCAGATATATATAAAGTGGCCACCTGTCTCTGTCTCTTGGGCCTTAGAAATTGGCCAGTAAATGATAGGCAGAATGAGGCCTGAGGCTAAGCTGGGTGAAAAGGGAAAGAAACCTACCTCCCCTAATAGTAAAGAAAAAATGAAAATACTAATGAATGAGGCACTGGGTGTGCTTGAATCTCCCACATCACTGAGGTCTGACAGCCTTTAGCTATCTGTGTTTTTATTTGTGTGCGTGTATATGTGCGTTTTGCCCTCCTACAGCTTGTAAGTCTGGAAGTTGAGTCATGGCTACTGGACTTCTTTTTTGAGAGATAGCTTGTAAGGCTTTTCTGATTTTAGGCTCAGGAAACTGATGAGGTTCAAATTAAATTATACCAGAGGGTGTAGCTTTACATTTCAAGAGCTTGAGAGAAAGTGAGAATGACTCTGAGTTTCTGGTTCTTTGCAATAAGTGAGGTGGTCCCCCCCCCGGACAGTTTGTGTGAATACAGTTAGATGCTTAATCTCCATAAAATGGTTTTATGTCACTTGTTTATTTTTATTTTAAGGAACATATAATGACCATCAAATAATAGGATTTTTAACACAATGGTCTACTTCTCCACTGCTCCACTGGAGTGGGAGAAAAGAAAATAATGGTGTTCAGCCATCCAAGTACTGGTACGGTCTGCCTCCTGTCATAGAAACGGCATTAGTCTGTGGTAATTAGGGCTATATACAACTGTTCACGAACTGATAAAGCTACTTGGGTGAGTAGCAAAATGTTTCAATTTTGCAAGTACAGAAGTCCATTTGCCATGACTCAACTCCCAAATAGCTGTTTTCGGAAGCTTAGCAGAGTCGGGCCCTGCTTAGCACTTGGATGGGTGATCACCAGGGAATACCCGGTGCTATAGACGCCTGGAGTAGGAATTGGCAAGCCACTCCAGTATTCTTGCCAAGAAAACTCCATGGACATGGGGTCACAAAGAGTCGGTCATGACTGTAACCACACACACACACACACACACACACACACACACACGATGCACAGATTGTACCGTTACCAATTCTTTTCCATCTACTGGTCAACTGTTATCCTCTTGTTATAAATAATAGTCAGATGTTTAATGCCTCAAAAATGGAAAAGATTAATATCCAATTAGCATTTCAACTCTTCCTTGACATATAGGGTGTTATAATTCTGATTTCAAGGAGATTTTAAAGCACACAAGAATTATTCCTCAATAAAAATGGAAGCTGTTTGCAATGCATTTGGACCACTCTGAATATTTTTGTTTTCATTTCAGTTACAATTTTTAGCAAGAATTAATTATGGTGTATCTTGGCTAAGGAAAAAACATGTGGTATTCATTACCATTGCTGATTGTTTTTACAATGGTATATTGTAGGCTACTACTGTCCACCTTTCCAAAGTGAGTAAAGAAAAGGTTGGGTTTATTTTTTCCTGTATTGGTAATTCTAACAAAGTATTCCTAAAGATGACTGAAGGGCATTTGAGAGTTTGTTGGATGATTTGGAAGTTGTGCTCCACTGGTGGCATGGTACCTCCACTTGCAGGCCAGGGTGTACCACCTGTGTGAAGCTATGCAGTTTAATAGTAAAAAACAACTATATTTTGTCAAACTAGTTGATTTATTTTTTAAATTTTAAACTGAGTTTGTTTTTGTTGCACTGTATCCACCATTAATTCTCACTTCTATTTTTCAAATGCATATGATAGGCATCTTTCATAACTTGCTCTAATGGCAGTCATTTCTGCTAAAACTGCAGTGTATATTTCATCAGTATCTTTGACAGTCATTTAAATATACAGTAGGACCTTGGTATCCACTGGGGATTGACCCAGGCCTTCCCATGGATAACGAAAATTGTGGATAAGAGAGAATGCCAAACACCCTCCAACTGCTTTTTTACGGCAGTAGCTTGCTTTGTGGCTGTTGAATTATTTATTTAATTTTTCCTCTGTCAACCATGGATAACTGAATAAGTAGTTAATGAATCAGTGGATTCGGGGGGTGGGTCCTATTGTATGTGATATAGTTTGTTACCCTGATTTCCATCTCTTCTTAATGTTATTTATGCTGATCTGATGACAAAATGCCATTGCTTAGGAAGACTGAAGTAATAAATAATTTTACTGCTTTTTGCATTCTTCCTTAGTAGTAGTGTTTTCTCCAAGATGTTGAGTTATGCAACCTCCTCAATTTTCCCTTTACTTACAGTGCACATGCAATTTGTGGTGTTATTAATTCCAGCTTATTTTCCAGTTAAAAGTTGTTTTGCCCATCAAGTAGCTTATGTTCTGTAATGCATAAACCTCCCTCGTTAAAGTTATGCCTTTCCTCTAACTTCCTACATGTTTCTTTTTTAGTACCTTAGTTTCTCTCTCCCTTTTCCTCTCTCCCTCCCCATCTCCCCCCACCAAAAAAAAACTGGGCCAGGTACTGCTCTATAAGGCCCCATAGTACTTTAAAAGGTCAATACGTGTATTATACTACTTGTTTCCATAGATTGTAGCCGACCTTGCAAGGAATGGTACTGAATGTCAGAAGTAAATACTGTACAATACTTATGGTTGGGGAGGGATTGTAGAAATTCTACTAAATGTTTTCTGCTGTGGAAGAAGTTTTCCTGTGGCGTATGATGAGACTGGCTACTATTTAGCTTTGGAAAACAATCTTCCCAGTTTGGTTAATGGCCTGTTGTGGATATGTTGTTACTGATTTGTCACTGTGTCCTCTGAAGATAATATTTGGAGGCACCTTGGTACGATAAAGCTGCTCTATGGCTTTGGTCAACCAACCTGTATTGCAGTGGTTGATATGTATAATGAGCAGGAGCAAGCTCGCCTTAGGGAGCTGAACTAAATGGCATCTTTGGTCTCCTTCTGCTCCTTTAGTATTAGGCCACTTAAGGCACGTTGAAATGGATAGGTGGACCTCAACAGGAACCTCGATACAAGAAACAACAGATCACAGTCAGGTTCCTGAAGAAGAAATTGAAACGAGAGAATAATTTCTAGACTAGATTCAGGGCCTGAGCTAATGGAGGTATTCAATGCTAGATTTAGCTCTCTTCTTATGATTGAATACCGTGGCATAACAGAGAATCTAGCTATTGACGTGGGGGCGGGGGAGAGAGAAAAAGACTGGTGTATTCCTTATATTCTACAGTTTGATTTCCTGATTGATCTGTGTGGCTAAAAACGTGCTTCTCAACTTGTTAATAGAGAGCATGATAGCTTCAAAGGTCAGTGGAATCAGTTTCTAACCTTTCTTCATCCTGCCGCCCATGTTTAGTTTTCACGGGAAAAGGGGGGGGAGAGGAAACACTTGCACGGAGCTTTTTTTCTGTCTCGGTAGCTCTCCTCTCTGACAGGGCAGGACGGTAATTGGCTTGCCTTCCATCCTGGCACCGCAGTGGGGAGCGTGTGGCTCGCTCACTCTTTTTTTGGGCAGAGGTAATGAGACCTCCTGGGAGAGTGCACATGAGCACCCAGCTGTGTTGATTTGGCGCTCGGGAGGAGGCTTATTACCAGAGAGGAAGCAAGGCGACACACACACATACACAACTTTACTCTCCTCCTCCTCCTCCTCCTCGCTGTGTTGCCTTCCACACCTTTTGACTACATTCCAGCTGGAGGCGAAATGTAAAGTGAAAAACATGGGTTTGCATTAAGGATAACTTGGTGCACTTTCAGACTCGGCTTTACCAAGTTTACTGAGATATTTGGTAAAGAATGAAGTGCAACAGATGGGAAACTTCCTGCCGTTCCCTAGGGTAGAAAATTCTTCTGACGGTTTCCTGCCCTGTCTTCTAGCCACAGTTATCTTCATTTGATTTAAATTCTATTTAAGTGATAATTCTCCCCTCTCGCTGCTTCTGGTTACCAAGGAGCACATGGTACGCAGTTGTCTTATATCTCAGTATGTTAATTATATGCAAAAGATGGGGCACTCCATCTGTTGAATTAAACTACTGGCAGTAGCAAATTCTTCCGCCTGATAATCAGGAGTAGTCTGCTAGTATTTCCCTTTTTCTTCTTAGACACAGACGTGACATTAATATTTAAAAAACCAGTTTTCTCTGATATAACAAATAAAGAATGTCTTTGTCTTCCCTTTATCACTCTCGTGTGTCTTTTTTGGAGAGGCCCAATCCTTCTTGCTTTCCTTTGGCCTCCATTTCTCATTGTGTCCTTCTCACACTTGCATTTCATTCTCTGTCTCCTCAAATTTCTGGCTCTAGATTGAACTTCCAGATTGATATACATCTATGGAAGACAAGCCTAGAGTAACATAAGTACAATAGAAGCATATAACATGAAGCGCTCATGTAGCACAGCTGAGCAACAGTAATAAAAACAGTTTTGCACCAGTATTACTCTTCAGAAAGGAATTTCCTAATGACTAAATATTGCCATGAGGAATTTCCCTATGACTCAGTGTGAGAACCAGTGTGGTGTGGGGGATAGACGCAAAGCAATTGGAACACTGCATTCAAACATGTTCTGGGTCTCACTGGAGAGGGGCTGGCACTAACAAAACCACTCATTAAATATCTCACATAACTTGAAAGTCCTACGAGGCTTGCTGTAAATCAGTTGTGACTTAATGGTGTGTAACACACACACACACACACACACACACAGAGAGAGAGAGAGAGAGAGAGAGAGAGAGAGAGAGAGAGACTCTGAATCCATCTAGTAGTGTCAACCAGCATAATCCCATTGAATTAATGGAGTTATTAAATATTGATTCACCATTAAGCATTTGATTGAATCTACTCTAGCAAGGATAGTGATGTATGGAAGTGAGAGCTGGACTATAAAGAAGGCTGATTGCCGTAAGATCAATGCTTTTGAGCTGTGGTGCAGAGGAGAGTCTTGAGAGTCCCCTGGACTGCAAGAATATCAGATGTATCCATCGTGAAAGAAATCAACCCCGAATGTTCACTGGAAGGACGTGTTTTGAAGCTGAGGCTCCAGTAATTTGGCCACCTCATGAGGAGAGAGGACTCCTTGGAAAAGTCCCTGATGTTGGGAAAGATGGAAGGCAAAAGAAAAAGGAGACGGCAGAGAGTGAGATGGTTGGACGGTGTCATCAATGCAACCAATATGGATTTGACCAAACTCCGGGAGGCAGTAGAAGATAGGAAGGCCTGTCGGGCTCTGGTCCATGGGGTCACGATGAGTCGGACATGATTGAACAACTGAACAACAACAACAAGAACAACAACAACAACAACTCTAGCAGGGAATAGCAAACAGACTTTGGACAGGTTGTGACTGTACTACAACTTGGACTAAGACCATTGTACTGTACGCTTCAAAGCTCAACTCATTTCCTCCATTTGTGAGCATTCATACCATACATACATCCAATAACCCCACAATATGTGAACTGTATATGGCCATGTTTTGTAGCCACTTTTAAAAGAAATTTCTTTCTCTCTTTCTCTCTTTCTTCAGATCAAATAATGTAGGTATTCCTTGAATGTTCTTATCACCAGGATCTAGAGTAAAGCTGCTTGAATGAATGTAGTAATTTATTTTCTGACACTCATTGTTACAGCAATAAGGTTGGGTTATTTTAGATAATATAGTCATCTAAAATAAAGAGATTGTGAAGAGGACATAGAAGTGTATGGGAAATTAAAGTACTATGTGTAATGTGATGTAAATGAAACAAACAGATTGTGATGACAAGTGCTACTAGTCACAGGAAAACAGGCAGTGTCTCCAGACTTAATTGATCTGCTTATTTTTTTTCGTTTCTTTCTGCTCCTAACAGACATTCAGAACCAAACCAAGGAACATACTGAATGCAGAGAGAGAGAGAAAAAGATTGCAGTTTGAATGTTTCAATTTGTAAACTGAAATAGTGGGGTGGAATTCATTGAGAGTATGCTCTCATGAGATGGCGCCTAGAGCTTCAGCTTGCCCTATTCCCAAGAGGAAGAGAGAAGTGTATTAAATTTGACTGTACTTTTTTAAAATTTACCCTTTTCATTCAGTGTTGCCAATAGGAGGGGATTCTCTTTTGTGATAAGGAACAAAACGAATGCTGAGGTTTGAACAGATTTCCAAGACAGTTTAGCAAGAGGGAATAATGTAGAATGCTTTTTTTTTTTTTTTTTTTTTTGCATCTAATGGACAGTCTTGTGGTGGATATTTCTCTCCTTAAAGGGACCTGCAGTGTCATCTACTGTGTTAAGCAGTGTGTGGGAGAATTAGAAAGAGTAAATGATCCAGATCTGCTTGAGCGGTTGTTGTCACTGTAGGATTGATTCTTTGGATTAAGGGTTAGTCATATGGTTGGTTCACATTTGCACCTTTAAAGGGTTTATGACCAAGTCTGACTGCTGTCACTTCTCAGCTCACCTGGCTATAGAACTGCATGTCTCACTCAATTTATGTGTGTGTGTGTGTGTGTGTGTGTGTGTGTGTGTGTGTGTGTGTGTGTGTGCGTGTGCGCGCGCGCGTGTGTGTGCGCGTGCATGCGTGTGTGTGTGTGTGTGTGTGTGTGTGCGTGCGTGCGTGCGTGCGTGCGTGCGTGCGTGCGTGCATGGGATATAAGCTGCAGGAAGTGTGAGGGAGACAGACAAGGTGTAAATTGCATGGTGGGCTATCTTAGCTTAGGTGCAAATGAAAAACGCCTCCCTCTTGTGCCAGAGTTCCAGCTGCCTGCAGGCTCTGCATGTTTTCCTTCCTCCTCCTCCTCCAGAGACCATCTTGTCAGCTGCTTTTCCCTCTGTTTTTTGGGGCTTGTTATTGATTCCCAATGTGATGCTTGCCTTGTATTTGTCCTCACAGAAATATGATGTATTTAATGTAAATTGGAGCCTCTAGGAAAACCTGACGGTAATGAAATGTTTCCCACAACGGAAGCATGAAATGACTCCAGTTCTGGAGTCGGGTGGAGGAGGATTCCAAGTGGCACACGCTGTTGCTGTGGGACCACGTTGTCATCTTGAAAAAGATGAGAAGCTTTAAAGTTTTATTGTGCATTTTCTGACCAACATGACATTTACCATTTTGGAGGTATTATTTGTCATCCAGGTGAAGGAAATATGTGCCCTGATGTTCTTGGGTGCAGTATTTCACTGCACATTTATATGCAGCAGCATCTGTTCAGTGTTCAAAACTATTTCAGGAACCACTGTAAGTACTGATGAAGTGCAGGCCTTTGTAGGAACGTCATGGCATCTTTTTGACCATGTGGTAGCATCACCTTGCTGGGGAACTGGCTTTTGCTTTCTTTTAGCTTTTTAAATACCTTGCGAAAGAAACATCACAATCTTTTTATATCAACTTGCAGATGGCGTACAAGGTCCAGGCATTTGTCAAAATGCAAGTGTTTTCCACTTGTGATTAGGGGCAAAATCCTTTTAACTTTTGGCAGTGAATTGCTGCAGGTGACGAAGGGCGAGTAGCTCCTATTTCTTGCACATTAAGTCATGTGCCTCAGCAAGCAACAGATAACAATTACACTGCCTTAACCTTTGCAACTTGCACTGTTGTCAGTTGAGTCGCACATTTCAGTGCACAACCAATAATGTCCATCCTGCCTCTCTAACATGAAGCTGTTTGCAATCCTAAATTGTACTTTTAGCAAGTATAGAATGATCATAAGATGTTGGCCAAAGTATAAGGCATTTCTTCATTTGAAACAAAATGTCTGTCTTTCATATATCTGATACCCCAAGCGTTGATAAGCTTGGACACTGGTTAACATGATAAGATTTAATTAAATATTCATAGGTCCTAATGGCTGGAATATTTTAGCCTTTCTTGGCTCCAACAGGATTACATATTAATCCTTCCATTAATATGATGTCAAAAGGCATGTATTACCTATGTCATTAGGTCATAGAATTAATACAAGAAGCTGATATTTTAAGGCAAAAGCTTAGAAGATTACTTACAAAATTGGCCATTGCCTTCCCAGCTAGCAGAACCCTTTTCATGTAATTGTTCTAGTCCACACATGTTAGAGTGAAGGATTGTACAAGTTGTCAAAATACCATCTGCTTCTTTGTCATTGTGGTACCTTGATTTCAGGATAAGCCCCTCCCCCCACTAGTGGCCCAGGTGACATGGGCATCCTTCCTCAGTACTGTACTTGTGAAAAGCATCGGTTACACACAAGTCTTCCTCCCTTTTAGGCACCAGACAATATTTGGTTCTTCTGAAATAGTAGTCTCTCATCATCATTGAAAAATGCCTTATGTTTGATATACAAAAGTATCAAGGAAGTTTATGAAGCCTAAGAGTTCCTCTAAGGGGCCCTGACTAGAGGCCTAAAAATGATCAAGATGCTTTCTGTGTCAATTAAAATGAGTTCTAATAAAATCAGCCCACCCAAAATGCTTACTAATGCATGTAAGATGGAGATTAGGAATTTGAATCGGCAACAAATCATTGAAGCAGGTAATATTTTGTACTTGGGAAAAAATCCTAACTACAGTGGTACCTTGTATAAAGGAATTAATTCGTTCCAAATGAAATTACGTTAAGAAAATTTTCCTTTATACAAATTTCCCATAGGAATGCATTGAAAGCAGAGTAATCCCATTTTATGTTGTATGGATTTGCCCCATAGGCAATTATGTTAAGCAAATTTCCCCTATCTCCGGAAATTTTTATGTTGTACAAATTTTATGTTATACAAATTGTTTTACAAGGGTCCACTGTATTTCTTTCTCTGTTGATAGTAAAGTATGATAGTCCATAAAGGCATGCCATTTAGAATGGCTCTCCTTAACTTCCCTTAGGACAGTGATGGCGAACCTATGGCACGGGTGCCAAAGGTGGCACTCGGAGCCCTTTCTGTGGGCACCCAACATCGCCCCTTCATAGCCACCTGTATACAGGTTAAATTACGGCAGGCCTTTCCAACAGGTAGACTGGGGGCTACCAGTAGCCCGCGAAGGGTTCAAAAGTAGCCTGCCGGCCATCAATTTAAAAAGTGAGGGGATAAGTTGTCCACCCCTCCCTCCCCCATCCCAAGGACCACCACTGCCCCAGCAAAGTTCTGGGTCTGCCAGCCCAGTGTCTCAGCTGAGCGAGGCAGTTCAAGGGCCATGGTGCATTGAAATCTGTTCCCTCCAGAACAGATTAATTGGTTTTCAGTGCATTCCTATGGCAAACCGCTGCTCTACTTACAAAAGTTTTTTTCTTTTGAGCATGTGCTCGGAATGGATAAAATTCGTAAGTAGAGGTTTTAGTGTAATAGCCCTCAGGCACTTTGGGCTGGATAAAGTAGACCTTGGCCTGTTCAAAGTTGAACAGCCCTGAATTGCGGTATTGGCACTTTGCAAAAAAAAAAAAAAAAAAAAAAAAAAATAGTG
>JAHTLZ010000015.1:46010183-46030898 GCA_023846285.1 Phrynocephalus versicolor | reverse complement strand
TAGTGGGTTTTGAATTGCAGTTTGGGCTCTCTAAAAGGTTCGCCATCACTGCCTTAGGATATTTGTAGTGTTGTTATAATTTAACCCTTGGGAAACCATTGTTGCTGTTCAGCACAAACAAAAAACTATTCATCCCTGGACCTTCATCTTCAATAGATGTGCACATTTAGTGTGTTGTTACTACATTATCTTCTTCCAGCCAGTACAAATAGATGTAAATATCAGAGGGAGGTAGCTAATTCTTTCCCAATTTGCCACAAGAGTTGAGCATTTCTGTGTGCATTTTACAATTCTTAGTTCTAAATCCAAAGCTTTACTATGTTAGTTTTCAACTTCTTTTCCATCACTTTCAATTTAAAAATGTCCGCTTTCCTCTCTTGTTTCTTATTTTGTTGTGTTGCTTTTTTCCTTGTGATAACCTGAATTGTTATTTATAGCAACTAGTTATCATTTATATAATAGTAATTGTGTGCTACCAAATCATAAGGTATTCAGCTTCCGCCCATACCACTGCAAGTAGTCTCTGGGACGGTTTACAGTTTTTAATTACAGTATGCAGGCTACACATTGCCCCCCGTCCCCAGCAAGCTGGGTACTCATTTTACCAACCTCGGAAGGATGGAAGGCTGAGTCAACCATGAGCCTGCTACCTGGGATTGAACCCCAGGTCATGAGCACAGTTTTAGCTGCAGTACAGCCATTTAACCACTGCGCCACGGGGTTCCTTGTTCCATGGTTTTCTAGAGAGTGCTCACCAGTGGTTTACTATTCTCTTCTTCTGGGGGCACGCCAGGACTGTGCAGCTTGTTCATGGTCAAATAGGCTGGCCTTTTTGGGAGGCACAATGGGGAACTGAATTCTCAGCCTCTGGTTCTGCAGCTGGAAACCTAACTTACTGAGCTACCCGGACATCTGCTACACTAGTTATAATAGTTATTTCACTCTACAAGCTCCATTGTCCCCATTGGCCATGCGGCTATAATAATATAATAGCCATTGAACTGTCGAGCTGGAAGGGACCCTATTGATGATCAAGTCCATCCTGTCTCAGGGAGACACAGTGGGGAGTTGAGCTCCCAATCTTTGCCTCCACAATCAGAGACCTAAGCTACTGAGCTCTCTTAGCAGTTTGTTGGTGCAAAAGGGAAAGGCATGGGAAACAAAGGGTCAAACATAGGATGAATGCCAAGTTTAATTTCATTCTTGGGAGGCCTTGTTGTACATCTTGTTCTAAAACGTTCTGAAACATTTCAGAGTCAAACTGGGAAATACAGTTAACATGGCATGAAAACCAGAGCTCCCACAAGGTCATGTATGCATATGCTGGAGGAAGCCTCTTCAGACAAGGTCCTTCTGCCTCTGAGGCCGGTGGAATAGGCAGCTAAGCCAAGATCTTGTAGAATCTCCCCTTGCATTGGATCCCATAAAACGAGAACATAACGACAGGGTTAGAAAAACTGACTTGATTAAGAACATAGAAAAAAGAGATTGATGCAGGATGTTGAGACTTATAGTGGGACTAAGCAGTCATAATACAGTGGACCCTTGTATAACAAACAACTTGTATAACATAAAATCTGTACAACATAAAAAATTCCGGAGATAGGGGAAATTTGCTTAACATAATCGCCTATGGGGAAAATCTGTACAACATAAAAATGGGATTACTCCATTTTCAATGCATTCCTATGGGAATTTGTATAAAGGAAATTTTGCCTAACATAATTTCATTTGGAATGGATTAATTCCTTTATACAAGGTACCACTGTAATTTAATCATAAAAGAGTGAAGTTGGAAGGGGCCCATAAGGCCATCAAGCCCAATCCGCCACTGGATGCAGGAATAGAAATCAAAGGAGATCTGCCAGGTGGTTGTCCAGATTTCTCTTGAAGGCCTCCAGTGTTGGAGCACCCGTCACCTCTTGAGGTCATTGGTTCCACTGCCTGACTGCTTTAACAGTTTGGAAGTTTTCCCTGATATTCATCCGAAAGCTGGGTTCCCATAACTTGAGAACATTGTTGCTTTTCCTGCACTCTGGGATGATTGAGAACAGATCCTGCCCTGCCTCTTCATGCCAGCCTTTCAAATATTTGAAAAGTGCCATCATATTGCCCCTTGGCATTTGTTTCTCCAGAGTAAACATGCCCAGGTCTTTCATTCTTTTCTCATAGGGCTTGGTTACCAGCCCTGTGATAATCCTGGTCACCCTCCTCTGAACATGTTCCAATTTGTCAGCGTCTTTCTTAAAATGTAGCATCCAGAACTGGACACGATACTCAAGGTGAGGCTTTCCACTGAGCATATTTTAAAAAGTAACCCATTCCTTGTTCTTCAACACACATCTCTGCCATTTTAAGACTCAAGAGGCTGATGGGTGTTGGGGAAAGAGCAGAAAAATGTCTTCTGTCTCCAACATCATATAAAGCTATTTCCTATATTATGACTCTTGGAATATTAGACATAATTCAAAATAAATAAAAGTAACAGCTGATGAAATGACAGTTCTCTAGCCTAGAGATAATTCTCTGCCTCATTAAAACTAGTCATTACATTTTTTCATTTATAGTAACAAGGCTCAACAGAATACAAATGGAAGACTATAACATTTTCAGAGAGACATTTTACCCTTTCTTACACTCTGTACCCACCTACCCTACCAAAAATGTACAAGTCCCTTGTAGGGATGTGGATCCTTTCAAGAAGAAAATATGTTCCTGCATATTTTGAGAATCCTATATTTTCAGATGGTACATGGACTTAAACAATTGATAAATTTCTTTAAGATTACAAAGTTCAGTAATATCTTGGTTTAAGAGTAATTGAGTTTAAGAGCATTTTACATAACAAGCAAACATTTATTCTAAATGTTCTCTTGATCAACGAGCAGTATCTTGATATACAAGCACTGGAGCAGGCCTCCATTATGATTTTTTTGAAAATATTAAAAAATTGAGTTTTTCCAAAAATTCAAATGTTAAATTTATTTAAATGTGTAATGTTTTTTAAAAATGTACAATTGCATTATGTTGTATATCAAATGAAAGCCCTATTCATAAGCTTTAAAATGATACCTGTCTCAGGTCTATCACAAGTATCTATTAAATGACATTTGAAGTTATGGTTGGTAGTGAATTTTGCCCTTTTTTGCCCTTTTGAAAATGCAATATCTCAGGAATGGGTGGACCAAAAAATCTGGAAAAAATTAAACATCTCATAGTAAGGTAGAAATGTACCAAAATGAACCAAATCCATGACATCAAGTTCCATAATTGATTTTTCATTGGTTGATTTGACATGGAATAACCCAGCGACAAATTAAAGACGAATACCTGAAGCAAGTGACATCACCTGCAAAGTTGGCAAACTACAGTATTTCAGCCTAGTTTGACTAGCTTTTACCCAAAAACATGGTGAACATCAATCTACTGCCCTGGAAGGCTAAAAATGAATCCCCCCAATAGCAGATGAGTATGCTGTTGGGAGAAGCAAAAAGTAACCTAGTCATAAAGAAGTGAACCCTGCAGTGAAAATTGAGCCATGGCGGAGTTAAACTGGTATAACGTTGTGCCCTCATGGTTTTGCATTCCTGTCTGCTGATTTTCTGTATGTGATCCCATCGAGTGAAGAGAGGGAATTTATTCTAAGTGCCAAATCCTGTTTTATTTAAAGGTTAAATAATAAAATGAAATCTCTCTATACACTTTGGTTCTCCTTAATTCCTTTTTATTACTTCCATTCAAAGAGCTGTCACTCAGCAACCCAGCAGGGTGGAGGCACTGCCATTTCCCTCACATCCTCTCAGCCTATTACCTGAGTGAGAACCTGAACCAATAAAACCAAATCATTCAGGGTGGATAAGAATGTGGAAATGCCTCCATGGTCCTGGCTTTGTAATAATATAGCAGACGAGATCCAGATTTCTAAGTAACAATGCATGCCTTGTACAGTACAGTATACTGTATACAACATAGCTGTGTCCCCACGGGCAGTATGGAACCATCTGAGTGGTAGCCCTCAGTGTGAGTTTTAAACAAATTCAAGGAATGCAGAATATGTTTCCTAGTGTATTTACTGCAAGGTGTATTTTCACATGTGCAGGAGGGGAGGGGACATTTTACTCATTTTAATTTGATGGAGCAATAAATATTTCATAATTAAAAATGAAATTCAAATTTGATTGGATTTTTTTTTACCTCAGCCAATTCAGCTTGCAATATTGAAAGCTGTCTAACATATTTTGTAATCTTAGAATCTTCCTTAGGAATCACCTCTCTCTCTCTCTCTCTCTCTCTCTCTCTCTCTCTCTCTGTGTGTGTGTGTGTGTGTGTGTGTGTGTGTGTGTGTGTGTGTGTGTGTGCACGCATGTGCCTGACTATGTCTATGTGTGTATGCACGCATGCATGCCTGTGTGTATGTTGGACTCTAAAACTGGCCTGATATTTATTGTAGTGGTTTTTACTAGCTGGGGGTAAAATACATTGTTTCTCAGACTGAGAAAAGCTTAGTTTTAAGCTCTTTTAAAACAGTAGGTATCTTCAGTTATCTTGCTATGTTCACATTTGTTTCCTTGCACAGAATATTTGATAGATTACACGTATTTTTTCAGTTTTTATTGGTTGGGGGGTGTCAAAAATGTGGATATATAAAGAAAGCGAGGGTGCCTCTGGATTTATAGGAGTACCCACAGTTGTGGTAACATACCAGATTCATATTTTGTTTTTTTGAATACGCTCACAATTGTGAAAGACACTTGACCTTGTAGGAGAGGCTAAGTTAGAACTCAGCCCAGAAGTCATGTTTTGACTGCAGGATCCAAGTTGCATTGCACCTTCTTTTCTTTTCTTTTCTCAGTCCCTCTCTCTCATGATTGGGTCATGCCCTTTCGTGCTTCTACATTGACATCCTTTTGTTGTAGATTCTTTATCTCAGCAAAATGTAGCTTATAGGTAGGTGCCTTACTTCTTTGCCTTTTGGCTCTACAAGCCTTGCATCAGAACCTGTGATCTTGTTAGTCCTTCTACCAGTTTCTGTGTATAACCACAGAACCTATGTCAAAAAAGAAAAAAAAAGAAAAAAAAAAGAAAAAAAGGAAGTTATCTTAATATGAAAGGCAGTTTAAGTGTCCATTTAGCACAACCCTCTCTGTTTTGATTATCAACTGTTCTCCTTATTTCCATGAAAGATGAACTGACTCCTCTTTGCTGGAGATGTGAAGGGCAAAATATTTGATCTTCTGTGTACAGGATATGTTCTCCCCCACTGAACTGTAGATCATACCCTGACATGCATCCATTTCTCCTTCCCATGGATGAAAGAAGTGGGAAGGAGAAATGGATGTAAACTCTGCAGTTTGACAAACTGTAAATAACCAATAGCTTTGTTCTTAAGCTTAGTCCTCTACTACTGAGTCTCGGTGCAGAGAGATTCTCTTTCCAACTCAGCTAAGCTTGTGTGTGTGTGTGTGTGTGTGAGAGAGAGAGAGAGAGAGAGAGAGAGAGAGAGAAGGACACACACACACACACACACACACACACACACCAACTGGCTTCATTCTCTTGAATATAGTCAATCCCATTTTAAAATAAGGAAGGAAGCATTTTCAGTCTTTTATAACTCAGCAACAGTGCCTTTATAACAAACACACACATATTTTTTGCATTGCAAAATCTTATACGCTTGGAGATAACAGATGGATTTCTGATTGGCTTGTTCTGTATGTGGGCAAGGATACCAAACAATTGCTAATACCACAGTCCTAGGCATACATTTGCAAGCAATTTCCTAGTGAATATGTTTAAGCGTGAATACAATCAAATCATAACAAGACCAATCTAGAAGGAAAACAGGGTCATTTCTTGGCAAAATAATTTATCTCCACAAGATAGAAAGCAAACATCCATGCCATCCAATTGTGCTGTAAATCTTGTTTTGAAAACAGAGCAACATGTAGAACTGAGCTAGTTATAGGGTTTACACTTAAAGAACAGGAACACCCATATCAGTGCTGTTGTTCAGGATTCAGTAACAGCCATGTATTCAGTTGGAAACCACACAAAAAAGTAATACAGTATATGTCTTACTGTATCATTTGTTCTCCTTAACACCAGCAATTCTTAAACATGCTTTGAATAATTAGGGAATCTGGAGTGGGATGATCTTAGACCATTGCACAGTGTGTATTTTGAGTTTTGGAATTGTTTTCTTGAGATTCTCCAGAAACGTATCACAAATTCTTCAATGAAAAGATCACTAGCCTCTACAGGTTCCCTGGAAACTAGCTTGCCAGTTCATTACCATTCTGCAAAGTCAAAGTTTTGGAATGCTAATTTTAAAAAAGTAACATGTTGTATTAGTCATTGTGAAGCCCCTAACACTAACTTGTTATCATTTATGTGTGTGTTTGCTTGAGAATAAGAGTGTTGCCATATCATAAGGTTGCTAGAGGGTGAGGGTACTGTACTCATTAGTACTTATGTCTCAGCCATCTTGCTTAGCTAAGATATGTAGTAGCAACTGTAGGGAGTAAAATGTTGTAAAATTTCCCCAGTTATTCAGTAACAAAAGGATCAGTGTTACTCTTCATTACTCCCCCCTACTTCCATAATAGCCTTACTTCAAGGACCTGTCCAAGATTAATATGCATATAGAGTACAGGTGAGGCCCAGCATGCCTGGATTACTTTATTAAGTATACCATAGGACCTGTTCTAGAATTCTCTCCAAGACCCATGCAGAGGAGTTTAGTAACAGACTAGAATTGTTTCTTGAACAGACATTGTTTTAAAAGAAGATCAAAATTTTAAAACCTCTTTTCATGAAACTTAGTACCATCAGTGGCTGTTAGACAGATTGACTTAGGGGATGGTCTGGTTCACCCTTTTGCTGGCGACCAATTGGTATAAGTCAGGCATGCCCAAACTTTGGCCCTCCAGATGTTTTGGACCGCAACTCCCACAGTCCTTTGCCATTTGCAATCTAAGCTTAGAATTCTGGGAGTTGTAGTCCAAAACATCAGGCGGGCTGAAATTTGGACATGCCTGGTATAAGTGATAGTGTGAACCAACCAATCCCCACAGCAATCCTATTCCTGCCTTTTTGAATCCTTTCCAGGGTCTACTGTTTTTTTAGGTGCGGGTTGGCTTGCTTTTTTTTTTTTTTTTGGTTTATTTCCAGCACATGCAGTTGTAGGAATCAAACCAAAGTGTATCTTCCTGGTTTAAATTTCCCCACCTTTTTCAGTTTGCCAGTATGGTCAAGCAGTTTAAGAAGACAGGGTAGCCACTTTATAATATTAGGAAATTTAAAATTTTCTCTGTTCCTTCATAAAGAAGAAGAGAAAGGAAGCATTTTTTAAAAAGAAAGCCTATTGGGATATTGCTAATGAACCATAACTTTTAGGAAAAAAATTAAAAATTGAAAGTTTCCTTCCAGAAGGAGGGGGGAAGGAGGGGCTGGGAGGAGGAAATGTTGCTGTTTTGTTTTTGTTGTTTTATTAAGGAAGGTGGGCCAAAACAAAAGGTCACTTGAAACTTATATGCCATGTGGATGTAAGGATCACACTAAATGGCCTATTGGACCTCTGTATGACCACAATTGACCCTATTTAGCCTGCTCCAGCCTTCTCTAGTGGAGCTATGTAGCCAAGCCCTCACATATCACCTCCAGTATTAGGGCCAAATTTCTCCGTATCCAACTTCCTGGGGAACATGAAACAAAGGACACCGTTGCACCCACATCCTGATGGCAGGTTCTTCATTACGTATAAATACAATCTTGGACAAATTGGATATTTTGAGTGAGCCATCAAAGTTCTTCAGAGCTCTTGTTCTAAAACATGTCCTTCGGCATGCACCAAATGACCAGTGGGCAAAATGATCTTGCATCTCTGTCCCATCTGCTTAGCCCACATGTCGCCTCTGCAGAACTCTAATGTGTGGGCCTGGTTTCCTTTATTCCTGGTTAGCTCTTGTCAAGCCCCTGGCCTGTGTATCGGGACCCTAGTTTTCCATTGGAGCAGAATTTTACTCAATCATACCTCTTGCTACAGATCGGGTTGTCGGTGTGTCCAGCACGGACCCTGATCCTTTGGAGTAGGATAAGGGGGGAAATATCTAAATCCTTAAATGGAATGAGTTTCAGGTAGTGAAAGGTTAATGGGTTAAAGCAGAGGCTGCTGATGGGGTTCTGGCCAGGTTAGATTTTATAATGAATTAGATCAGTGTGAGCACGCCGTGAGTGATGGTTTATGAAACATTTACATGGCAATGTTTGACTCCTGAGTAACTGATCCTGACAAAGCACTCTCTCCCTCCCTTTGTTGGCCTTTTGTTTCCCAACAAAATACTGCGGGGGCTTTGTGCTGGATGAACAAATCTTTTCCCATTTAAAAAAAACTGACAGGTTTCAGATTGTATTTTAATGAATTTGGGTGAGCTGTAAATTAAATTTTAATTAAAGCTAGTCCCTTTTACTAGCAATTAAGAAGGTTTCCTCAGTGGAAGGCAGAGCTGCAAAGTTGAGCTGTAGTTGTGTGGGAGGTTTTCCCTCTACAAGGAATGAGTCTGAAGAGGTGAAAAATGTCCTATCTTGGCATCTAGGAGAGTCTGAGTTTAGATCACAGAAATAAAATATGTCACTGGGACCCAACATCAAGGTTTAAATGGTTGTGGGATCCAGCATTTTCATTCTTTTTGATCTGTTTCCATTGTTCTCTAGCCAATAGTTGCCAAACCACTCTGGGCACTAATTTTTAAGGGAAAGGTACTTCTCATGAGAACGTACCAGTCTTATTTTCTACCTTAGTGATGTTGGAATAAAGCATCAATATGTGTAGTAAGTGATCTGATTCAGATGTCTTTCCAGAAACAGGCAAAGACCTTTCTCTTCAGGCAATCTTTCCCTGAATGATAGACTACCTGTTATGTGTCTTTCATATGAATCTGTAGGATCGCATAGACGTTGTGTTTATCGCCACTTTATAACCTTGTGTGGTTACACTGACACTATGTTTTGAATATTAGTTTCAATCACTCATAACTTTACATGGAATTTTACTCTCCTTTTAACTGCTCACGTTCTCTTGTAGCTTTAATGTAATGTTGTCTTTTAATGCTGTAAGATGTTCCTCAATTCCCTGTTCTCAATACTTGAGCATGTCTAAATTGTACTGAAATGTATATTATCCCTCATTACTGTAAGCCGCCTTAGGTCCTCTTCCAGGGAGAAAGGTGGGGTAAAAATGCTCTTAAATAAATAAATAAATAAATAAATAAATAAATAAATAAATAAATAAATAAATATTTAGGTTAAATTGCCATATTGGCACTTTGAGAAAAATAAGAGGGTTCTGAATTGCAGTTTGGGCTCTTGATTGCTAAAAGATTCACCATCACTGTTCTAGAGGAACTGCTATCCCCTGTCCCAATGACACTTAAGACAGCTAAGGAAGTGGCCTTACTGGGAGGCTTTCCACATTGACCCTAGTTGACCACCTGTTCCTGTTTTCTTCCATCCATTTTGGTTCCTATATGATTCTTTCATACCATCTACTTGTAACATTATTTGCATTAACATTAACCCGCTTTTAGTGCTTCTATATTTTTTTACTGTCTGTCTCATATTTGTTCTAACCGCCTAGCGTAGTGCCTCAGCACTAATGGGAGTGTAATATAAACTGAAGATATAAAAACAACAACAACAACAACAACAACACAATAGCAACAACAATAGCAACAACAGCAACAGCAACAACACATTTGTTTCCAGGACTAGCAGGAAACATCTGCTGTATTATACCAGAGGAAGGACAGGCCAGAATGTGCTAGGAAGTGGTCAGTGATAGTCCTGGAACAGAAAAAAGTTACCTATTTCTGTCTTTTGGTTACTTACCTGGATAGGGGGGAAACTGTAAGGAAGGGTCAAATGCGTCCATAATCGGCACATCAACTTGGGTCCCTTCTTGTGGAATTCATATATTGGGCTTTCCACCTTCTTTCACCTTTTTCGGCATGTTTTGCACCTAAGAAGATACAGGCCATTTTGGCACAAATGTGCAGTGTGAAAGCAGTCACTTTGGCTTACTACCTGGCCAAAATATCTCTGCCGGATGCCCCTAAAGGCCACTCCACCATGGCTGTATTCACTTCCACACCATTTCAAGATGAGTTTCTTTACCGGGTTTGTGCAGAGCCGTGTCCTTCTCTCAGCCGTCCACTTGTACCTTGCAATATTGTCTGGAGACTGGGTTTTAGAGGTCAGTCCTCTCTGCAGTGTTCTAGTAAATGCAGGTGCCTGCCCACTTACTTCTTCAGTCTTTTGGGGGGTGCAGTCGCCAGTCCACCCATCATCCATATGCATCATTGCGTCCAGCCCCTGTCAAGGAGGCACAGTGAGGGGGACAACATCCCAACCTCTGGCTCCACGGCCAGATACCCATACCCACCAAGCTATCCAGCAGTTCTTTTAGTGTATATACACTAGAGCAGTGATGGTGAACCTTTTAGAGACTGAGTGCCCAAACTGCAATTCAAAAGCCACTAATTTTTTTGCAAAGTGCCAATACAGTAATTTAACCTGTATACAGGTGGCTATGAAGGGGCAACGTTGGATGCCCACAGAAAGGGCTCCAAGTGCCACCTTTGGCACCCGTGCCATAGGTTCGCCATCACTGCACTAGAGACTACAGGAAAAATGGGTTGCTTCTTATAATATCAGTTCTTTGAGTGGCCATCTTCATTCATGCAGCCTGCAGGAATGGTGGTGGTGTGAAAATATATAACCTGAGGGAAACACGTCTGTGAAGATTCTCAGTCATCCGGGTGCGTTTATCTGGGAGTTGAGTCATGGCTACTGGACTTCTTTTTGAGAGATAGAAACGTTTCGCTGTTCATCCAAACAGCTTCATTGGTCAGACCTGAGGAAAGTGTGTGGTGGAGCACTCACTGTCGCCAAGTGAGTGGGGCTACATTCAAAGCTCTCAGTCTGGAAAGTTCTGAGAGAGCTATTAATGTGAATGAAGAGATGACCGCTTGAAGAACAAATATGACTAGAAGCAACCTGTTTCTCCCTTGTCTGTTTGTGGAGCCTACACACAAAGAGAATCCTTATTTTCTCTGGATATGTTGCTACTCAGGTCAGCAAAACAATAAGGGTCTGAGACTAGCCTCTTCCCTATTATGATGGTAATGATCCCAGTTTCTGGAATGACTGAATGGGTTGAGACTATGTACAAGGTTTAGGCTCACTTTATTCCTCTGAGATTAATTCTTATTTGTTCTTCTCCTTGCTCGACAGAGGAAGCAGCACATGGGGCCTCCAGAAAGGCAGCTTAAACTAACCTTGCAGGCACAGAAACCCACAGGGACTTCTGTAAATAAGATTAGAGATTCTTTTCCTGGTTTAGCCACTGAAATTTAAATTGAGGTGGGCTGTGGTCAACAAAGGTTTACATCAAACAAAACCTGTTAGTCTTTAGTAATCTCTCTCTCTCTCTCTCTCTCTCTCTCTCTCTCTCTCTGTGTGTGTGTTTCTGTTTGCCTCACACCACGTTCCAGATTAGTTACTCCTTCTCTTCAACTTTCCAGATTAGTTACTCCTTCTCTTCAGTAGTTAAAGCCTCAGCACTAAGCTACTGTCCTCTGCCAGTACATTCCAAATAATCCTAATAACTAACTATACTTTCAAATTTCTTTCATGAATAAAGAGCAATAGCAGAAGCACCTAATGAGCAGCGGAGAGTGTGCTTGAGTTGGCATTGGTTCGGAAAGAAAGAGGAAACGGGAGGAGTAGGGTACAGAAAGAAAAAATGAAAATGCAATATACATGTACGGAATATGGAAATAATAGCTTTGTCAGCTGTGGTGTGGGAGAAGGATTGAGGTGTGCCCTTTGTTCAAAATATGATTTGATGTCAGATAATATATGGGAAGCAGATGGCTTTCAAAAGCAGAAGAGTGTAGTCAGCATACTGGATAGAAAAGTGAGGGAGCAACCCAATCTTAATCATGGGCTTATTTGATGAAAATATTTCTGTTCTGCCTTTCCATTTGCAGTTCTTATAATCAGCCATTTTTACACAGATAAACCGAATAAACTTAATAAAATGGTTAAAAATCAAAATAGAATAAAAGCTCTAAGTAATAAGACAGATGTGGCCATACAGTAGTAAAATCAGATTCTGTTAAATGCTAGAGAGGGCAGGACGTTCATTAAGAATTACCAGAAAGCAGAGACCATGAGTGCCCGATACATTGGAAGAAGCAGGAAATTCAAAAATCAAAAGATACCACAGCTATGGAAGCCACTGCTCTGTGTTCTCTAATAGGATTTGATCCTTTCTTGGTGGCTATCCCCAGAGAAAGCATTTAGGGGTAATGGATTACACCCCTTGGGTCCTCAACTGTGGAGTATTCTGGGGGTTGATTGTCTCCCCATTGCTGTTTAAAATCTCTATGAGACCCCCTGGAAAGGTCATCCATAGATTTTGAGCGACATGTCATCAATATGTTGATAACTCATAAGTCTCTCCTTTCACCCTTCTGCTATGAATGCTATCCCGTCCCTTGAGTGCTCCCTGGATGCTGTGTTGGGGTGAATGAGGGATAATAGACTGAGGCTGAATCTGGACAAGACAGAAGTCCTCTGGGTGGGTGTCCCTGCTGTCTCTGGGTTCGGTGGTTCTCTATCCTTCCATGAGATTACTCTGCCAGGGATGAAGTGTACAGTCTGGGTGCCATTTTAGACCTGGCACTGGATAACCAGATAATGTCGGTGATCTGATCCACCTATTTCGGCCTCAGACAGTTTCCACAGTTGCACCCATACCTGGATGACTGGACCCTCACCACATTGGTTTATGCACTACTAGTAAAATACTATTTTAATGTTCTTTATGTGGGCTTCAGCAGGTCCAGAACATGGTGGCCAGGCTAATGGGTGGAGTTAGTAAATACCAACATAAATTTACAACCCTGGCCATATTACACTGGCTACCTGTCCACTTCTGTGCAAGCTCCAAGGTGATGGTCTTAACATATAAAGTCCAAAACAATTAGGGCCCTCAATATGTGGCAGAACTGCCTGTCCTGCATGTTTATCCTGGGCAGTTTATCTGAGGGTGCCAATCCCAAGGAAGGCCCAGAAGGAGAGGACTAGGAGCAGAGCCTTTTCAGCAGTGACACCCATATTATGGAATCAACTACCTCTGGACATCCACCCAGCCCCTTTACCGCTAACGTTTTAAAAGCATCTAAAAACCTGGCTATTTAGATAAGCACTTCCATCAACAGAAACCCGTTGAAGTTATCAGCCTAAGGCAGTGTTGGCCAAACTTTGGCCCTCCAGATGTTTTGGACCAGAACTCCCAGAATTCCAAGCCTGTATTGCCAATTACAAAGGACTGTGGGAGTTGTGGTCCAAAACATCTGGAGGGCCGAAGTTTGGCCACCACCGGCCTAAGGGAAGCATACTGCCATTTTGAATACTTAAATGTTTAATGTTTCAGTGAGTCAGTGCTTAAATGTTTTTGTTTTATGTGTGGAATTTATTCAATACCTGTATGGATGTTTTCTGTTTGGCTGTGCTGTTCACTACACAGGGTAGCTTGGCTAGAGAAGCGGTATTAAAATGGAATGAAATGAAATAAAAGGAATGAATATATCCAGCGCCATGTATTTAGGGCTGTAGCCTCTGACTCTGGAGAGATGGAAGAACTGATGGTTTTAGAGCTGCACGTCCTCTAGCCGTTCTTTCCATCTTAGTATTCCTTTTGCTTGCCGATCCCTTGTTTGATGTTTTGCCATCTATAACAGCAGCTGTTGCCGCAGATTTATCTGGCTGCGTGTAAAACTGCATTGGCTTCCTTTGAACTGAAAGAAGGAGGGTTGTTGGATGGGGATGGAGGAAGAGCTTTGCAGCATTTATTACAAAGTCACCTGTGGACTTTGTAACTGAAAGCTTCTCTTTCTGTTAACAATAGATATATAAAAATGTCACACTTATTCCAGTCGGCAGCATCTATTTATGTATGTGTTTTTGAGATCTCCTCCTTCTGTTTGCAATATATCTGCTGTCTCCATTCCTGCTGTTTGATCTTAAAGCAGTACTAAGTTTATCTAATCTTAAGGTAGCAGTTGTGGAGCAAAGAAACTTGAGACCAATATGAGAAACACAAGGACCTCTGAATTACCTTTTCTGAGAAAGTTTCAATCTCTTGAACTGGAATAATGGGTTTTTTAGTAGGGGTGTGATGGCTCAGTGGTCTAAGGCTTCCAAAAACTGTTGGCTGCAAAGTTGGCAGCTCGGTGGTTCAAATCCCGGGTGCCATGCAGAAGAGCGAGCTCCCACTGTTCACCCCAGCTCCTGCCAACCTAGCAGTTTGAAAGCATGTAAATGCAAGTAAATAAATAGGTACTGTCATAAAAAGTGGAAGGTAAAACAGTGTTTTCTTGTAGCCATGTCGGCCACATGGCCATGGACTTGCACAACACTGGCTCTTTGGCTTGAATACATAGATGAGCACCACCCCTAGAGTCAGACACAATTAGCAAGCATGTGCAGGGGGGAACCTTTACCTTTACCTTTTAATGAATTTTTGTTATCAGCAATAATTAATACTGTGGCATTGACAATGAAATGTAATTACTATATAGTTGGTTTGATAGCTGAGTGAGCTAGAATACTTGGCCGTGGAGCCATGTCTGAATGCTGTAATGTATGTTTTAAGTTTTCCTTTATCACAGAACTCTTCATTGTTTGACTCAACAGATAAAATGGTTTGTTTTGGTGTTTTGTGCAAAGTTCATTTGGGTTTCACCTATAAAGTAGCTTGAGCAGAACTAGCCATGGCCCTTGCAGCTGCAAAATTGTTTGCGTCTGCATCTTCCCTCTTTCCCACATGTCTAATGAAACTTGCCATTATATGTGAGACTACCAGGATGAAACCTTTCTTACAGCTTCCTTCTTGTTGACTCACTGGTGCTAGTAAGAAGCTGTGGACCTTCCAAGTCATGCCACGGCAAATTTCATAGCATTACAGGGAAGAAGTCCAAAGACAAATATGGGGTTACTTCTGTCTGTTTCATGTCACTGTAATATTTAATTCTAAATTGAAGCCGGTTCCTTGCTCATATGAGCACCCCTGATTTGCTTCATTGGTTGCTCTCAGAGGTCTGGGGTAGTAGGCAGAATGACACTGCTGGTTTATTGAAAAGCTTCTTGCATGTTGAGCAACACTGGCTCTGTTCTTTTTGGTTTGGTTTGTTTTCTTCCTTCAGACTTAATAACCTTTGAGTTCCCACTTCTTGGAGCCAAGAATATAATTAGGATAGCTGCTGCTCCGAAAAAGAGCTTATACTCTTGGCCGACAGCAGCCAAAAAACAACCACCACCAAACAAACAAATCAGCAAGCAAGCAAAAAACAAACAAACAAGGAGAGAACCAGTGAGTTGGGACTTACTTGACAACAGGTGGTAAAAGTGGGCAGAGGAATGCCTCCGCCATTGGGGCTTACTTGTGTTTATGTGAGAAGATTCTCTCCTGCCAAGCTATTTTAGGGCACCAGCTGTGGGGCCAGTAAGCCAGCCTGTGTTTGCTTGTGTTTCTTGTTAGCTGCCCTTTAAACCAGATGGAGAAACAGATCCGGGCAAAAGGTGCCAGAGTGACAGAGATAGCTAATTAGTTGGGGGCTTGGGGAATAAAGAAGCACGTATGTGGCAGCTCCTGTCCTCCACAAAGAATACAATCTGGGCTGAAGAAGTAAAACAACCCCCCCCCCCCCCAGTTTTTGGTCCTGGGGAACAACCTATGTGGTCACTAAAAGGTTTTCATCTTTCTTTTTCCAGTGCTTTTGAATTCACCCTTATAACTGCGATTTCACCCATATCTTCAGGTGCAGCTATGACATGTTTGTGTCTTTCCTACCTGATACTCCAATCCATTTCCTAGGAGAAAGAGTTTGGAGGAAACACATAAGAAATATACAGAGCAATTAATGTAGTTGATGGGGATTTAATCACTATCTGTTACTGCATCCTCATAGTGCAATTTTATTTTCCAAAGGCAGTTCCTGGGGTTTAAGATTTTAGAGCAATATTTGAAGGGGACACAATAAGAAAGATGCCAAAATGGTGCACAGACTTCTCTCTCTTTTTGAACCAGCTGTGTCTGTACACAATTTTGAAGCTTCTGTGTTTTCCACAGCATTCCATTTCATCTAGATCTCAGGGATCTAAATGTTAACATCAAAAATTTGAAGTCCATAGACTTTGACAATGGATACATGCTCGTATCATGGTTTGTTAATTTTTTTCTTTGTCGGTGATATATGAACTGCTCTTGTGCAAGTCCTGTCGTCCCATAATTGCCACCTGCATCTGTTAACCTTGAAACCTGATGCTAGCTAACTCTCACCCATTAAACCTTGCTATTTTCCCCCTACCTATGTTTTGCTAGTGGAACACCAAAAGCACCGTTCCTGCTGACAGGCTATATATACTAGCTCATTGACCAAGTGTCTTGGCTAATGAACTCTGCTGTCTCTTGTCTGGTCACTTCATTTATTGATTTGCTGCATGGTCAATAGACGTTTGTTCCAATTTGTCTCTAAATCAATCACTTCTCAAGCTGCATTAATTATTTATTGCATTATAGTGTCATCATTAAATTATGGTAATTTTCCTCTTTTTCTTTCTATTAGGTGTGCTCCATAGGTGCATATCATTAATTGCATTTTAGCCTGTTTTCTTCTTCCAATCAACACTGACCTATTTGCCAGTAAATTAACTTTGCAGCCAGCTCTGCTGCTTTGTGGAGTTCCAACTGGCCACCTGCTGGCTCTCCATTATTAGCTGTAACTTCTGCCAATGTCACTGCTCTCTTCCCCCCACCCCACCCCAAAGCTCTTCTAATTTTTCCTCTGTTGCATCAACATTCCAATTTTAATGATTCCTCTTGCCCATTTTCCTTCTCTATCTATAGGTGCCTGCTTCCGTGGGAGCTGTGTGCTCTCCCATGTTGTTTAGGAATAAACAGTGACCAGATTGGGGAATTTCTGGCAGATGAAGAGGGGAGATTCTGGGTGTTGGGAGTTGGGTGTTGATTTATATTTTGTCGGGGGATTTAGGTCCCCCCCCACAATGTGTGGGGCCAGAAGAGAGGAACAGAAGTAAATAGTTATGTTTAATAGATTACTAATTTCAACTTTAAATTTGAAGGATTTGGGGAGTTACAAAGAGAGGAAAAATTAGAGATATTATTGAATAAAGTCAGAGCATGTGTAATTTTTTGTGAGGAACTCATGAAGCAAAAGTAGGTGTTATTGAAGTTAAACTAGATTTACCTGGTGTTTATGAAAAAAGCATGTGGAAATTCATGAGCATGAGGAGTTGCAAGTACAAAGGCATTTTTAAAGTGAATAAAATAAAGATAGCAATGTTAAATATATAATGTTTCAAGGAGCAATTGGGGGAGAGGATACTTTGATCAATGTATATCCTCCAAATGTAAATCAAATGAGTTTTTGAAAAAACTTTAGGGAAGTAGAGAAGATAAGGAACGAGTTTGTAATGATGACTGGTGATATTGGTATGCTAGTGGGTAAAGAAAGATAAATCATACCTTTAGCCATCAGAGATGATGGAAATATGAGAGATAAATGATAGGGAAAATTGTAGTCAGGGTATTATATGGGATACTGTGAAAGTTTTTGATTAGGTGATAATCTTAAAAGGGAGAAAAACATATTTAAAAGTTGAAAATGAAACACAGCCATTGGAAAGAAAATATGTGACAGAAAGAAAGAACTACAACAGAAATGTCAGCAAAAAGAAAAGAATTTGATAATATGGAAATAGGGAAATATATT
Source organism: Phrynocephalus versicolor (assembly GCA_023846285.1). Classification (NCBI taxonomy): domain Eukaryota; kingdom Metazoa; phylum Chordata; class Lepidosauria; order Squamata; family Agamidae; genus Phrynocephalus; species Phrynocephalus versicolor. The sequence continues at coordinate 46,013,037 of JAHTLZ010000015.1, read as the reverse complement.
TAATAAATTTGATTTAATATATTTGAAAAGAGCATTTTCATTTAGTAATAAAAATTAAAGGATGCTGGCCAGGATTTCTTAAAAAGCAAAAAAGATTTTAGCAGTGATTAAAAATGAGAGAGGTAAAATATGCAATTAAAAGTTATCCAAGATTTTTCATAAATTATATACTACAGGGAGATAATCCCCCAAAAGAATTAAGAAATATAATAAAAAGAATGTGGGGAGTAGAATTCAAGAAACTGATAGGGATAAAATGGAGCCGCCAATAAGGAAGAAGAGATTGAAGGAGTAAATAATAACTTAAAAATAGGTAAAATGCCAGAAACTAACAGATTGGGACTAGAGTATTACTGTATACATTTTAAAGGAAAATGTTGGCACATAAACTAAAGTCTCTCTTTAACAAAATAATGGTTATTTTTTTTTTGGAGGAGGGGGAAGATACTGTTATCTAGTCAAAGGAACTTGATAATGATGTTCCCTTTCATCTGTATTGTTCACTTTTATTATAAAACCACCATATTTTTCTGTGTACACAATGCTATTTTTTTTCTAAAATCGTGACACTAAAAATTAAGGGGCATCATATGCCTGGAATTAAGCCTTTCCCGAGAGGTGGGTTTGGGATGAAGGAGAACTCCAACTGACTGTGCTGTTTCCCTTCCTTTCTGGCAGCCCTTGTTTACTCTCTGTGTCCTGAAGACTGCTCTGTGCTTTACTTTTTGCATTATTGGTTTCTTCTTTTCAGTGTGGAAATCCTTGGCCATGAGCAGCCCATTAAGAAGCGCCTTTCCATGCTGAAAAGGTGTGGCTGAAAAGAATTCTTGCAAGAGCAAAGTAGAAAGGAGGGCAATCAAGCTCTCCCAGAAAGGAAAGAAAACAGCAGGGGGTGGGGTGGAGGAGAATCCAAACTGACCTCACTGTTGCACTTCCTCTCCAGCAATGCTTGATTGCCCTTTTCTCTGCTTTGCTCTTGCAAGGATTGGTGCCTTCTTTTCACTTCTTAATGGGCTTCTCAAGCACCAAGCCTTTCCCTGCTGAAAAGAAGGTTTAAATCTCTGCAAAAAGCAAAGTGAAGATAACAGAACGTGGAAAGGAAACAGCAGGGTGGTGGTGGAGGACGAGGAGAACTCAAGGAGGATTTATTAATTTTATTGATTTGGCATCATAAAAGTGGAGGGTGTCTTATATGGCAGTATCTTATAGATGGAAAATACAGTACTAGCAAATGCTATTAGAGGAAATAAAAAGACGTATTGGTAACAAAGTTAGAGTAAAGATTAGTTTGTTTACTGTTGATCATTGTTCCTTCCAAGGTGTGCTGTGCAACAGGCAAGCAGAATGCTATTGCCACTGCACAGCCACATTTAGAGTAAATACCTGTTCTCTTCCAATGTTTCGGCTGAACCCTCTGCCCCCAACACAAAGATGGATAAAAAAAATCTGCTCAGTGGGAAAAAATAGAGGAATGTTGCTGATGACACTTTATTAACAATAAAAATCCTTGAAAAATTATAGTGTAAAATCATGTTTCAAAGTATTTGGTTTACAGGCAAAATGTAACTTCTTTATAGATAAATTGGCATAATTTTAATGATTTTAATTTTAATCAAGAGGAAAGAAAAAAGTGGAAAAGAACTGGATGTTAATATTCAAAAGACTATAAAGTAGTTAGGTATAAAATATTCCAAAATACCTGGAAAAACTAAAGGAAGAAAATTTTAAAATATTGAAACAAGAAACCATGAATAAGTTTGAAGATTTAAAGAAAAATGGACTGTCATGTTGCCTGTAAAATGATTATCTACAGTAAGATTGATTTTTTATTAATGATGTTACCAATAAAGATAAGTGAAGAAATGCTAAAGTGTTGGCAAAATATGATAAATAAATTTTGTAATGGAGATCGTATAGGCTTCAAAATAGTGGAAGTTGAGGACTTCCTAATTTAAGGATTATATTGCTAATAATTTAAGACATATTTTAGGTTTTATGTCTTGGCTTAATAAACTATTTTGATTAAAAAAGGAAATGCAAAAATTTGTCTGTGAAGATTCTCTGTCATCAGGAAGTTGAGTCTTGTCAACTGGACTTCTTTTCTTGTGAGATTGAAACATTTTTCTACTCATCTAAGCATTCCAAAAGAAGTCCAGTTGCCATGACTCAACTTCCAGAAAATGCAAATATTTTATGTGAACTTGGTATGCATTCTCTTAAAACAAGACAAAACACATTTAAAGGGGGGGGGGACTCCTGCCTTAGAAACATATTATCAATCAGGAATAGATATAGAAAACTATTTATTGCACCAGCTTTTCCCTGTCATCCTGGGAGTTTATTGGAAGAATTCCCAGAAAACCTAAAAAGATTCAATTTATAATTTACTAATACAGCTACTCCTCACTGTAGCTGTATTAAAGTTACTACAATTAGGTCTTTAAGAAAATTGGTTGAGAAGGGAGGAGCTTAAAGACAGATGACCTTTTTCATGTAGTGAGTGATTCACAGACTCACAGCTCCCTGAAGCAAAGGTGGCACAGGAAGAGCACATGTGCAGTGGAACAGAGAAGGAACTAAAGCCAACACCAGCCAGAGAGAAGGGGTATCGGTTGGGGTCAAATGAGCAGTAGCAGTGGGGACAGAAGTATACAAGCCCCTGCCCCCGTGTGTTTGAGTGCTATATATGTGACTACAGAAGATCAGGAGGACTTACTCAAACCATTATGATACTAGAATATTGAAAGCAATGTCAAAAGATATTTTAATAGATAGATAGATAGATAGATAGATAGATAGATAGATAGATAGATAGATAGATAGATAGATAGATAGATAGATAGATAGATAGATA
>JAHTLZ010000015.1:45924506-46007747 GCA_023846285.1 Phrynocephalus versicolor | reverse complement strand
AAACCAAGAGAGGAAGGAAGGAAGGTGGGGAACAAGGAAGGGAGGGATGGAGGTGGGGACCAAGGGAGGGAGGGAGGGAGGTGGGGACCAAGGGAGGGAGGAAGGAAGGAAGGTGGGAACTAAAGGAAGCACAGGGAGCCTGTTTAAAAAAACATGGGGCGAAGGAGGGGGGAGGGGCAGGCCAGCCAGCCGCGGGCCACTCAGAATTGCCTGACGGGCCGGATTTGCCCTTCCCCCCCTGGGCCGGACTTTAGGCAGGCCTGGGTTACATGAACCACCCCTTTGGAGCATCTCCTTGTAGACAATCTGATCAAAATATCAGATCTTTAGGATTCAGCAGAGGCACTTCTTTTGGAAGCCATAAAGCCTCTTGTTATGAAAGCCTTCCTCTATTAATGTTTACCCCTTTGTGATAAAAGATGATGCTCTCAGTGTAAAGAGTTTGGTGGGGAACTAGGAGGGGGCCTTCTCTGTTGCTTCTTCCACGCTCTGGAACTCCCTCCAATGGGAGAACAGGCTGGGCCCATCTTTACTGTCCTTTCATAGGCAAGTAAAGACCATTCTCTTCTGACCAGCTCTTCTTAGGGGCTGACTCCCTGGGAGGGCTTTTCTTTTTAAATTGGATTGTTGTGCTCCATTGCTTTTAAATGTGTTTTTAGAATTGATTTCATTCAGTGTTTAATACTTGATTAGACAGGGGCTGAATACAAATCACAGCACCACAAGTGCCACGGAAGTCTTCCCACAGAACCAGCCATTCCACTTCTGGGTCGTGACGCAGCGCTCGGGTCCTTCATTGTCAATGTCGCACCAATCTGGGGAGGAGCCCAGTTAGGCCTTCCCCACCTCCACACACAGCCAACCACTCGTTAGCGGAGTGGCGAGACTCTCCATCCCACCTGTCCGCCTGAGTGGTTGGCTGCACAGGGAGGCAGGGAAGTGCCGTCTGGAATTTTCCCCAGATTGGTGCGATGTCAACAAAGGAGCCAAGTGCTGCCTCACGACTGGGTTCTGGTGGGAGATAATGGACCTCCATGGCACCTGTGGTACCGCAATCCATATTTGTATCCCCAGGGATACAAATACAAACAGCTCATGTCTATACTTGACTAAGTCTTTCAAAATATGCATATACTTACTCTTTTTAGCTTTTAAACATTTTCATTTTAATGGTGTAAGCTGCTTAGACCCTTTTAAGGAGAAAGCCTAGGTAGGTAGGCAGGTAGGCAGGCAGGCAGGCAGGCAGGTAGGTAGGTAGGTAGGAAGGAAGGAAGGAATCATAGTTCACATGAATTTGGGTAGTATTGGTCCAGAAAAGAATGACAGTCATTTATTTTCCTCCAAGGACAGTCTTGCATGATTATTGCCTTCTTGCTTTCTCTTCATATACCTAGGCCAGTGATGGCGAACCTTCTAGAGACTGAGTGCCCAAACTGTGATTCAAAACCCACTAATTTTTCGCAAAGCACCAATACAGCAATTTAACCTGAACACAGGTGGCTGTGAAGGGGTGATATTGGGTGCCCACAGAAAGGCCTCTGAGTGCCACCTTTGGCACCCGTGCCATAGGTTCGCCAACAATGACCTACGATTACCAGATATTAAGCCAAAGAATACTGTGCATCTGTATTTTATGAATTCCAGTGCAGTAAGAGAAGTCAGACGTTGCTCTCCCAGGCCACCTAACTATTCTTATGGTAGAACAGTAGTACAGTACAACACCTTCTCTTTAGCTTTGGATTTTCTTAATACGATGGAAATGTGACCTCTGGATCAGTACCTGGCAACTCTGAATGGACTGCTTTGTGTGTATTTGAAATTTAGTCTACAGACCTTGACATCTTTATCGGGAAGCAAATTGGATTGAATCTAGTCCAGTGTTTCCCAACCTTGAAGCTTCCTCCACTAGCTTTGTTGGCCAGGATTTCTGGGAGTTGTAGTGCAACAAAATCTGGACATCTGAGGTTGGGAATCATTGACATAGTGGAATATACATCGGAATAGGCATAGACAGAATTGCTCTAGGAGACGCGCGGAAGATTGTTTAAATGCCTGTCAATAGGTTTATGTCTTGCAAACTATATTTGGATAGATGGTCATTTAAAATGTTATAGTGGAGGTGGATAGTTGTAGTACTGTGTATTACTATATTGTGGTGGTGCTGGAAAGGAGAAGAATTGGCAATAAGAATCAGTCTAGCTTTTAAAAATTAAATAAGATGTATTTCTGATCAGGGATGTGTTTCTAAGTTTTGTTAGATCTTCTGGAATAAACTCATAAGTTGAGTGGAGATTTGTGGTGCCTAAATTGTATTCAGTGCGGATTGCAGGTCTTTGAAAATTGTGCCTGTAGAGTTTATTGCCATAACCCAAAATATCTGTTTGAGAGTTATCTGAAATGCTGCTAGCTGTTGAGTTTCAGGCCCAAGGGACAGAGCAGCAGGGACATTTCTTGTTTGGCTTGCCATTTTAAAAAATCAGCACTTATAAGATGTGTCGGCTTTGCCTTGAAAAAAGAAAAAAAACCTCACGCCTTTTTATTTAACACAGTTCTTGTTCTGTATTTTATTGTTTTTTTCCTCTTGCCTCGGAATGGAAATTTGAGATCCATAAAATGCTTGGAAAATCCTCTCTGTCTTTGGGTGACATCTGTTTCTCCTTGTTAGAACTGTTCTAACTCCCTTACCTCCCCCCCCCCTTTCTCCTTTCTACTGTGCCTTTATAATATGTGTTAGTTCTTTATGGGAATACAATGCTGGGGGTTCTGCTTTTCCTTTATTGGTTTAATAAACACAACAGGTCAGGATTGGCAAACCAATGCAAAGTAAAACAAGAATTGTAGTAGAAGTCTGAATAAAGACTATAATTTAAAAACAAATGTTAACACATTTAGCTATCAAGTATAACCATTTTTAAAATAAAATAAAATGGTATTTTATGCATTTCTAACATGGCAGTACACTCTCAGAGCATTAGACTTCAGAAACTGGTAATTTACCAGGTAATGGTAATCTCCATCTTCCCAGGGGACATACCAGATCTGCTATTACACATTTCTACATCGTTCTCTGTATTGTCTATCTGTCCTGGTAAAATCTTCTGGGTACTGTCTTCAGTGGGTTCATTGTTCCTTTTGTTTCTTCCCTCTACTTTACACAAATCTCATACAAATGTTTGTTTTCTCTGAATTTTTCTAGGATCTGACTGTTTTCATGTTTCAGCATTGTTATAATTCCTAAGCTCCCCCTTTCTAAAAAGTTGTCTAGAAGCTCAAAAAGAGCAAGAGGGTGGTTTCACCAGTGGCTGCAGCTGAATGCATGCTATCGCACTCTGGACTTTAACAGAGTGATCCTTCCATTACAAGCATGTCCCTAAAACCTGTTCAAAACATAACCCAGGTAAGCGAATCTGAATGAGTGTAGCATATAGACAGCAATAAGTCTGCATCTCCAACTGATTTTCATGGAACAAAATAAGCAAGGTGCTGCAGCAGTCGACAAAACAGAGAAGGACCAATGAAGACTTCTCTCTCACCCCAAGGAGATGTAGTAACTAGAGACAGATGTAGCCTCCACCTATTGTTTGTCTCTGAGTGTACATCTTTGCTTCTTCCATCTGATCTTCCCATTGGAGATAACTGTGTATTGTGGACAAGATGTGCACTTGACTTTTGAGAGCTCATCTTCTAATGAGAAAAACCCCAAAGAGAAGCAAAATGAGCCTCTGAGCACCAAAGCATAAGGCAATTTCATATAGCAGTCCCCCAAACGTCTTGCAGGATGAGCCCATTCTTCTCATCATAATAGCAGGGCTAGAAAAAAAATAACAATTTATTGGCACTTTCCGCAGCATAAATTGCTTATCTGTGTACTGCAACAGTGTGATTTGATTTGCAGTATATTGTGCTAATAATGTGTTTAGAACTCATGTTGGCCGCCTGTGCCAACATTTGTTTATTCGGACTGATAATGGAACTTGCTCCCGCCCATGACAAAATACTGAGCAGTGTGCTTCCAACACCCAAAGCTTCTGAACTCCTCCTTGTGGCTGTGCCAGAGGAAGAGGAGGGTGTCTGTAAGCCCAGCGCTTTAAGCCGCTTGTTCTAATCCTATTGAACCGTAGCTGATCCTTCAGCCTGACATCCAAAAATGGTCACTGACTCAAGCTATTGAATAATTTTTGAATTCACATATCTTGTATTCACTAGCTTCAGGGTATAATGTCTGCCACAAAGCTGGGGAAACATTTTGGGCTTGCCATGCTTATTAAGGAATACTGGAAGCTATAGTTCAAGATTGATTTTCCCGGATCTGGTCAATCAACAAGAAAGCCTTCCTTTCCCCCCAATCTTGTGCTCTCTTTCTGCCTCTCCTAGGTTTATCTTTTCGAATATCATCTGCCAGGGCCCTGAAGACTGATCAAGAGGTTACCGTACTCAAAGGTCCATTTATCTAAGACTGATGCTCAGTAATGCTGATGAATGAATGTTGCATCAGTTTTAATACGTAGGAGAGGGGACTGTGGAAGTGAATTTCTAATCTAATGTCAGGCATTACAATACAGTACTGTTTTGCTAAGTGCTGGGAAAAATATTACTGTACATAAATAATAGCAACAGTGACTAAGGGCTCGATTTAGAGCAGTAAGCTTTAGGTTCTCACCTCAGTTGAAGCTGTGTTTTTAAAAACGCAATGGTTTCTATTTAATTTGCAATAAGTTTTTTTTAATCGCTTATAAAATGTAATGCCACTCTTGTGATAGGAAGCTTCGTTGAGTGTGTGACTAAAAATAAATGTATCACCAAGGCCTGAATCTGCAAATGAAGACAATGGTGAGGGCTGATTGGTAAACTTTGCACGCCGCAGGGTAATTGTGCTTGTAAGAGGAGAACAGAGAAATAGTCTCTGAACGAGTAAATCACATTTTGGGATTTCTTTCTTTCTTTCAGGGGCACCAGATCATATACATATAACCACTTAGTTTTAGTGCTGTACGCACAACATCAGAATAGCACTTCCTATTTACCGCCTTGTCCTGGATCCTTTCCAGTATATTCTTTATGTAGAATTTAAAAATCATAACGAATACTGTTTAAGCTATTATTCTTTTAGTGTTTTTATTCCAGGTTTACTCTAATGTTGGATGTTAATAGTACCATAATCTGCCCCTTGTCTTATTTTAGTAGAGAGAATACATCTTCTCCATCTCATGGTTCCAATAACATTGTCTATTTGATTTCTGCATTGACCATCTGGTAACGTCCAGATGTAAAGCCATCAGTTTGGTTGCTGGAGCATGTATTTGTAATTTTCACAATGGAGAGAAGTGAAAAGCGGTGTGCCCCAGGGCTCTGTCCTGGGACCGGTGCTTTTCAATCTGTTCATAAATGACCTGGAGACAGGGATAAACAGTGAGGTGGCCAAGTTTGCAGATGACACAAAACTTTTCCGTGTGGTGAAAACCAGAGAAGATTGTGAAGAGCTCCAGAAGGATCTCTCCAAACTGGGGGAATGGGCTGAGAAATGGCAAATGCGTTTTAATGTAACCAAATGTAAAGTAATGCATATTGGGGCAAAAAATCCAAACTTCATCTATCAACTCATGGGCTCTGAGTTATCCGTGACGGATCAGGAATGAGATCTTGGTGTGTTGGTGGACAGCTCCATGAAGGTGTCTCCCCAATGTGTGGCAGCAGTGAAGAAGGCCAATTCCATGCTAGGGATTATCAAAAAGGGGATTGAAAATAAAACAGCCAACATTATAATGCCATTATACAAAACAATAGTAAGGCCCCACCTGGAGTATTGTGTACAATTCTGGTCACTGCATCTCAAGAAAGACATAGTGGAACTGGAAAAGGTGCAGAAGAGAGCGACGAAAATGATTACTGGGCTGGGGCACCTCCCTTATGAAGAAAGGCTAAAACATTTGGGCCTCTTTAGTCTGGAAAAAAGGCGCTTGAGGGGGGATATGATTGAGACATACAAAATAATGCAGGGTATGAGTAAAGTGGATAGAGGGATGCTCTTCTCTCTCTACCAAAACACCAGAACTAGGGGATATACACTCAAATTGAGGGCTGGGAGAGTAGGCACTGACAAAAGAAAATATTTTTTCACCCAGCGCGTTGTAAGCCTATGGAACTCCCTGCCACAGGATGTGGTGATGGCATCTGGCCTGGATGCCTTCAAAAGGGGATTGGACAGATTCATGGAGGAAAAATCCATCACAGGTTACAAACCATGATGGAGAAACCAGGGTACTTCAAGGGCCAGATGCAGGGGAGTGGTATCAGGAGACAGATATCTAGTCTCATGCGCTCCCAAACGCATCTGGTGGGGCCGCTGTGAGATACAGGAAGCTGGACTAGATGGGCCTTTGGCCTGATCCAGCATGGCTCTTCTTATGTTCTTATGTTCTTAAGGCACTGCAAGACCCCCATAATTCATTCTGCCCAGGCCCATTTTTCCAGCAATATTTGGATCTGCTTTGTTTCCTACTTTTGCATTCCAGTCACCTAGGATTTCATGTGTGGTCGATTATGAATTGCATCCCTAATAGGTGGTCAAAAATTTATTCCAAGATGTTTGTTCCATTTTGTCACTGGAATAATTTTTGTTGCACGCAATGTAATGTTTAGGGGCAAAAACATGTCCTGTGTTGTTTTGAAAAAGCCAAGAAATGGGTGTTACCGTATCTTCTTTGTTCAGTAAACTGGCCCCATTTGGGAGGGTTGGGACAAAGAACACCTCAGTAAATTTAGGACTGTAATGTACGGAAAAGTGGAGTGTATTAGAGTAGAAGCACGATACCCTGCCCCACTGCTAAGCTTCAATTTAGTAGAACTTTCACAGTGTGAGAAACCAACGCTGCAGTTAATGTATTTAATCTGAGTTAACAACAACAACAAAACCTTTCACTCTGAAAGTATTTATTTATTTTTATGCTTGTTAACTGCCCGATTTTCCCATGGGAACTTTGGACGGTGTACAACATGTTGCAAAGAAACCTGCCCAAAGAGACAAACCTAATCAAAGTACAAATACAGTAATGGAAAAAATTGATAAAAATAATAATAGAAAAAAATAATATAGAGAGTATTAAGAATAATAAAAATAAAAATGGACATAACACAGCAGACAGCCAAATGACAAGACTAGGACCCGGCAGAAGGGGGCTGGTGCTAGCAGTCGTACAGACTAAATAAAAACCACAACGTACTCAGAGGTCACCCAAAGCATTCCCTGAAAAGCCAGGTCTTCTAAAGGCCAGCAGCAAATCCACCAACTTAATCTCCATCGACAGTTCGTTCCAATATGTTGGGGCAGCCACCGAGAAGGTCCAGTTCCGGGTAGACACCCTTTGGGCCTCTCTAGGTGTGGCCACCCGGAGCAAGAGGGACAACAAAGTACAATATTGTTTTAAAGTGTTGGTGCAGCAAGATAATTTCATCCATAACTTTTTTTAAAAGTTTGTCTAGAAGGATTCTAGTGCTAATTTTTTTTTTTTTTTTTGAAAAAACCAGCAGGGGGAAAAGGGAGAGATTACACAGCTCTAAAATGGCATTGAATGAAAATGATGTTTTTGAAAGGCTTCTTTAAAATGAGTGCATAAACAATTTCCCGCTGAAGTGGTAGTGTGGAAATATTTCAATTCTTTCTCTGTTTATGTGTGTGTGTGTGTGTGAGAGAGAGAGCGAAATGGCATTTAAGCAGTAGTTAAAGGATGGTTTGCTACTATGCTAATAACATTGTGTCAGCAGGAAAAGTAATAATGAAGATATGCCAGTGTAGATGCATGAGAATATATTCATCTACACCTTATGTCACACCTTTTTAAAAAGATGGAAAACAAGTGTGAATGCAGTCTGTACCTTTGGAAATTGCACTACTGTTCTATGTTCTCTCTTAATCTCTTTCTCCATCCCTCCCTCCATTAAACAGAGCAAATCGGCTGCATGCCTGGTCAGGAGAAGTGATATATTATCTTCAACACCACACTCAGTGGCGTATGTGATTTAATTTGCACCCTGTGTTTTGCCATCCCAGTTAGCATTAACTGTGCTTAATGGTGCAGACATAATTATGAATCATAGCTGAGGGTGGAAGAATTCATACACGAAAGAGCAAAGGGCTTCAGGAGGGAGTATGTGATCCCATAGGCTGCTCCTGATTCCTTAATTCTGCTTGGTGTTTGAGAAGCAGTATGAGGCACCTTTTAGCCTTTTGTTACTGTCCCTGGAGTTTTCTTGGCAGGGATACTAGAGTGACTTGCCATTTCCTACTCCAGGTGGACCACATTCAGTCAGAAATCTCCACTATAACTTGTCCGTCTTGGGTGGCCCTGCATGGCATAGTTCATAGCTTCTCTGAGTTACTGAAGCCCCTTCGCCACGACAAGGCAGTGGTCCATGAAGAAATGGACCATGAAGAAAGAAAGGGGAATAAATGGAGGCAATGACAAGAGTTGATTCTCTTGGGCTCCTTGATCACTGCAGTTGGTGACTGCAGCAATGAAATTAAAAGACACCTTCTTCTTGGGAGAAAGCAATGACAAACCTAGGCAGCATCTTAAAAAGCAGAGACATCAGTTTGCCAACAAAGGTCTGGATAGTCAAAGCTATGGTTTTAGCAGTAGCGATGTATGGAAGTGAGAGCTGGACTATAAAGAAGGCTGATCGCCACAGAATTGACGCTTTTGAGCTGTGGTGCTGGAGGAGAGTCTTGAAAGACCCCAGGACTGCAAGGAGATCAAACCTATCCATCCTGAAAGAAATCAACCCTGAATGTTCACTGCAAGAACAGATTTTGAAGCTGAGGCTCCAATACTTTGGTCACCTCATGAGGAGAGTGGAGTCCTTGGAAAGGAGGCCCTGAAGTTGGGAAAGATTGAAGGCAAAAGTAAAAGGGGATGGCAGGGAATGAGAGGGTTGAACGGTGTCATTAATGCAAACAACATGGATTTGACAAAACTCTGGGAGGTAGTGGAAGACAGGTGGGCCTGTCGGGCTCTGGTCCATGGGGTCACGAAGAGTCGGACTGAAGAACAACAAAATGAGGCGCCTTCTGTGATGGAATTACAAAATTTTCCAGTACATGGTAACAGAATATTTTGTTGCTGAAAAGACGGATGTTTTCCCTCTGAGTTTCAGCAGCAGGCCAGCCCACAGGAAAGGAGAATTGGTCCCTGTACTCAATGAAATTGCATATATAAGTGTACACTCATAGGTGAAGGATTTCCATGGTTTCATACAGACATTTCTTCCCAATCTATGAATACCCGAGATTTCTTTTAAAGAAACCTAACAGAGCATCATTGCTGTTGCTAAATCAGCAATAACAAAAACATAGTAAGGACCAGAGGTTTATGAATCATCTCGGTAAACTTTAAGATGGCCCGTTTGATTCTTTTAACTTATAGTAAGGAGGGAACAAGACAGGACTCCAAGTTGTCCTCATCAGACTGTTGTTTTGTATTCCAAGAGAAAGAATAGCACATTATGTGGAAAAGGTCTTAAGGAAATAGTCTATAACTCTATTTTGAGAATCAGCATTCATAAAGCCAATCCTATAAATGGATTTTCTTCCCCCTTACCAGATTATTGGGCACTGATGACATTAAGTATGTAGTTGAGAAGGATTGGGTGCACAGCAGACAGCTTGTAAGGTGCATCCTGTCTTTTCACAGCTGTCTTTATGCAGTTGCATAAGTTAATAGGATTCTAGTTGTTGTTTTTTAAACGGTTGCTTAAAAGCAATGCCTGAGAAAACAGAGGGATGAACCAGCGAAGAAAAGGACAAAAACAATCCTTGCCTTGTGAACAAAAAATGAAGCAGCTCTGCTTAGAAATTGGTGCTTTGGGGTTCCCCTGAAGCTGTAGGATGACAAAAACTGGTTGCCGTGAACGAGACCGAGATTTCTAAATTTATTCTCCTTCCCTTGTTGCTAGACACTGTCAAACAAGACTGATAACCTTGGGAGGTGCTGAACGCTCCAGTGCTGGGGGCATTCGAGGGAAAGTTGGACAACTATCTGTCAGATTTACTTTGATTTGAATTCCTGCATTGACAGGGAGTTTGACTTGATGGCCTTATAGGCTCTTTCCTACCCCATTATTCTGTGATTCAGTGATAACGGGAATCTAAAGGAAAGGATAGCAGTATTTAGAAGGAGAAGCTGGGGGAGGAATAGTCAGAAAATACAGTCCGGAAAAAGGTGTGTACTGATAAAGGAATAAGAAAAATATATTCCGTCCTTGGGTCAACACGGCCTTAGTGTTCACTCTTTTTATTTTCCATTCTTTGACTTTGCAAAGAAGTCCTGGTTTTCTGTTATCCCGCAAATGCATGGCTGTGTAGCATCGTCCTTGGCCTTATTGGGGAGTTTGCCCTCTGGTTACACAGCAGCAAGTAAGTAGCACTGTATACCAGCAGAGCTGTGATCAGCAGAGGCTGTTTGGGAGTCGTTAGCTGAAGTCTGTGCCAGGCTATGGAGTTGACATTTATTTAGTGTGAACCTAATTCCCCCCCCCTCTTCCCACCCTTTTGGTAGTGTTTTCACAGAACATCTCATTTCCCTCTTTTACTTTATCTCTGTGTGGCTCCATGCATACGCTTTGTGACCTACAAAAGTAGGTCACAAAGCATATGCATGGAGCCACATCTAGTTGATATCATTGGCTAGCCAGAGATAAAGTAAAACAATAGCACTTGTATTCCTAGAGCATGCGCAGAGTACATCATGACCTAAGCTTCTTTGGTATGGCACCTTGGCATGGCAAGCCTTGCTGATACGCTGCAAGCTAGCTTATGAGAGCATTAACCCATTAACTTCTGTTCTCCCACACCCTCTAACCCTGCCCCTCCCGACACACGCTTCATGCAAACTGTAATAATATATGTCAAGCACAGCAAATAACGGGTGGGCAGGATGTGGGCATTCGTTAAAACGTCCAGCTGTTCCTTCCATGCAGAGTTCAGTCCCCACACAAGTCTTTGCAGCCAGACTCCTTTGATCCTTGGTGGTTCTGGAATGCGCCAGCATTCATTCCAACTCGGGTTTTCACCATCCGCCCACTCGCCCCAGTGTCTGCTCAGCTGACACCTGTAGGCTTTAAAGATGGCGCTGCTCATCAAGCTTGATGAAGTTTGCTATCCATCTAGAATCAGGGACTTTTGTCTAAAAGCAAGGGTAGAGGGAGCAGTGGGAGACGTTTGAATATATCCTGATGTAGGTGTTCTGCCCTAAGCCCAGCCCACCCCCCACGTTCCACATTTCAAAAAAGAGCTGCTTTCGTCATCCTCCTTGGATTTGGTTAATTAGAGAAGCTCGGAGCTTGTTCTGACCAGTGACTGGTTCATGGTGAGGGGAAGAGTTTCCTTTGTGGTATTGACAGGCAATTGCTAGGAGTAGCAGCCACACACACACCCTTGCTTGGGTGGGCATTGCTGAGTGTGTCACTAATGGGCAGCAGAGTAACATATGTTTTCCAGGATCTACCGCAAAGAAATCTGAAACTCTGGGCCAAATGAATCACTAGGAAGAAGATGTTTAAAAACTGAACATTGTAGGAAAATAGAACTAATATTGGCTAGCAATATTAGTTTTTCATTCATTATTTTCATTCTTGTTTGTCCACATTTCGATGCCATTATGCCTTCAAATTCCAAAACAACTGTAAAAGACAGTATTTCCAGTGCTTTACATTTTAGACTAGGTTTTTCATGTAGAATCCATCCATCCATCCATCCATCCCCTTGCTGGTCTAGTGGCACACCACTACTCTGGGCACATAAAACAAATATAAATGTATCATATAAAACAAAATGGAAAGGAAAACCTGACCCTAATAACTCACCTATAAGACAAGCAAACAAACAAACACCAGTTCCAAGATGGTGATGATGCTAATGTACATTAAGCAATAAAAGACTCAAGAATTCAGAGAACAATTCAATTCAATTAAGAGGGGAGAAGATGTTCAAAGGCCTGCTTGAAGAGCAGTATTTTTATTTTCGTTCTAAATGTTAAGAGTGTGGGACACTGCCACACCTCAACTGGCACAGTATTCCATTAGGAATGGCAACTACTGAAAAGGTCCATTTCTTAATAGCAGATCTCTTGTCCTCTATTCAGTGTGGTCACCCATATTATTAAAGACTGGGATGTGCTGATGGGAAAAGTCGTAGATTTGAAGCAGGGCTGTGGAGTCGGTAGATAAATGTTCCGACTCTGAGTCCTAAGTTTTTTGTACTTCCAACTCCGACTCCGACTCCAGTTACCCAAAATTTCCTCCAACTCCGACTCCACAGCCCTGATTTGAAGAAGAGGTACTCTGCCAGTTAACTAGATCTCAAACTGTTCTGGGTTGTACATGTTAGCACAAACACCTAGAATGTGAAAAAAGAAGTGAAGGTGTCCACTCTTCCTAAGTTGAAGAAAAGTAGACTTGGCCACAGCCAAGATATGATTCTCTATCAAGAGGTTCCAGCTCAGGAGCAAACCCTGGGTTACAAATCTGGTCCTTTAGGGTGAGTGTGACCCCATCCAGGCTAGGCCTGGAGCTCCCCTAGCAGCTGACTAGGACCCCCTTGTCAGGCTTCAGCTTCAGTCTGATAGCCCTCATCCAGTCCATAGCCAAGACCAGCAACACTCTAGAGCAGTGGTTCTCAACCTGTGGGTCCCCAGATGTTCCTGGACTGCAACTCCCAGAAGTTTTCACCACTAGCTGAGCTGGCCAGGATTTCTGGGAGTTGCAGCCCAAGAACATCTGGGGATCCACAGGTTGAGAACCACTGCTCTAGAGTCAGTACAGCTTCCCATGCCAAGGATGAAAAGGTGTGAAATTAGTTGGATATCATCCGTATATTGATGATAGCACACTCAAAATCTCTGAATGATCTTCCGCAACATAAAGATGTTGAACACCATTGTGGAGATGATTTACTCCTATGGGATTCCACATGGGAGGACCCAAGGGAACAAAGCCTCCTCACGATGAACCCATCTGGCACTGGTTCTTGATAAAGAACTGGAGCCAGTACAAATTTTACCCCCAACTCCCAAGTTGTCAACAGCTGCTGACAGATTCAGGAGAACCAACAGAGCCACACTCCCCTGGTCACCCTCCCAAAAGAACTTCACCAAGCAGGTGACCATAACTGTCTCAATCATAATCCCAGTGTGCAGCCTGAACCCTGATTGAAATGGATCCAGACTATTGGTGTCCTCTAAGAATGCCTGCAACTTGCCAGCCACCACCCTCTCAATCAGTTTGCCCACAAACAGTACATTGATAATAGGATGATATTTGTTTAAATTGTTTGTGACCAAGTTGACCTTTTAAAGAATGGTCTAGATCAGTGGTTTCCAACCTGGGGATCGGGACCCCTTTGGGGGGAATCAAACAACCATTTCACAGGGCTCGCCAAGAACCAGTGAAGAAAAAAGCACAAATGGCTTGGGTCTGGAGGAGGAGGGGGAGGAAGGGGAGGAAGAGTGAGTTACACCTTGATAGTTTGGAGGGGATGTCAGTCAATGGCACCGAAAGCTGCAATTGGCTGAGGGTGCCTGTAGAGGGAAGTTCTCTATTAGCCTTTTCACACGACCCCTAAGATCCGCTGGCCATTTAAATTTGGACCAGAGATCGTAGGGGTTCGTTGCTCTTCCTGCGTCCCCACCCCTCCGCACTTCCTTGCTCCTGTCTGCGTGAGGGAAGGGAGAAAAAAAAGGACAAAAGAATGCAGGCTCACCTCTGTCTGCCGGTCCAAGCAGCCGCGTTGTTGTCCTGATTCCACTCTTAAAGGGGCAGGAGGCAAAAAACCCAAACAGAAGCAGGAGAGCCCGGCACTCACCAGATTACATCCGGATCTGGGGATTTTCATCCTCCAAGAGCAGGTACATGAAAAGTGCGCTGGGACACGCTTAGGTGGGCGTGGTCGCACTTTATTTCCTGCAAACTCCGGAGCTGGTAGGGAAACAATTGTAAGCTCCGGAGCTGGCAGCCATTTGCGGCGGAGTTTAGGGGTCGTGTACAAATACCCTATGGCACCTGCAGCAATGGACTGCTACAGGGGGCACGTGGCCTCTTCCAAGCAGGACAAGGGGTTACCACAACATGAGGCATCAAAAGCTGAAACAGATCCTGTATAATCAGACATGACAGGGTGTTGGCTATCTTGATATCTAGCAGAGTGAAGTGGACGGCCTCAGTCTTGGCTTGGAAAACTGGCTGTGAGCATGTAGAAACAGCTGGTTGAGGCCCCAGTTCCTATGAGCTCGCTCACTAAAAGCTCTGATGTTATGAATTTTCTTAGCAGCTTAAATACCTTTATGATACTAGCTGGATAGCTTTTTAATAGAAGAGATAAATAAAGAAAAACCAAGAAAGAGTTATAAGTAGGAAAGTACCCAACCAACTGTTGCAGTTGTTTTATAAATAAAAATATTGCAGATCCATTGGAAATATTTTTGTACTAATATTCCTTCTAGGTACCCCTCTTTTTTCCGTTATAACCTGTCTCATTCACATTCATTTTCATTATCTAATTTTAAACATAATAGTGACATAAAGTTAGCATTCATATAACTTCCTGTCTCCTTGACACAAGGCCTGTGTGTTGAGGGGCTTGTCCCAGTCTTTTTATTTATGCTTAAAAACTTTAACGGGAGGCAAAAGAAAATGAAGGGAAAAGGGGAAATATCTTTGTAAAACAATGAACGTTTAGGTCATATGTGTTACAGGGATTCTCTTTTGTATATGTGTAATTGTGGTAAATATTTACCATAGTTGTACCAGTACTTCTGGGGCAGTAGGTGGCAACAGAAGAGGAAAGAAAGAAGGTAACTCTGGATTGGGTTGAAATATGCTCTTTTACATAAAAAGGCAGTCTTTTGTGGGTAGATGAGGAGAATTGGATGATTTGGAAGAATTGTTGCCCGGTTGGGCATTGCCCAATAATTCTAGTAAGGACCTTTTCACACGACCCCTAAGATCCGCTGCCCACTTAAATTCGGACCAGAGATCTTGTGGGTTTGTCGCTGTTCCTGTGTTCCCACTCCCTCCGCACTCCTGGCTGCTGTCTGCGTGAGGGGAGGGAGAAAAAAAGGAAGAAAAGAATGCCGGCTCACCTCCGCTCTGCTCCCAGCAGCATTCCAGTCTCTTAGTATCTCTTAAAGGGGCGGGGGGCAAAACAACAACAAACAGAAGCGAGGAGAGCCCGGCACTCACTATGTTACATCGGCATCAGGAATTTTTCACCCCCGGAGAGCAGGTACTTGAAACGTGTGCTGGGACACGCTTAGGTGGGCGTGGTTGCACTTATTTTTTTGTAAACTCCGGAGCTGGTGGGGAAACAATTTTAAGCTCCGGATCTGGGAGCCATTTGCCGCGGATTTTAGGGGTCATGTGAAAAGGCCCTAAGTTTGGTACTTCATGAGGGAAGAGGTTGTGTTCCCTTCTTGGAGAGTCCTTCCCATACAGAGGTGATAGGACAAAACTGTATGTTACAGATAAGCTATCATTAATGGTGAACACATGTTAGTGTTCCAGATGGATGACTTATGTAACTGCAGATACGTGATTCATGTAATTCCATGTCTGAGAAGTCAGACTTTCAAAACAAAGAATCTTCTTACATCCTAAAGGCCAGTCACAAAATGAAGCATGGTTTGTTTATGTTAGGTAAACAACCCCAAGTAGTGAACTCACAACAAGTTGGGTAGTCTATAAATTTTGTGAATAAATAAACAAACACACACACACACATATATATATACTGACATAAATACATAAATAAATTGAAACTTTATGCTTTAACCTTCCCCCAAATCAGCTGAGCTTGGAAATATAATTATAGATGAATCAGAACTCCTGCATTAATGCTATCTTTCTCATGTTAATACAGAGCTGATTTAATCATAACTTTTTCAATTATTTGACCCACTTGCTGTGTGTGGGCTCTTTCTCAAATGAATCCCACTGTATTTTGTATCGGTGCTCAAAGCAGATGGTGTTAGAATTCAGCACAATGGAAATATGGATCTGCTTCTAAGGAACAGTTCATTGATCTGCTAAGCACTCCCAGTCTTTTGCCATTTATTATCTGGTTTATCTCCAAGCCTGAAAGCTCTTTCTCTGTTTCACAAGATGCTTTGACTTTTTAAAACGTGGTTCCCTGGTGTCTGAAAATGATAAAGATCGGGGGATTGGACAAATAAGCCTTGGCACGCATGTCAAGGTTGAGAACATCTCCCTGGAATACTGAGACACCGCTGTCTGCAAGCCACTGATCAAGAGTCATCTTGAAAAAACTGTTCAGAGGTGTATGATTTGGCTGTGGTACAAAGGGAAGGAGTTGGGGAACCATCTATGCTTATGTTTGTTTTTTTGTTTATGCTTTGTTTATAGGAGCGGAAACTATGTGCCCATCCCAGACTGGAAATCTACAAAGGAGACAAAATTTATTTTGTGTGCCCCCTTGCTCGTCAAGGGGATTTCTACGTGCCTGAAATGAAAGAACTGGAGGAGAAAAGTAGAGCAGCAGCAGAGATTGAAGATGCTCAGACCGATATTACAGGTACTGTACTTAAGAATCATAAGCTATAATGCTGTTATGATACCAAATGAAATCTGTTCTCCTTGATCCTTATAATAGACAGCAGGGTTCTCCAACTTTGAAGAGCCCACGGGTTACTTCCAGCCGCTGGATGTTCCCGCAGTCCACTTCCTGAAGCGCCACATATCCCCACAGGCTAATTTCAGAAGTGTGTGCGTGCGTGCGTGCACACACTTCACTGGTACTCCTGAGTAAGAGCCGAGCAAGGGGTGTGGCGTGGTGGCAGCAGAACATAGGAAGGGTAAAATCCGGACCAAACGTCCGGGCGGACAGGTGGGCAAAAAATAAAATAAAAAATATTTATTTTTTATTGCTGCCGAAGGGAAAGACAGGCAAGGCTCGGGAGGCCCCATGGCCACTGCCACTGCTGCCAACGGGAAGGGCGAGTGAGGCTTGTTAGGTGGACAGTAGTTTTTCAATAGGTCATTAGGGGAACAATGGCCTATTGACACTACTGTCCAACTAACGAGCCTGTTCAAGCCATTGTTCATCATATGAGCCTATTTCAGACCAGGGTGACATACGGTCAAAGTGAAGGACTTTGGAGACACAAAATGAAGGACTTGCAACTAGCATTCCTTAGACCGACAAAGCTCTTTGGATAAGCAGTGAAACGTTTCAGCCTCTCAAGAAAAAAAGTCCAGTTGCCGTGACTTCCAGATAAACTCATGTGGATGACTGAGAATCTTCACAGACATCTTTAGAAAAGGCTTCCTTCTGGGACGTCAGCCCTGCAGACCAATTTGATGCAGTGTGCAGCGTATGGTCTGAGCACTGACAGGCTGACCCCCACCCCTTCAACCTCTGAAGCAATGCTGGCAGCACTCATATGTCTGTTTCCCAGAGCCACCCTCTGGATATGACGCTGAGCACAGGCACACAAAGGCCTGTCCTGAGTAGAATCTGTCCTGTTAAACCGCTGTATGGTCTTGGCCACCATGCTGCAGCTCAGTTTCAGGGTCTCGGCAATCTGCTTATTACCCTAGGCCATCTTTACGTAGAGCAACAATTCATTTTTTCAGATCCTCAGGTAGTTCATTACCATGAGGTGCCATGTGTAACTTCAAGTGACTAGTATGAGAGTGAGAGCGATAACACCAAATGTGAAAGTGAGAGTGATAACACCTATTCCTCCTTCACACCTGAGACCTTGTGACACTAATGGGTCTCATGACACCAGGGAGGGAAAATGGCTGCTTTGGCCGAATTTGAACATTGTCACTTAGGAGTGAACTCACTTTTCTTGCCAGCAGTTTAGACATTAATAGCTGTGTGTTGTGTTATTTTGATAGGACAGGACATTTGCATTGTTATACAAGCTGTATACTCACTGCTTTGCATTGTAGCCAAGTGTCATTTCTTCAGTGTTGTCACATGAAAAGATATACAGTACTTCCTCATTTATCATGGGAGTTATGATAAAGGAAAATCCATGAAATGCAGATGCCTCAGCAAATTGACCTTGGGCTGCTTCCGCTCCCGTCCGTGCACTTCCAAAGACAGGATTTTAACTCCTTCCTGACACCTCAGCAAACTGAGCTTGGGCTGTTTCTGCTGGCATGCACTTCCAAAGAGAGATTTTTAACGCCCTCCTGACACCTCAGCAAACAGACCTGGGGCTGCTTCTGCTCACTTTCTCTATAAATCAGTAATTTTTGAAAGTAATTGTTGAAAGAAGTGGCTGAAATTCTGTTTTTCCAAGTTCTATGACTTTATTGGTGGTGGCAATGTTGGTAATTGCCTTCTGCCCAGTAGCCCCTGCAGGTTCCTGATGATGTTGTAAGGGATGATCCTGAACTCATGAGGCCTCAGCACAGGAAAGGAAAATGTTTAATTTCCAAATATTGTCTTGGCTAATAGCTAAGGATGGGTCCTTTGTGTTTCAGTGAAAGGACAAAATAATGAAAGAGGCTCTCGTTTGTGTAATTTGTTCTTTGGGCAGTTTTTGAATAAGAGTCACTCTAAAACATAAGAACATATCAGCAGCATTGCTGGAACAGCCCACAGCCCACCCAGTCCAGCATTCTGTCTCACACAGTGGCTCACAATTTACTTCAGGGTATTCCCAAGCAGTTGTCTTCACCTGCTTATGATTCCCTGCAAATGGCATTGAGAGATATCCTGCCTATCTTTCCAACCTGGAGGTTGTTCTTAGGCATCCATAATGATAGCCATTGATAGCCCTGTTCTCCATGAACTCATCTAATCCTTTCTTAAAGCTGTCAATGCTGACAGCTGCCACCAATTCTTCTGGCAGGGAATTCCATAGACCAGTGATCCTCTGGGTGAACAAGTACTTCCTCTTATTTGTTTGATATCTAGCACCCAAAAGTTTCATGGAGTGCCCCCTAGTTCTAGTGTTGTGCAATAGAGAAAACAGTTTTAATTTATCTACTTTGTCCACACCTTGTATGATTTTATAAACCTTCAATCAGGTCACATCTTAGGCGCCATTGTTCAAGAGTGAAGAGGTCCAGCTGTTGTAGCCTCAGATAGTAAGGAAGGTGTTCCAATCCCCTAATCATTCTGGTTGCCGTCCTCTGCACTTTTTCCATTTCCATAATATCCTTCTGGATGTATGGTGACCGGAACTCAGATGGGGCCTCACCATAAATTTATAAAGAGGCAAAATGACACTTGCTGCCTTATTTTCTATAACCTTCCTAATCATCCCTAACATTGAGTTTGATAGGCAGCATGAGTGATTTGTGTTTGTGAAAGGCTCATGTATTTTTGTGTTCTGTTTCTGTGTGCTTGTGCATTTCCCATTGTATGTCAGATCACATGAGGTATGTTTCATCCAATGGCACCATTAGTGGACTGAGAATTTTTAGATTGTAAAAGGACCAGGAAACCAACACTCCTGGCTTCAGCCATTCCTTATGGGATTGTATTCTTGAAGGCTTTCACGGTCGGGATCTGATAGTTGTTGTGAGTTTATACTTTATACCCCAAAGCACAGAGAGAACTCCTAGTTCCCTGAGCTCCTTGCCCTCTGAAGATGCTGGCCACAGAGTCTGGCAAAATGTCAGGAAGAAAACCTTACACGGCCAAACAGCCAAAAAAACTGTATGTTATACAAGGGTCCACTGTATATTATGCCTAGTTATGAGAGCTAGGCATAATATACAGTGGACCCTTGTATAACACAGTTTGTATAACATAAAATCTGGACAACATAAAAAATTCCGGACATAGGGGAAATTTGCGTAACATAATCACCTATGGGGAGAATCCGTACAACATAAAAATGGGATTACTCCGTTTTCAATGCATTCCTATGAAAAAATGTATAAAGGAAAATTTGCTTAACATAATTTCATTTGGAACGAATTACAGTGGACCCTTGTATAATGTACAGCTCGTATAGCGGAAAATCCGTACAACGGAAAAAATTTCCATCACCCCTCCCCCTCCCTGTCCAACATGGGTGCAGGCAGTCTCTGGGGCTCTTTTCCGAAGATGCAAGCTGGCAATGGAGGAGGAGGAGGAGGGCTAGGTCAGCCCGCTCGGCTTGGCTAGGCACCCACAGCAAAGCTTCCATCTCTTTTCCTTCCCCCTTTCCGCCTTTCTTTTTCTTCCCCCTCCCCACAACTGCACCTCATCCCCTCCCACACCGCCCGTGCGCCTAGCGGCTTCAACTTGCGTGTTCCTCTCCCTTGCCGGCCTCCGGAGCCCCAGCGCCACACTCAGGCCAGGAGCAGTGTGTGTGTGTGTGTGTGTGTGTGTGTGTGTGTGTGTGTGTGTGTTTACACGCGTGTATGTGTCTCTCTGTGTGTGAGGGGCATCACTGCTGGGGTGGACGAGGAAAGCCAGGCAGGGACCGCCGGACGAAGTCAAGGGACCGGTGCAACCCTGGCTGGTCTGGGCGCTCGCCCTCCCCTCCCCTTGCTCCATTGGACGATGCTGACTCAGCAGGGACGGGCAAGAACCCGGCCCATGCCCCGTGGTGCTCTTGCCACTGCTCTCAGCTCGCAGGCTCTATGCCCAAGAAAGAAGAAGAGACAGGGCTGGTGGGGAGGGGGCGCGCGGCGCAGCAGCTCGCGGCTCGGCGGTGTCTGCGCAGGACGGAGCGGCGCTGTCCCGGCTGGAAAGAGGCGCCCGCTAGGCCGCCCTCCCCCTTCCCCCCCCGGCATGTCTGCCGCTCGGGGCTCGGGGGAGGAGACAATGGTTCCTAGGCTCGGCATGGGAAGAATTAACCCTTGTGCTGCTGCACTCCGCCGGAAATCAGTGTGTGTGTGTGTGGGTGTCTGTTTGCATTTCTGTTCCCCAAAATTATACATGTAGTGTACTGTAGTTTGTGTCATTTTTCTCTGCATTGGAACGGATTACTCCATTTTTCAATGCATTCCTATGGGAAATTGCAATTTGTATAAAGGAAAATTTGTTTAACATAATTTCATTTGGAACGAATTAATTCCGTTATACAAGGTACCACTGTAATTCCTTTATACAAGGTACCACTGTATATAATGAATTACCTTAAAAGATACTCTGCATTTTGTCAGCTGTGCTGGATTAGTATCACCATACAGTTGCATTTTTTTCCTTTCTCATGTCATGTTGGCTGCTTTTGGAGTAAATTGATTTTCTGTTACCTGGCCTCTTCCCCCCCCCCCCAGTCCTTTTTTTAAGGATTATTTAGGGCTTTTTTAGTGTCAGAAATGAATGAATCAGAAGAGGCTTTTCCATTCCTGCAAAATGAGTTGACAGGTCCAGGAAAAACATGAAATCGAAAGAGGCACCACCTCCACACACAAAGGAAACAAAACTGAAAGAAATATGAAAAAAAAGCACTATGTGAATCTGTTTCTCATTATATCATCAACTTTAAGTGGCACAACTCATGCAAACAGGATTTCAGCTGATAAGCACTAGTTTATTCTCTTTCCATTCATATGCTTACTATCATAGATGCTTCTTCTAAAAGCAAAGTACAGTGGACCCTCGTATAACAAACAGTTTGTATAACATAAAATCTGTACAACATAAAACAATTCCGGAGATAGGGGAAATTTGCTTAACATATTCGCCTATGGGGTGAATCCGTACAACATAAAAATGGGATTACTCCGTTTTCAATGCATTCCTATGGGAAATTTATAAAGGAAATTTTGTTTAACATAATTTCATTTGGAACGAATTAATTCCTTTATACAAGGTACCACTGTACCTCAAATATTGGCCAGAATCCTATTGTGTAATTGTTGTTGTGATTGAAATACAATTGTATAAACCATGGGGCAAATTGTCACTAGTTTGCAGATTGTCACTTGAATTTCCAGTGGTGCACCGGGTTATGTGACTAGCAATGTAAACAGCAACTCATTAGTTAGTGACAGTTTGCTCCTGTTGATAGAGACAATAATACTCACACTAGCATAATTCTCCAGTAGGATTTGGACCACTCTCATAGGATGACTCCATGAATCAACAAAATAGCTGTTTCCTTACTTCCAAAATAGATGTTTGGGGCTCGGTTATTGTGACATTTACTGCAGTTAAAACATATGCAATGTTGCTAGATTGGCCAGTGGCCATGCCTAGTGCATGACAAATTTCAGTGTTCTTTTTTCTGCTTCTCCCTGATGCTCTTCTTTGGGGGTGGTGTGCTGTCTGTTGAGATGATTCCTATACAATAATTCAATTCTCTCTTCACTGATACTATCCATGGTTCATAGCACAGTATTTAGACTTAGATCACGGACCTTTCTATCTCATGACATTCTCTGCTGTGCCAAACATCTAATAAAGAATAATTCCTTGAATAAGTCAGATCTGAGCTTCTTCTTGTAGTACACTTACAAGAACTGTTTGTCTCCTGTTTGAAAATCTGGGTAATTTTAAATGTGATCTTGGTAGTGATACTTAACCCCATGGCACTACTAAAAAAGATTGATCTGTGTATAAACGAACTGACTGTAATCTCTGTAGACGCATACAGTCAATTCTATCTGCGTCCTTCCTGATATTCCTGCTGTACTATCACAGACTGCTGGTTACTAGGATCTGCCCACATGCTCACGTCTTGTGGAACAAAAATATAAATATCTGCAAACTGCTATTTATATGCAATATGTAAAGCATATACATTTTCTTTCCTCTAAATTGCTAGGAAGATCCTTTTCATGTATCCTCAACCACAAACTTAATAAAAATATGTCCCAAATATTACTTCTGTAATAATGAGAGATTCTCAGCTATTGGTGAACAAAGATCCTGAAAGATACCTTATAGATTGCTCTGCTGCGTACTCCTTAGATTTCTATTAAGCCCTTTCCCCTGGTCTTCTGCATCTTGTTAAGGTGTAGAGTCCTTCTCTCTGCCTCTCTCTCTCTCTCTCTCTCTCTCTCTCTCTCTCTTGCTGCCTTTCAGCTATGCAAGCACCACAGATATATAGTGCTTCATGTATACATGTAGGTAGAAACTATCCATAATCTCCTGTTGTCATTCTCCCATTTATCACACCAAATATTGTCCTCTACCACCACCACCCCCAGCGTATGCCTCTAACTGGGGGCAGCACAGCTGTTAGCTAACCATGCTATGCCAGGTTGTAGAGGGCTTTGCTTCCCCTCCCTCTTCCTTTTAAGAAGCTTTTCCATTAAAACAGCCTGAAAACAACAGTAGTTACTTAACTGTTTTCCCTAGAACACTTCTTTTTAGATAGATGACTTTAAAAAAATGATTGTAATATCTACAACTATTGTATGTACTGATTGAACAGTCATCACAAGATCTCAGTATCTTAAGTATTGCCTTTTCTCCACTGCTCTCTAAAAATTGAAAAGAGAACTCTTTCTCACTGTCGGAGGCTGTGCCCATCTCTAGAATACTTTCTAGAAATGGATGTGGATTAATGTAGCCCAATCAGTGAAATTCATCATCATGGCACCACATTTTTAATTGAAGTTATACATGTGCCTTAATCTAAGACAGGACTTAAAGCCCCCTTTCTGCTGCATAATACAACTTGCAAATAGGTAAATGCTATGTATACATCTGGAAGTTGAGTCGTGGCAACTGGACGTTTCTTGAGAGATTGAAACATTTTGCTACTCATCCAAGAAGCTTCATCAGTCTAAGGAAAGTTAGTGGCAAGTCCTCCAATTTATAGTTCACCTTCATTTCACAGCACCCTGGTCTGAATAGGCTCTTAAGTTGGACAGTGGCCTGAATAGGCTCGTAGGTGGACAATGGCCTGGGGTTCATGAAAAGTCCCATCTATGCAGCAGTCCCAACACCCATTAATTATGGGTTGTTAGCTCTGGCCTTGCTAGTGGAGGTGTGAAGTGCTTCTAATTTGTTTGGGGATTGATGAAAGAGCAGCATGATAAGTAGCAGACAGATTGTGCCTGAGTCCCCCACCTCTATTGAGAGAAGGGTTGTAATAAACACATGAATGGCTTCCCTAACCTCTCTCTCAAACCACCTCATTTCTCGGTCTAATATGTGTACATACTCATCTTTGAATGAGTGCCTTTTGTCCTTCAAGTGGAGGTGTACTGCTGATTCTGGTCCTGAGTTGTTACCCCTCTAATGTTGGGCCATCCTTCTGTTTAATAGTTGTTTAGGGCGCTTTTACATGACCCCTAAGATCCGCTGGTCCCTTAAATTCGGACCAGAGATCTTAGGGGCTTCTCGCTTTTCCTGTGTCCCCACCTTGGCTGCTGGCTGCGTGAGGGGAGGGAGAAAAGAAAGAAAGAAAAGATCGTGGCTCACCTTTGTTCTGCCTCCCCTTGCTGCGGCAACATTCCTGAGTAGCTCTTAAAGGGGCGGGAGCCAAAACAACAACAAACAGAAGTGAGGAGAGCCCCGCACTCACTATCCTTACACCGCATCAAGCAATTTTCACCACGGGAGAGCAGGCACAAGAAAAGTGCGCTGGGTCGCGCTTAGGTGGGCGGGGTCGCACTTAATTTCCTCTAAACTCCGGAGCTGGTGGGGAAACATTTTTAAGCTCCGGAGCTTGCAGCCATTTGCTGCGGAGTTTAGGGGTCGTATATAAACGCCCTTAGTTTCTCCAATGTACATTCCTCACTGCATTGGACTGCATATACTATATTGCTCCTCTTGTGTTTTGGTGTCGGGTCCTTTGGCTGGACAAGTCTTTGCCTTAGCGTGTTTGTGGGTTTGAAGTAAACAGGGATGTGGTGTTTGCCAAAAATCATTTTAAGCTTCTCAGACACTCCAGCCATGTAAGGAGTGTTCAGGGCATTGCCCACTGTCCACCTCGTTAGGTGAACAGGCCATTGTCCACCTAACAAGTGTATTCAGGCCATTGTCCAACTTACAGTATGAGCCTGTTCAGACCACTAGCTTTCCTCAGACTGACGAAACTGCTTGGATGAGTAACAAAATGCTTTGAGCGCTCAGGAAAAGAAGCCCAGTTGCCATGACTTCAACTTCATCTTGATGACTCAGAATCTTCACAGATGTTATGTACACATTATCAATAGCCTATTATCCCCATTTAGAAACATAAAAATGAGGTTGCAAGAAGTCTTCCATGCAGCCATTTATTACATTCTCCCCACCTTTATTGTGAACAGTGAGCTGTATAGTTCAGTGGTTTAGGCATCTGAGGGCAGAAGTTGGGAGTTTGGTATTCCACTGTGCCTGCTCAGAGCAGAGCCAGCCTATGTAGCCTTGGGGCAGCTGCACAGTAACAGGATGTCCCCAGAAGAAGGGAATCATAAAGCACTGCTGAGTATTCTGTACCTGGAAAACCCTGAAAAGGGTTGCCATATGTCAGAAATGACTTGAAGTTATGTGGTGGTGGTGGTGGTGGTGGTGGTGATGATGATGATGATGATGATGATGATGATGGCCTTCCTTATAACCAGGCTATGCACATGTTTTAAAAGAGTGCCAGATGCCACCCAGCACCCCCACAATCTGGCATTTGGGAGTTGGACTTCCATTTCAAACCGTAATACTTCAAGGTAGACTGAACTCTGTTGGTCCTTTCATTTTCCAAAGGCAGCATTCTCTCACCCATATGTATCCTTCTGACATCTTCTAGCTTTATGAATAAAACAAATAAAATTTCATTTCCCCCGACACTCCAACCATCTTGACGTTTTACCATCAACTGCCTATAAAAAGGCTCCATCCATCTTTGCAGAGACTTGCCATTCTGATCACAGCCAGCCTGAAACAGGACTTGCATGTGAACTGATTAGGGAGGTTTGTTTTTCTTTCTATTAGGGCAATAATGAGCAGCAGGAGGTGGAGGTGATTGTGTGGTCTGGGTTTTGTTCCCACAATTCCCCAATGGTTGCAAAGGAACTCCATCCAGATACATCAGAAATATTTAAAGAACCGGGGTGGTGGTGGTAGAAGGGATGGAAGAATGGAAAAAAGCAAGGAAACTATATGTAACTAGACATAC
This sequence comes from Phrynocephalus versicolor, assembly GCA_023846285.1. NCBI lineage: Eukaryota > Metazoa > Chordata > Lepidosauria > Squamata > Agamidae > Phrynocephalus > Phrynocephalus versicolor. Next base: position 45,981,738 of record JAHTLZ010000015.1, on the reverse strand, counting down.
CACTTTTTAAAAAAACAGATATTTGGAATGTTGAATGATATAGAAAGGACATTTGTTTTCTTTAAAAGATAACTTGTTACTCTTTGAAGCTTCCAACAGCTACAGTTCAACTTTTTTTTTTACCAGAAAAAGAAGGGGCCAGATTTAGAGATGTGTTAAGAACTCACAAGATTTTTTTATTTTCAGATGGTTTCCAAATCTCACATATCAATATCCTTCATCAAGACTTTCCTCTGCATTGATGAGATTTCACATCTCTGACGTATCCAAGAAATTGCATTATATTTCCTATGCTACTTCTCAGGGGTGGTGGGATGTAACATGTTGGAGAAATACCATTGCAAGGAGAGAAAGAAAATTCTACCCCTCATTCCCAGCTTCAGTCCAGGTTGGGGAGGCTATGGGATTCACAACTCTATGAGGGCCAGGGAGGGTAAAAATAGCCATAGGGTGCCACGTGCTGCCCCACAGCCTCTGTTTGCCCGCCCCTACATTAGAGCTTTTGTTATTGCTTCAGACAAGGTTGCAGAGGTAATTACTTTTTCAAAAGTGGAGACTAGGGGATTCACCTTCTTGTGTTGAGCTCTTAGCCCCATTATATTCATTTTGGATCGGTTTTTATTCCCTTTGTGCCTGGCTATATTTGAAGTGAATGGTTCAGCTGTAATCTGGTTTATTGTTTTTATTTACATGCGTAATTGAAACTTAGCTGTGCAAGTGTTGTGGAAGTGAATTAGTGACCATGCCACCGCCCCTCCCCTCCCCCAACAAGTCCTATATTTAGGTGATTTTTACAAGTCTTTGCAAAAGCCAAGTGTTCACAACAGGATCAACAGCCACATGAAGGTATACTTGGATGTGCCAAGGTTAAAAGAAGGATACTCAAATTTCAAACAAGGTCTCCAAGCGCTATAAACCTTTATAACACCTGCTAGTAATTTGAGTCTGTGACGGTCTATCAGAGCTAAATATTTATCCCTGAAACGGTTAATTTCAGTATGAACCAGGTAATTGTGACAATCAGATCCTAGTTCTTCTGGGTATCCTGCCTGGCTCATGAGAAATGTAGGTTTCAAATGTGCTCTTATGTTTCGGGTGAAGTCAAGAAGTTAAATTGACTCCAGGCAGCATCAGCTTGTCTAACTCTACAAGCTTTATTCATCTATATTGCTTCTTTGTATAAAAATCCAAGTTATTGGGAACATGTACAACTTTCGGATTGGTCAAATATATGTGACCTCTAAATACTGTATTCTTATGTGTTGTATGTGTTGTCGTTACAGTCATGACCGACTCTTCGTGACCCCATGTCCATGGAGCTTTCTTGGCCATGAGCAAAATTATAGGTACAGATACTTAGAAATATATGAAGACTGGCATTAAGTTGTTCCTAAATACTTAAGTCAGTTGTAAGCTTTTAGCTAAAAAGATTATAGACAAGAACTTAAATCTTACAGCACTCCAAAAGTGCAAGTTTATAGCCTTCAAAAGCACATCTTGCAATAAAGTACACCTCCCAGAGTAGCCTTGGGCTAGATGGCCTTGGTATATAAATCTAATAAATAAATCAATAAAAGTAGGAATATGTATTTTTAACATATTTGAACATGTGAAAAACAGTAAGCTTTCTGAGTCTTTATTCAACCATCTACAAGTTTAAATCTATGAAGGAAGAGTCATGATTTCTTTGTGTTGCCTGTATGGTGCTGTCTCCAGTAGATGCTGATTCATTATCTTTTTCATCCCCCTGGCTTTTTGGCATAAAGGAAACCAGTGCTTCCATGGACACATCTCAGTCCAGAGCAACATCTTTATCCAGATGCAGATCTTAAGTCTGCAATTATTTCTCTGTGCTAAATCACCTTCAATGAACTGCTTGCACAAATGCATGGATGTGAAGCACGAGGGTGGTTGCTTTGCCAAGGGGGAAATGTTTTGATTTTCTGTTCCCCATTTTTCCGCAACAGAAGACTAAGGGAGCCATAGTCTCCCAAGAAATGTATGTAATGTAGGACTTCAGTGTTGGTGAACACAAGCCAAAAGTTTGCCTTGGATGTTTTAAAGATGTTTCAAGGTTAGGCACAGGTGTTATACACTCGGGGCGTAGTGACATGTTTTGTCAGACCTGGCATCATGAAACAGTTGATCTCAGAGTGATAATTCTGAACATACCCTGCAGTTTAACTCTGCAGTTTTTTGCAACAGTGATGAAAATACGGACCATACTCTAGGTTCTGTGCATACTACTACGGGATGCTTCATCTCTTTCTCTCCTCACAGTCTTGTGCTAATTCTTTCCCTTCATTTGGCCATGACTCTAACAATGTGTTACTCACCATTGATGAAAAAGATCCATCCGCAAAAATGCAAAAATCATAACATTATAAAATAATATCCCAGCCATTCACCAACTCATTTATTTTTAGAAATGAAGCATTTCACAGGAGCTTCCTCTATTAAAATGTTTTTGTTGCACTCCTATGATTTAAAAGCCATTGTCAGTATTAATAATAGTTTTTGTCCTAATATAGTATAATACCCTTCCTTTGAGATTCCCTGAGCTCTTCATAAACCTCTGTATTAAAAACTCCCAGGTCTGTCTGAATTAATGACATCATTTTATGAATTTTCCTCTGGAAACTGCTGCCATTTCCCCCACTGACTTTGGATGCAGCTGATGTCGTTCCATTCAAATGCTGTGACCTATTGAGGTGCCAATAAATAATTTGCATTTCTGAAGTTAAACAGTCATCTTGTGACCTTGAAAGAAGTACCATATTTGTCTAGTTATTGAGTGCTTGCCTGCCTGCCTGTCCATTCCTCAGCTAGCTTAAGGGGCTTCCTACCTCTTCTGTGAACAGAGGCTGATGCCTGAGAACCTCAATTAAGGTGGTCACAGGTGGGAGAGCTGAGAGTGTAACTGAAAGTGTCCCTTTGTACCTACCATCCCAGCGCAGCTCCTGCTTCTCTGAAATACTCATACATTCTATTCGTCATATATAGAAGTGTACACATGTGTACAAAATATTCTAGACATGATGAGAAAAATGGAGGACATGTAGATTATGCCTGTACTTTTGGGATCTGATCCCTTGTGCTGTTCATTAGACTTGAAGGTCACTAGAAAGAGAGGGGTGATTGAGAAGAAGCTAGAATGCTTCAGGAGGTGCTGTCAATCATGATTTGTTTTGTTTTGCACTTAATTGTCATGTAATGCTCAAGTACCAGCCATAGGTCCTAAGAGTATTCAATGTGTCCTTGCTCTCAGCAGGGCTGTCTCTTGTGGTTTGGTATGAGGAGGAGTGGAAAGCCCAAGTAAACAAAAGGAGCCTCTTGGTATGAATTTAGGCAAAGAATGGTACATCTCAGAATAATAAAATACTATTTTGTAAGGTTCTTACTAATAAGCTTTTGTCCTTTCAGAGATGCAGATAAATCTCACCAGCCTATCTGCTCTCTGTATTTATTCATTAGTCAAAAAAAGCAGCCATAGTTCTCGTCTCTGAGGATGGCTGACCCCCCAAAAATCTGAAGATTTGAGGTGAGGGAATCATTTATGGGAGAACAGAAATACCTATATAATTTGATGCTTTGGTTATGTTTTACTGTTATTGGTTTATTGTATTTGTATATTTTACAGTTGTGTGCCTTTTAGAGTGGCCTTTTAGGCCAGAATGGGCAGGATATAAATAAATAAATAAATAAATAAATAAATAAATAAATAAATAAATAAAACAGCAGTAATGTGTTTCCACAGCAGTGCATGTCTTCTTGATCCCAACACAGTCCTTCTGAGCAGCTCCCATCAGCAGTGGCCTCTTTGTCATCTTGTCGTCATTGTTTGGGTATCAGAAGCTTGTTCTGTCTTTGCCTGGACAGCTTAGTCATTGAATAATGAGCCCATGAACCCCAGCAATATTCTTGTCTGTTTTAAGCACTCCCCACAAAGTTAATGAAAGCTGTGTACATGTGCGAATATTTTTGTCTTTGGTTTCCTCTGCCTTTCTCATTTCCTTTACATCACACTTCGGGCCTTCCTGTCCACTGTGGTCGCCGTTGACAAAATAATCTGCTTGTTGGTGCTGGCTTTGTCACTCCATGCTTTCTTCGAAGGCCTGCAGGTGCATCTCGTGTGTGTGTGTGTGTGTGTGTGTGTGTGTGTGTTGGGTGTGTGTGTGACCATACAGCTGGGCGTGGAGTTCCTTTCCCACTTGTATGTCCTGTCACTGTAGGCTGCTGAGGCTTTTTAGGTCTCTGCCCCCTCCTCCCCAATGTTATGCCTAACCCTACCCGTCTCCTTGTGGCTTTTGTGGGAGTTTGAAAAGCTGTGATTAACTGTGCTTTGCCTGTTATTACATTGATCTATTATTTAGCAAGTGAGGAGATGAATATTTGATAGAGCTCAGAGCCTAGCTGGGAAAAGAAGGGCAGAACACTGAAGGGAAGAATTATGGATTAGGTGCTTTTGCCACGGCGGGAGTCTGCTGACGCTGGGCAAGCCTTCCCTTCATGCTCCTCTCGAGAAAGCTTGGGGAGACGGGTGAAGGCAACGCCACAAATTGTGCTTTAATTCACTCTTTTTGAAGTGGTTCCTGGCATTTTCTGGGTTATCCCAGGGTTCATATCTCTTGGTTCTCAGATGACTTGACATCCATGTCTTACAACAAAGAGAGAGAATGACTATGCCAGCAAACCATGGTGTTTTATTGATGTTGGTCATTTGACATTCACAGTTACATCTGCTGATAAGTGACAGGTTGGTTGAAGAACCACAAATTGCGACATAAACCCATGGTCGCCTTTTTACTGATGAACTCGGACTTATTTAACCCATGGCTTCTTGGAACATCCAGACTGAAATAGATTACTGGAAGGGAGGGAAAGGCAAATGAGGAAGATGAGCTACAATTTGTTTAGTTATTTGGTGTACATTGCTCTCTAGATGTACATTGAAAAGTGCTAGCCAAGAAGGAAAGAAGGAAGGAAGGAAGGAAGGAAGGAAAGAAATAAAGCCACCAAACCCATCTACTTCATGGACACTAAACCCCTAGATCAGCGGTGGTGAACCTTTGGTACTCCAGACCACAACTCCCAGAATTCAGAGCCTAGATTGCCAATGACAAAGAACTGTGGGAATTTATTTATACAATTTATTCATTTATACAATTTATATGCCGCCTACTACCCAAACATCTGGAGTGCTGAAGGTTTGCCACCACTGCCCAAGATGATGGCTAAAATTGAGGGGAAAATTCTATTAACATCTCAAACTCTAAATATATTAAACCAGAAGAAGCTAGGCTAAACCTGTGGCGAACAAAAATAACATACCTTGTTGAATGACTGAATGCTAAAGAATGTCTCCCGCCAGGACCACCTGGAGGTCATTTACTAGACTTTGAAGTAAAGTTGGAAGATGAAATAATAATCAAGACTTATTTAATGGAGCTACTTGGATACAGTACAAAATTTTTGTAACTTTGGAGAAATTCAGTCAAATGCAGCACTTATGTTCATATAATCTATGCCCACCACGGGTGCAAAAGAAGACAGAGCAAATGCATTGAAGTAGCCCACATCTAATTAAAAATAGTCTATTTATATTAACATTTTAATTTGCTGTAATTTTCCCGATGATGCATCCATGTCTATAATGTTAAATTGTGCAACACTCAGAAAAAGAAAGAAAGAAAGAAAGAAAGAAAGAAAGAAAGAAAGAAAGAAAACCAAACAAAAATGTAGAAAAATATATGTTTAAGTGTCTGTAACTCACATTTTTACAGCAGGATATAGCTCAGTGCAATATAGCAGGCTGCAAGCTGCTTATGAAATAAGTCTAGAACAATGTTGTATGTCTTTATATAGCATGCTTGTTGGCCTGTCTCACAGGGTTTTGAAGAATAGTTGATATGCTGGTAAACTGTGTCCTGTGAAAAGAATTGATAGCAAATTCTTTTAAGTTGTCTAAGAGGCTCCCTAATGTGCATGTGACAATTGAATTGAGTTTTTATGTTATATATTGCTCAGCCTGTTGCCTGAGCCTCCCACGTCTTACTTCCCTTTGCTTGTAAGGAAAGTATATGTCTTCTGGGCGCTGATACGAGTCATTAGTGGTGGTGTTTCAGCCAAAGGTCTGGACTGTTGACAGATCAGTCAGGTGGCAATGCATTTGGATGATGTATAGAAGAGGCTTCAGTGGGGATTCTACCTTAGAGTCTACCATTTTCTGGGATCCTCTGGCAGGTTGCTGCAGGGGCATCTCCCATCATGCCATTTGAAATGCAAAGGGGACAACATGCTTGTGAGGTCCCTGCCCCATCTATGCCTGCATCCCGGTTGTGACAATGACCATTCAGGAGCTCTCTGAAACAACAAGCTACTGCCAAAAATGGAATCTTTCTTTGTGTCCGACCACCACCACCACCACCAAAAGTAGCAATAGCTAAGGAGCAAAGTGCTCTGACAATAGAGGCTCCATTTTCTGCCATGCCTATTAGATGTCGTATACATCAAAGGTTATCTGAATTTCACAAAACGGTTTTGAAACTTAAGAAAATTGCCACTTCAGGTCCCAGTGAATTCTTTAAGTTAGTTACTCATTACAGTATATGAAAGAGTGCTTTCTATAATCTACCAGTGCATTAATTGACTGTGTATTGTAATGTTAACAGATGGAAAAACCACCTCTGAACTCCACACAATTTATGATTTCATCGAACTATCATACTTTCTATTGCGGTCACTTCTCCCCCTGCCCCCCAAGTAAAGGTTTTCCCCATTGGGATGGTGTTCTAACTCCCATATGAATGTGGCTGCTCTTTGGAATTAAAGGATTTGACTAGTAACAATATAAATGGGATGGCTGTTCCTCTCTGTATAGAACCAACAGTACATCACTATTTGTTTGTTCATTCATTCCAATTCTCAGGTGTCATGCCCTGATATCACAACATTCCTAAATCTTCTTTGACATCTCTCTCACTGAAAATGGCAGTAAACTCCACCTAGATCCAGTTCTTAGCCACCTAATATCACATATTGATTCTGCAGGATTGTATCTCTGGACTTTCTGATAGACCTGATCAGAAAGAGACCCCGAACATTATCTGGTTTTTGTTATGGCAAGTATTCATCAACTCCACTTTGTCACATGCCGTGTTCACACCTTAGTTTTTGGGGGGACAGTGCTATTGCCAAAACAGTCTGCCTCACTCTGAATGAGACATTTTTGGCTAAGCGTTTATAATCCATTCCTCCCTGGCGAGGTGAAACTCATTTGATAGGGACAAATAATTCATAATCTACAAGTAGAGTTCCAAGAACCTTTGCAGAAGGAGCCTTGGTATAGCTCTCTACAGGAGCAACAGGGGCTTAATTTGAGATCTTCCTCTTCTGACAATTAAAGACCTGCTCCTGGAGAGAAGTCATTAAGCAGGACAATGGGACAGAATGGGAAGGAAGCAGCCTGATGAAACGGGCAGCTTGCTTTGCTTGGACCTGCTGGATAAAGTACTTTTTGCATATTAACCTCCCATAAAAGCTTCAATATTGTTCAGGTTGAGTGATGATTGTACAGATGGAAGATGCTACCCGGTGTGCTCTGATTCTTATTTTTACTCTTAGCCGGTGGGCCTTCTCTCTTCTCTTTCCTGCTTCTTTTTTAGAGCCTGGTGATAAATAGAGATGGACCACACAGCCCAACAATGTTGACAAAGCTTTATAACTGCAGGAATAAAACTGTGATAATTACCACCTATACTTTATGACAACTATGTGGTTGTGGGTAATCATAGTTTGGCTGACTGCCCTTAGAATCCCCCATGTCAAGAATATTAGCTTTTCTGGGACTGAGCAATCTGAAACTATCTCCTCTTAATTAAAAGGGATTCTTCTTGACTCAACACGTATGCTTCATGCAACTGGGGAGTATCATTTGTGAGGTGAATTAGGCTGCCTCTGGAGAAAATGTACAGTAAATGATAGGGTAGGTGTTTTATTATCACTGGCTCTTTCTCTAGTAATTTCAAACTTCACACTGAACCCAGAGGCAGGTTTACAAGGCTTTCTGCTTCTGAGACTTGGTGAAGAGGAACTTTGGGGGGGAAGAAATGGATTGGTACCCTACTGATGCTTCAAGAAAGCACGGGGTGGCAAAAAGCAGCTGGAAAAACCCTTCACTTCCTGTAGCTTGTGTAACAACTCCTAATGCAGGCAGGTCCAAACTTTGGCCCTCCTGATGTTTTAGACCACAACTCACAGAATTCCAAGCCTGTATTGCCAATGGCAAAGGACTGTTGGAGTTGGGGTCTAAAACATCTGGAGGGCTGAAATTTGGACATGCCAGTCCTAATGTCTGACTCCTAGCTTAATGTACTATCCCTTATCTCCTTGTGTAGGCAATTTCCTGCCATTTCACCAGCTTTGCCTGCTAATAGGGCCGCTCACGATCCGTACCAGTAAGAAATGGAGGATGAAAGACACACAACATTGCTGATGGAAATGGGATAGGATTGAGATAATTTTTTTGAAATCCTTTGGCATGCCAATGAGAGGGCATCGACGGAGCCTCATGGCAATTTCTAGTAGTGTAGTGATTCCACAAGAAGCCAGGCACCTGAGCTTTGAATGACCAAATTTTCTAAAACATGCTCTTTCCGTCTGCCCAGAACACACCTCAGCTGCATCCAGGGTGGTGAACAGCTTCTTTTCAAAAGGTAGCTGTCTGCCAGAATGGCCAAGGCTGTCAACAGTGGCTCTTCAAAGATGATTGAAAGTGACAGAACAGTGAAAAAGGAAATACAAATGTACTTACTGTCAACCTCAATGCCGAACAAAGACATGAGGTTGCTGGGGATTTCGTAATGATGGAGTTGTCCGAAGAGTGTTGGGTCGGAATAGGAGAGTATATAGCCTGAAACCATAGTTAAACTTCAGCATGTTTTTTTTTAATTGAAAGACGCTCTTGTTTTTCTTTACTCCATCCTGCTTTATATGTGGTTTGGCTACAGCTCTGTGTGCAAAAAGAAAATGAGTTATAAAATGTTTTATTCAGGCTGAAGTGTATCTTTGGTTCAGTTGAGCTAGAACAAATTTTGGAAGCCTTAGGTTCATTCTTGGAGAACATACATACTTCACTACCTGGTAGTTAGCAATATAAGGCAGCATTTCTGCCTCTGAAGTACCCAGTGGATGCATGCCAGGAGCCTAATATGCATCTGAACATTTTAGAGAAGAGGTAGTAAGTGGGTGTCAGTATATAGAGTGATTTAGATCTCAGATATTTTTGTTCTAAGCAGAATCATTCTAGGGCTGTGATACTGTAATAAAAGACCTGCCTGCCACATGCTTTATAACAATATTGTACAGTGGACTCTTGTATAACAAACAGTTTGTATAACATAAAATCTGTACAACATAAAAAATTCTGGAGGTAGGGGAAATCTGCTTAACAGACTGGCCTATGGGGAGAATCCGTACAACATAAAAATGGGATTACTCCGTTTTCAATGCATTCCTATGGGAATTTGTATAAAGGAAAATTTGCTTAACATAATTTCATTTGGAACAAATTAATTCCTTTATACAAGGTACCACTGTATTACAAAATTACAGTTCCATTGATAGCTAATGTATTGACCAGAGCTATCTGTCTCTTTAGGCTTCATTATAGCCATGGTTTTTAATCTTTGTTAAAGCTACCGGTAAATCTTAAACTGCAGTATCTGCAGCAAAAGAAATATATTTTGGATAACAGCTTTATATCAAAAGACATTGAATAACTGGAGCCTATATATTTGTACTTGAAAGTGAGTCCAAGCCCACTATGTATTTAGATATTGGTTTTTTAAAGATGTTTTCTGTTTGTTTTTGTTTTCTCTATAAATGAAAATATATATTTTTAAAAAGGAACTACATCCCTTCAACTTTAGGCCTTACTTCCAGTATAGTAAGGGTGGCAAACATACTGTATGGTCCTTGACCCCCTATTTAAAAAGTCTCAGCAAGTCCCCTTGTGTCCTCTAAGGCTCATGGAAAATAGCTTTGCTATGTTTTAAGGGCCTCCTACAATCCCCACAATTTAATATATATTTGGTCATTAGGGGGCACAAAGGCAGCTCTTTGTCTTTAATTCCTGAATTTCCATAAGAAAAAAAATTGAAGCAGTGATTTAATGGGACTGTTTTCAGCTCAGTACTCCCTCCCATACCTCTGGTGGCTGCCCATCTGTGAAGTAACTGGATACTGTTGTGTACTTACCACCATCAGAGGCATTTTAAAAGGAGAGCATCTCTGTTTTTAATTATTTCTGTTTCTATAAGTCACCAGCAAGGACTCTAGGCTGAGAGTGTGTCTTTTCGCAAACCACATCATCTGAATAAACTAAAGGTTATGAAGAAGCTGAGGAGTTTCCATTTTGTTACTCTCCTCTGATCTCAACCTAAAATCTGAACTAGTTTGTAATAAGGATGTGACAAGTATTTTAAAATGTTCTTGTTCTTGGTGATGTTATGAATCTCACCAGGCTGAGACTCCCTGATAAAATGTACCTCTGCAACAGTGGGATTTCCCAGCTTCCCACAAAAACGGCAACAAAAGCTCTGAGAAATCACGTGAGATTCCCTAAGAAGTTTGTGAGGGGAAAAAATCCCATAGAGAAATGTTGCAGTGAAGAGAAAATATGTGGTGGTGGTGGGCCACCCTGCCCCATTTCCCTCCAAGAGTGAGAAACTGCAAGTTTCACATCCTATTATGAAGCAACATTACTCGGCTGTTAATGTCTCTTGTCCCACAGGCTGTGGACCACTAGGATATAATCTTTCCCCTTTCCTATTTGACTGAGGGGTCATTTTGATCCATCAGCAGAATCTTCTTTGTGGTCTGTGTGTGCAATTTCCTAGTTTTTGTTGCACATTTGTACATAAGTCTTCTACCCCTTTGGGAGTGCATTTGACCCTGTCTGTACCATTCCCGAAGAGGCATCATTGACAAATTTTCTCTCTGAACTTCCTGATGCCATTTTGCACTTCTAAGATTAGTCCCTTATGAACGTTGCCAAATTGTCAGGTGACCGACCGCTGTCACCGTGAAGGAAACAGGCATCCCTCCCTCCCCCAGTGAGATCCTGAGATTGCTAGAAGAGAATGTGCAACAGATCCAATATAGAGATGGGCAGATATTAGAAAAATGGTGATTCGTTTCATTTCATCAAGGTTGACAAACAAATAACAAATGAATAACAAATACTGTATATGTTTTTTCTGATGATTTGATGAACTGATTTGCTGATTCATTTTGCCTTTTTAAAAACCCTTTAAAACAGCCCCTCCGGCACCTAGAGACGACAACATTAAAGAGGTGCTTTCCCTGACTCTCCTCTAGAAGCCCTTGAGGCTTGGTTTTGAATGTCTGAGTTATGCGCCCCCAAAGAGCCCCCCTCCAAGTACCCACAGGCACCCAGAGACACTAAAATTGCAGAGAAACTTCCCCTGACTCACCTCTACAATCCCTTGTGCATGTCTTTGGGGGTGCAAAATTGAAACATCCGAAACCCAAACTTAGCAAACTTCCAGGGCTTGTCGAAGAGAGTCAGGAGAAGCTTCTCTGCTATTGTGGTGTCTCTAAATGGGGAGGAATGCAAATAGGAATGGGCAAATTAGGAATTTTAAAACAAATTTTAAATTTGTGCCCATCTTTGGTCCAGAACTATAAAATATGCCACCTACCTCCCCACCTGGAACACGTTTCTCCTCAGGAACCACTTTCCGGTTCGTTTCACCACAACATCTATTTCACTAAGCACCTTCCGATTTGGATTCACACCCACCTAGTTCTGATCCTCTCCCACTAACCTCTCCCACTAACTCACTGACATTCCAGATTCAGCCTCTTGTGATCCTGCTTCCTACTCAGCCTGGAATACTTTTATATTTTTGGCAATGCTCTCTACAGTCATTCATATTTTGATACCAATGCAACCAAGCAACAACAACATAAGAGCTGTTATTGCCTTACGTAAGAACAGCCTTGCCGGAACAGGCCACAACCCACCCAGTCCAGCATTCTGTCTCACACAGTGGCTCACCATTTGATTCAGTTCTGCCAGAATTTATGTTTCTGCCTGTTGTCCTCGTTTGGACAAGCCTCCCATCTTCTAATTGAGCTTTTCTTGCTTTTGATCATTTAACAAACTTGATAAACTGAATCTCTGTCCCTAGCTTCCAGACCGCTAATCAGCTGAAACCTTGAAAGTAATGCGTTGCTACATTGCAAGTAAGGATGTTACTTGTCATATGTTACTTTATTGTTACTTAGCAAGAGCCTTGTGGCACAGTGGCTAAACTGCTGCACTGCAGCTATAACTGTGCTCACAACCTGGGGTTCAGTCCCAGGTAGCCAGCTTGTAGTTGACTCAGCGTTCTATCTTTCCGAAGTCAGTAAAAGGAGTACCCAGCTTGCTGTGGGGTGGAGCAGTGTGTAGCTTGCATGAATAAATTTTAAACCGTGCAGAAAATGCTTTAAATACTGTGGGGCAGTATATATGCCAAACATTTTGCTTTTGCTTTTTGAAAAATAATGTGACTGTTCTTAATGCCATTAGTGGATATAGTAAATAAAATTCACGTGCTATTTGAAAACATTGTTTTGTGTTTATGCATCATTATTATAGATACAGTGGTACCTTGTATTAAGGAATTAATTCGTTCCACATGAAATTATGTAAAGCAAATTTTCCTTTATACAAATTCCCATAGGAATGCATTAAAACAGAGTGATCCCATTTTTATGTTGTACAGATTTGCCCCATAGATGATTATGTTAAGCAAATTTTCCCTATCTCCGGAATTTTTTATGTTGTACAAATTTTATGTTATACAAGCTGTATGTTATACAAGGGTCCACTGTACTTTATTGTCATTGTACATAGTACAGTGAAATTGAATGATATCCCAGGTATTAAAAGAAACTAGAATTAAACATAAAAGAAAAATAAAAGTAATACACTTAAAAGGTAAAAAAAAAAACATTAAAAGTACTCATACACATCCATCACAACTCCCCAAGGTCATAGTATTTGGTAACAGCATTTAATATGGTTATGGCTCTTGGATAGAAACTGTTTTTAATCTGTTTCTTCTTGATTTTATTGTTCTGTATCTGTAGTTCAACATTAATACTATCAGTAATGATGTCAGCACTCAGATGATGAGTTCCTAGGAGAATTAGATCATGGTTCAGGTGCTGGTTTGTATTCTTCTGACATAGAAAGTTGAAATATTTCATTTCCTGTCCCCAGTCATCAAGAAGTGAGAGAATCGTACTTTGTAAGTGTCAGAGAGGGTAGCCGTGTTAGTCTTTTCAAGAATTTCAGGCAAAAATCAAAGAAAAACAAAACAAAACAAAAGACACAAAATATGTGGCATCTTAAAGACTAACTTTCATATTTTAATGTAACGTTTCATGGACAGTTCCCATAACTTTGGAAACAAGGTCAACTGCGGAAAAGTTGCTGCTTCTTCTGTTTCCTTCCCGACTCCTACCTCAGCAATCGCTGCTAAGATTATTCCTTTACTTCCATCCATTTAGTGATCAGCTGGGTCATAAGGGGGAAAAAGGTGGGTTGCCACCAGCATTACAGCCGCATCAGGAGTAGTCACAAGCAACTTGTAAGCTATGGATTTTGTACCTCTGGTGTATTCAGTGACGACTCCCCATCTACACGTAAAATATGCAATTTACATCTCTCACCGAGTTAGATTTGAGCCTGCACTGGTGTTAATCAATGGATATGTTTCAGCTTGTTTCCTTTGATACGTCAACTCCAATGACATTTCTGTGGCTCTTGTACTCTTGCAGGTAGAAAACGACTCATTATCTACCCTTTCCTCATATTTCTGCTTTGTGTGTGTGTGTGTGTGTGTGTGTGTGTGTGTGTGTGCGCGCGCGCGCGCGTGCAAGAACAGGGTTAAACCAACCTATTCTTGATTTAAATATGTGGCCCCAGATTTTCTTGTTCTGGTATATAGAATATAATCAAGGAGGAAAAAATCCATTCAGGCCTTACTCTCAAAGGAAGCAGGAAATTGGAAATATTCATAGACACTGCTTTGTCTCTTTATATTCCCGTTTATCAAATAAGTATGATGTACCTTCAATATTACTTATGGGAAGATTTTTCCATTTTTACAGTCCCCAGAGTAACTAGTAATATTATTTCAGGCTGAAGCTTTCTTGAAGTAAATACCAGTAAATAAATAAATAAATACCCCAGATTAACAGTATGTCATACAATAGACTGAATTTCAGAACCAACAACAGCAACAAAAATGGCACATTGAGGCTCTGCCACGGGAGACCTATATCGCTGAGCTAACCAGCAGTTTATACTCTATATCATCATGTCCTCTTCATAGGCTCCTGTTAAGCAAAACAAGCAAAGTGTTCTGCTTATATACTGCCCCATACCACTTCAAGTAGTCTCTGGGCGGTTTACAGATTTTAATTACAATATGCCGGCTACACATCCCCCCCCCCGGGAGCTGGGTACTCATTTTACTGACCGCGGAAGGATGGAAGGCTGAGTCAGCCATGACCCTGCTCCCTGGGATCGAACCCCAGGTCGAGAGCACAGTTTTACCTGCAGTACAGGCATCTCTAACCACTGCGCCACAGGGCTTCTGTCGTATTTTCTCACTGTTCCTCCTGTGTTTGAATTCATTGTCTTTGATGTCTTCATTTTGAAGTAGTAGGGTTTTTCAGAGTCCAAACAGAGGAAGTTCTGGAGCACAGTCGGGCCACATGTGGTTCCCCAGGACCATCTTTGCAGCCCCCCACCCCACCCCCAGGATCCCACTGGCCTTCTACATGCCACTAACTTAAAAAAAAAACATTTTAGTCAGAAAGTCACCTTGTGCCTCATGTGATCATGGGGTAACTTTGCTATGTTTTTAACACCCTCATACCCTCCTCAATTTTTTGAGTTTATAAAAAATTAACAAAAGGGCAAAAGGGGCCGTTTTTGAGTTTTAAAAGCCTCTTTTAAAAAAAAAGTTAAATCCATTTTCAGTTAACAAAATTCCATTACTGCAATATTTGTAGTATAGAATCACCACATGGATTTTTTTTCCAATTAAAAAAGTAAATGGGCAAATCTCTACCCCCTTTAGTTCCACCCTGGAGGGAGTCAAGCTCTCACGCTGTAAGCAAATCTGGGAAAATGGTATACTGAGATCCCTGATAGAGAGTCCATCCTGCTCCACCAAAATATATACTGTGCTTGTCAAAGGTCCCCTCCCTCATCTCAGAAATTTACTCTATGTAGTTCACCACCATCTTAAAAGAAAGATGATGGCCTAAGACCTGTATACAGTTACTTTCCAGGGTGTAGATAACTTGAGCTGCCAGAAATGACCTTTCTCTTAATATTTTGGATGATATCTCTCTTAATATTTTGCCAGTTTCCACCCACTGCAGTTTATCACCATCGCATATACTTTTTCCTTCCTTCCACTCTTGTGTAACTTGATTCCCATGAAACAAAATAGTCCTTTACTTGTCGATGGAGCCTAGTCATTCAAGAGCACTGACTTCCTTGGTACAAAGAATGACCAACGTTGGAGGGCCAGGAAGCAACTCCCACTGCATGGAGGGGGGTCCACCAGAAATCATGCCATCTACTACTAGCAAAAGCAGAAGCGACAGGTCACACCCAATGTTTAAAAAACACTAAAATATTTTATATTGAGTAGTATAGACTTGTTTTAGAATAGTACAGTGGCTTTTGGAGGTGCAGTTCTATCATATCTTCTACAAATAATTGAGGCTCCAGAGACAGCCAAAGCAGGTTGATGGTTCCTATGGCTAACACACCACAGCATGATTCTCATAAGAATTGCAGAGAGTATTGTGGGCTGTTCACTCCCCACCCTAGAACAAATTTATACGACCAGGTGCTACTGTAAAGCATTACATATATTAAGAGATCCATCACATCCTGGTCACATCGCCTCTTCAAGTTGCTGCTGTTGGGACAGAGATATAGAGTACTGAGGGCGAGAACAAACCATCTCAAGAATAGCTTCTTTTTTAGAGCTATATTGGCCTTAAAATGGAAATTCTGGACTTTGAAGTCAGCTTATTTTATATATTGTATGTGTTGTAGCTGTTTTTAAATCTATGTGGAATGTTTTATATGAGTTGAATATAGCAACCATGAAATTTTGTTGTTCCTGCAAGGAGACAATGACAATAAAGATTCCTCGTATTCTTCCTCCTATATATTCCTCCTCCTCCTCCTCCTATTATCAATCCTATTGGCTACATGTGACAGACTTTGACTTATAGATGTTTATGGGATCTCTGTTAAGATTCTTGTTAGTGTCTTGTAGAGCGCAGCACGAGTGACATCACTGGCAGCAGCAGATTGCCACTAATTAAAGAGTTCCTTTTGTGATTTTAGGGTATGCGTGCCTTGGTCTCCACAAACCCAGAACTCAAAAAAGTTACTCTTTGGCAACCACCTGCCGTAGTTTATCATGCCATTCCCTCTGTACTAGCAGAGGGCACTGACCTCTGTTGTCTTCATTCTGAATCTTTGCAGTTTCTTATGGATGCAAAATCCTGCTCCTTGTCTTTTTTTTTGGGGGGGGGGGATATGCCCTCTGTTCCCATGGCCTGTCCCTTTTGCCTGACCTCTCTGCTTTCTCTGAATAGCATCCACAAAAAATTGCCAAATGTTTTTACAACGTTGCTCACATTCCTTCCCGCAAAGTCACGCACTCGACCCCAGAGGCTATTTTTAGTTTTCATACAACATAGGATAAATCATTTTGACCCTATCGCCCCTTTCATTGCAGCTGGCTCTCCTTCAGGATAGCCTCCTGTGTGACCCCTGCCCTTACTTTTAGAATTATTAAGTTGTCTGTCTTAAATGATAATCTCTCTTTCCAGCAGATGAATGAAGATAAAAAAGTTCTTCAAATTGATGTATCTTTTCTTCAAGGATATACCAAATCTTCATATCACTTAGGAATATGAAGTCTTCCTTTCAGAAGTGAAAGACAGTAAAGAATGTACACTATAAAATGTGGGTGTTCACAAAACATTGTCCTGCTATGGATTCCTACTTTGGCAGACATTTAGACTAAATGATCCTTGAGGTCCTTCCCAACTCTACAGTTCTGTAGTTTTATAGGTTCACAGTGTTGGGAAGAGATAACAATTTTTTTTAATGTAATGGGTTTCTTCATTATAGTAAACCAGTGTCACTCTCAAGACTTGTGTCTGTGAAAATTCCCAGTCATCCAGGTGAGTTTATCTGGAAGTTGAGTCATGGCAACTGGACTTCTTTTTCTTGAGAGATAGAAATGTTTTGCTGCTCATCCAAACAGCTTCATCAGTCTGATCAGAAGCTGATGAAGCTGTTTGGATGAGCAGCGAAACGTTTCTATATCTTAAGAAAAAGAAGTCCAATTGCCATGACTCAACTTCCAGACACTCTCAAGACTATTTTGCTGGCTAATATATTGTTCCAGACATCAAACCACGCTTGCTATGAAGTGTTAATCCATTCCATGGAGCAGCTACCTCATCAGCATACATGAACCAACTACAGTATCTTTCATTAAATGTAGCCCATATGCCATACATGCTGCCTCTTCCATATTTTCAGTCTGTATGCTGTGAATGTCAAAGCCTATGCTGATGAGTTTAAAAAATCTGGAAGATGGGCGGTAAATAAATAAATAAATAAATAAATAAATAAATATGGGTCACTTGGAAAATCATTTCTTCAAATTCCCTTACCATGTTGCCATCGGTAGTCACCCATTAATCTGTGGCTTACCAGCCAGTCCATTGTGCCTATACACAAAAACGGAGGCAGCGTGCTTGTATGGTAGCTGTTGTTTCTGGGATGTACAGTCCACCCTCCTTCATTGTTTGATACTTTCGCAATTGAATGGAAGGAAATAAAGATGCAGAACCTGACTGTGGAATTGCACAAAGGCCAACAGGAAGATCTCAGATCATGTCACATGTGTGTGTTGTGTTATTACAGTCGTGACCAACTCTTTGTGACTCCATGTCCATGCAGTTTTCTTAGCAGGAATACTGGAGTGGCTTGCCAGTTCCTACTCCAGGCACCTACAGCACCTGGTATTCCCTGGTGGTTTCCCATCCACGTACTAAGCAGGGCCAGCTCTGCTTAGCTTCCGAAATTAGGCGAGATTGGATGTGCTGAGGGCTGGACAAATTGAAACCTCCCAAGTGCTCAAAGATTTTATACTGCAATCCTATGAGTGAGTAAGGGGGAGAGAGAGAGAGAGAGAGAGACATTTTAAAAGAAAACTATTTAGAAGGTGAATTAGACGTGAGAGTGGATGCAGCTCTCCGAGGCCCCGTAATGGCTCTGTTCAGCCCTCAGGTCTCTTCAGGTTGCCCATCCTTGCACTACATTAACATTATTTTGCTAAGCTGCGGGATATTTAAGGCCTTCTGTGGATCATGGTTAAATATATGCACTCAGAAGTTGTTTTATAAAAAGAAATGAGAACCAGCCTACTCACTTTATATTTCCAGCCATATTATGCAGGGCATTTTGCCCAAAGATGTTGTTGCCTGTGTCTTTCTTCTCTGTCCACCTACACTTTTTCTGCCTAGTGTTCAACATGCCTAGTGTATGGTCCAGCTAAACCTTTTAGTTGCTGCCTGACCAATTTTCTAACCAGGATTATGTTTTTCTCATTTGTCGAGTGGGAAAAGGACATCCTCATTCTTGATTCTCTAGTAGTGCCTGCTTGCCTTTCAGATCACATACTGTTTCCCTCTACTAGAAACGGAGAGATTATTTCCTAATGAACAACATATTTTTAACCCAGTGAAAATGTAGGTTGCAGGCATTGAATTGCAATTTTATGATATTTTCCCCTTCACTGAATAAATGTTTGTTACATATTTTCATTCCAGAATCTCAGGTTACTTGGCAGATGCTGTCAATTCTGGCACAAACGCATGCAGTAACAGGAGCGTTGACATCCGTTACGGATGGAATATTGGTGCTGTTCTTCTAATTTACTCTACTTTGGGCATGACAGCTGCAATGTGTGCCTGATTAGAGGCTTCCTTATATTAGAGTGTTAGTGGGGCTGAAGAGGCAATGGATCACTCTTAAATGTGGACTGGACAGTTCCCTTACCCTCTAGTAACACTGTGTATTCTTACTGTCCACATTTTTAATCTCCCCCTTTATTTTAGCAATCCTACGCATTACAAACAAAAGGGAAAAGACAAAAGACCAAAGAAACCTTAACATACCATACTAACATATATTGTAATTTTACTTATTAATTAGTTTACCATCTTAGGTACCAGCTATTTAAACAGTTTAATAGGGTTACAATTAGTCTCCCAATTCACTTTTCCGTCCTAAAAATAAGAGACCAACAATCTAGGTTATTTCCTAAACCATGTCCCTTCTCAGTTAATTCATTCGTATATTTTAGTAAGGGTTCCCAGGTTTCCATGAATTGACCATGCCTTATTTCTCCTTTATATATTATCATCTTATTAGTCAATTTCTCCATCAGCACTGTTTGCCATGTTCTGTTCATAAATGAAAGATCCTGAGCATTTCTCTAACTTTTAGCGATCTCAGACCTTGCTGTGCCTATAAGGTTCGCAATTAGTTCTTTATTAGCCAACTTCTCATTTTCCCCACTAAATAATGAGAATAATAGTAATGTTTCATTCATAATTATTTCTTGATTTGATTCTTACTGTCAAACATAGTTTTGTTCAGGTGTGTTTAACTCTGTGCCTTTCATGGGGAGAGGGGCATTGAGACGACTCACGAGTCAAGTCTTTTTAAACAGCTTTATTAACCAACCTTGGAAAGTAATTCCCTACTCAACCACGTCACAAATGATACTACCCAACAGCGAGATGTGATTCAATAGCAGAAACTTTGCTGTATGGATGTGTCTTCAGAATGGCACCTTCCACTGTCTCCCAAACTGCTTGCCACCTGAAAATGGATAGCCAGCAGCCACATGGGCAACCAAAACAGAGATTGGAAGACACTAACAATAAGGATATGCAAATCATGAGCCTTCAGCCTGTAGACATGGTCAGTCAGGCAAAGTTGCATGTCAGGATCCGAAAAGTGGACCCCGCACCTGCAGGAAAGAGCTAGGAAGAAGAAGAAGATGACAAAGTAATTTCAAACTATTCTAACCACTTAAGTCTTCCTTTGGCCAACCCAAGTCAACCTGATTCTAAGCATCACATATGTCCAAAAATGTGGTTACTTCACCTTTCCTTCTGAAGCCCTGTAAGCTTAAAACTGTCCTCACTGCTATCATTTGCTACGGGAGGAAGATCTCATCCACTGGGCAGCCTGAATCTCATATTTCAGTTGTCAGAGGCAATCAAGCTGTCTCTGTGTTCACCACTGTCATGGCTGTATTGCACTAGGATCAGAAAAATGTTGCTAGTAATCTCTTAACTCTGGCACCTCTTGGCCATCTGAAACATGAAACTTGCAGAACCTCTTTAAAGTCGTCCAGCCTTGGGCCACACTTGGGCTTTCACCTACATTTCCCATTCACTGGTCTCTCCCACCTCTGCCTCTCCTGCTTCCTGTCCATTGGCACCGGTCTGGTCTCTGCCTCCTTTTGTACACCTTTGGGGACTCACTCCTTCTAGAAGATTTCTTAAACTTTGAAAATATAGAAGAAGCTCCTTCTTGGTATTCTTGTCCTTCACCTCTAAAGGCGGTTTTAATGGAATTATTGGCCTAACTATGATTTGGCCACAATCCAGTGATACAGTGAGCCTACGGAGATTAGTCTGAGAGTGAATGGTGTGGCAGATGGGACCCTCCGGGATCCCTTCACAAACAGGAAGAAAATAGTTGACAACTACTGTATCAATCAACAATGGGCTGATTTTATACACGAAAGTCTCCTCACTGGAATCCAGTGACGAACTGGCAACTCTGATGCCGAGACCTAGCAGGCCAGGGGAGCAACACACAGAGATGGCCCAGAATGAAAAGTGGGAGGCCAAAGATATACAAAGGACATACATTCACATATGCACACATATACTTAAAGCAAGGCAGGAAATCACCTCACATTCTCCAAAATGGTAAAGCTCCAATAAAGAATCTGTAGCTCTTAAAATATTGCTGGATGCTATCTGCCAATAATCCTACCCGCATAGTAAGTGGTCAGAAGTAATGGGAGTTAGAGGACTACAATGTCTAGAGCAGTGGTGGGGAACCTTCGGCACTCCAGATGTTTTAGACCACAACGCCCAGAATTCCAAGCCTTTATTGCCAAGGACTGTGGGAGTTGAGGTCCAAAACGTCTGGAGTGCTGAAGGTTCCCCAGTGTTGATCTAGAGCAGAGGTTCTCAACCTGTGGGTCCCCAGATGTTCCTGGACTGCCTCCCAGAAGTCTTCATCACTAGCTTAGCTGGCTGGGATTTCTGGGAGTTGCAGTCCAGGAATATCTGAGGACCCACAGGTTGAGAACCACTGATCTAGAGTGTATCAAGGTGAAATGTCAATGTGACAGGGATATTTCAAGAAGAGGCACACAGGTGCCTTAATACTGTACTGGAAATAGTTCTGAATCAGAATATAGAAACTGCCTCATGAGGAAATGGGATAGCCCCAGTTCTGACTAATCAACAGGGAGATCTTATAGGAATTAAATAAAACACCAGTCAAGTAGGATAGTGTTTCCGAATGTATCATATCCTTCGGTGATGGCAGCGTGTAGCAAATCTGACTAGCTGTGTGTTGATAACACAGTTAAAGAGGATGAGAGCTATTTTTTCAAATGGAAAACTGGAGTGAAATTCTGGCTGCTCAGAGTTGAGAATAGGTATAAAAAGCTTTTATAATAAAAAGCCTAATGGAATGCATCCTGCATTGTTTAGTCACGACAGTTTACTTCATCTGGCTGTACAGGACTTGCTAGTGCTATGGAAAACCATGTTTCAGTGTTAACTCAGAATGATGCAGAAAAGAATGGAATCCTTTGTAATTTGATGACCCTTGATGAACCAGTATGATGTAAACTGGGAGTGAGGGGATCTAGGTTCAAATGCCCATGAAATAGTGAAGTTGACTGGATGACATTGACCAGACACTCTCTCTCAACTTGACCTTCCTCTTTGGGTTGTTATGAGGATAGTGTGGGAGAGAATGGCGAGTCTTATGTGCTACCTTTACCTTGTTGGATGAAAGCCAGGATTTGAATGTGTTAAATAAATATTTCAGGTCAAAATCACATTTTTGACTTCTTCTCACTTTTTCACAGACATCATATCATAGAATCATAGAATCATAGAGTTGGGAGAGACCTCAAGGGCCATCTAGTCCAACCCCCCTGCCATGCAGGAACCCCCATCACAGGACAACATGCCATGGTTGCAGAAAACAGACCTGCTATAATGGTTTCAGTCCTACTGAAAATATGGGCTGAGCTGATTTAGATTTTCCTGAAACTGAGCAAAAGTCTTAACCTTAACCTTCCTCAGCGATATGCCAGGTTGGTATCAGATGTTCTATATTCGGTCACGACTTCAGAACCTAGAAGACTTCAGTATGTCAACATATGTGATCAATGCACAGAGCAGCATAATTGAGTTATACAGGAATCTTAAAGTCCATGGCAGCTTCCTTGCTGCATCCCTGCCTTGCTCTGGCTCTTAGATTTGTCATCCTGGAGCAGGGCAATCTTTGTGCACTTTGCCTTCCTCTTACCACAGGACAACAGGAGATCAGCCAAGAGCTTCTTGTGCACTCAGACACGCATCTTCCAAGGGTTTTAAGGAGCCGGGGCACAAGAGTGGTGTTTTGGGAGTGTGTCAAGGGGTCTTCGCCTACTGGTTTATGGAACCTGGGGTTGGCTCCAGGCAAGTTTTCTTACATGGTTGGTTTTTTTTTGGGGTGGGGGGTGGGGTAAGGCTGTTGTAAGGCAGTGGCTGACACCAGCATAATTGAAGCCAGGTACAGCAGTTTTTCCAAAATTTAAAATTTTCTAATTTCCCTTCAAAGCTCCCAAGGCTTCCATGGAATTGTCTTTTTTTTTAATGGGGATCTATTGGGGATTGCAGGACAGGAGGAGCAACATCACTTCCAACAGTAAAATTTCTGGGCATTATTTGCCCACATCGCTGTAGCCAAGACACTAAACTGGATATCACAAAATAAACTTTATATTTCTCAACTGACAAAGGGTAAAATCTGGTTGATTAGTATAGAAAGTTGTGCTAGAGTAGGCCTATTGAATCAGTGGGGATTTGGTGACTCAGCTGTAAGTTCTTTTGATTTAAGTGCTCCTACTGCCCTTGCAACTTACAACACTAAATTAAGTAATGACTAGAGTAAGCCCATTTGAATCAATGAAAATTGTGGACCTACTTTAGTGTGACTAAGCAACAAGAATGGGTCCAGAGGAGGGTGGCCAAAATGTTTAAAGGTCTGGAAGGAATGTCTTATGAGGAGCGGCATAGGGAGCTAGGAATGTTTAGTCATACAAAAAGAAGGTTGAGAGGAGATATGATAGGCATGTTTAAGTATTTGAAAGGATGTCATATTGAAGAGGGAACAGGTTTGTTTTCCGTGGCTTCAAAGACTAGGTATCGGAGGAGTGGTTTCAAACTACAGGAAAAGAGATTCCATCTGAACATCAGGAAGAACTTCCTGATAGTTATAGCTGTCTGGCAGTGAAATGTGCTGCCACCGAGTGTGATGGAGTCTCCTTCTTTGGAGGTATTTTAAGCAGAGGCTGAATGACCATCTGTTGGGAATACTTTGGTGGGAGTTCCTGCATGGCAGGGGGTTGGACTAGATGGCCCTTGAGGTCTCTTCCAACTCTATGGTTTTATGAGTCTTTGTCCTTTGGCATTCTAAATATGATGGCAATGATTTCTCAATTGTTTTATTTCTTTTTTGTAATCTGCTGGCTGTTATATATAATTCTCTAATGGCCTACAAATATAATGGATGGATGGGTGGATGGGTGGGTGGATGGATGGATGGATGGATGGATTCAGCTTCCATTCATTCAACTTTATTACTGTCCAATTGGACTATTAGAATATTTGCATCTCTATTCTACATAACTAGATAAACTAACCCTCAGGGGGGATGTTTGCATTTCAGCTTCATGTTGTTTCCACTTATTCTAATTAATTTGATACCTTAAATATTTAACCTTTTAATTTTTTATGAAGAAATGCTATGTAATATTAAGAAAAATATAGACTCGTAGAATAACATATTTGAAAGGAGCCTATAAGGGACCCCTACTCAGTGCAGAAATCCAAATCAAAGTGTCATGTTTAAGGAGAGCTGCTTTCAGGAATTGTGCAATGATCAATAGGTTCTTCCAACAGGAATATTTCCTTGAAGTTGGCCGAGAGGTGCCATAACCTGCTAATGCGGAATTAGTCTTGAGAAACATACTTCTGTTATTTTCTCAAAATTAGAGGTTTCTTTTGAAGTTCATAGAATCATAGGAGTTGGAAGAGACCTCAAGGACCATCCAGTCCAACCCCCTGCCACTCAGGAACCCCCATCACAGGACTCCTGACAGATGGCCATCCAGCCTCTGCTTAAAAACCTCCAAAGAAGGAGACTCCACCACCCAGACATTCTAAAACCATCATGAACTTCTTCCTAATATTCAAATGGAATCTTTTTTCCTGTAATTTGAAACCATTGCTCCGAGTGTTAGTCTCTGAAGGCTCGGAAAGACAAGCCAGCCCCCTCTTCGATATGATATCCTTTCAGATATTTAAGCATGGCTATCATATCCCCTCTCAGCCTTCTCTTTCTAAGACTAAACAGTCCCAGATCCCTAAGCTGCTCCTTGTAAGACATGTGTTCCACACCTTTAACCATCCTGGTTGCCCTCCTCTGGACCTGCTCGAGGTTTTCAATATCCTTTTTAAATTGAGGAGCACAGAACTGGACACAGTACTTCAGGTGGGGTCTGACCAGAGCAGAATAGAGCAGTATTATCACCTCCCTTTCTCTAGAAACTATGCTTCTGTGAAAGGCCAAGGTTCTAATATAAAGAGGGCTAAAGTTCAAGCAAAATTGAACAAAACTCAGGCTGATACTGTTTTTTTTACAAGAAACTCATCAGAATAAGGATGGGATGAATGAACTTAAATGTAAATGGGTTGATGTGTATGAAAAATCATTTGGCCCATCTAAGTCGAGAGGGGTATCTATACTGATATCTAAAATAACTCAATTTGAAATTTTTGAAACTATGCTTCTGTTGATGCACCCAAGAATCACATTGGCTTTCTTGGCCGCTGCGTCACACTGCTGACTCATGTTCAATTTGTGGTCCACCAAGCCTTCCAGATCCCTTTCACAGGTACTTTTCTCTAGCCAGGAGTCTCTGTTCCTATATCTATGCAATTCAGTTTTTCTGCCTAGATACAGCACCCTACATTTCTCTCTGATGAAACTCATTCTACAGGTGAAACTCGGAAAATTAGAATATCGTGCAAATGTTCATTTATTTCAGTAAGTCAACCTAAAAGGTGAAATTAATATATGAGGTAGACTCATTACATGCTAAGCGAAATATGTCAAGCCTTACTTTAATTGTGATTATTATGGCGTACAGCTTATGAAAACCCCAAATTCACACTCTCAGAAAATTAGTATATTGCATGACATCGATTGGAAATAGAACAATATTGAACCTCTGAAAAGTCTAAGCATGCATATCTACTCAGCATCCCCGTATAGCTTGTCTGTGGAAGGAAGCATGAAATGATCCAAAATCTGGTTTTCGGTCATTGACCGTAAATAAAATTTCAGTTCAGCTCCAAAAACTCCTGGTAGACTGCTGCGTTGATCTTGGACTTAATGAAGCACAGTGAACCAACACAAGCAGCTGACATGGCTTCCCAAATCAACACAGACTGTGGAAACTTCACACTGGACTTCAAGCATAGTGCACTGTGTGCCTCTCCATTCTTCCTCCAAACTCTGGGTCCTTAGCTCCCAAATGAGATGTAAAAGTTGCTCTCATCAGAAAAGAGGAATTTGGACCACAGAGCCCAGGTAAGACATTTCTGACATTGTTTGTTGTTGAGGAGCATCTTGATGAGGAATACGACATTTGAAGCCCATGTCCAGGATCCATGTCTGTGTGGTAGCTCTTGATGCAGTACTGTGAATAGGGAACCTTTTCACATTATTCTAATTTTCTGAGATTGTGAATTTGGGGTTTTCATAAGCTGTACGCCATAATCATTGCAATTAGTAAGGCTTGACATAACTCGCTTAGCATGTAATGAGCCTCTCTCATATATTAGTTTCACCTTTTGAGTTGACTTAGTGAAATAAATGAACATTTGCACGATATTCTAATTTTTTCAGTTTCACTGGTATTTGCTTGTCCCAGCATTCTAATCTGTCAAGGTCATTTTGGATTTTCATCCAGTCCTCTAGGGAATTAGCCACCCCTCCCAATTTGGTATCATCTGCAGATTTAATCAGTCTACTCTCTATTCCTTTGTACAAGTCATTAATAAAGATGTTGAATAGCACCGGACTCAGAACAGAACCCTGGGGCACCCCAATGGTTACCCCTCTCCATGCTGAGGAGAAGCCATTTACATTCCCCCTTTGCATAGTCAACCACTATCAGCTGAGCTCTGAATAGCCCAGATAATTCATCTGCTCTTTAACCCTTACATCACTTACTATACAGTTGTTAGTTACAATGTGGGTTTTACTCCAAACCCTCCTCTTTAGCTGCTGTGTAAGTTGCACTGTTGGCAAAGCTAAGAATGTCAACCCCCTAGACAAGTCGATTGCATGGGACTTTGAAACAAGGACTGTGAGAAAGATACTGAAATGTAATTTGAGAATATGAGATACAGTTCACAAATAACACAAATTGGTAGTATCAGTGTATGAGAACTAGAGTAGGGGAAAGTTCCTGAAGTTGTATTGCTCGTATTTCTAAAATGTCCTAATGAGGTACTGTGAGTTAGTGTAGTAAATATACTGCAGAAGGCTTCAGATTATTATGATTAGTGATGGACATGAAGGTCAGTTCCTTACAGTTCAGTCTTTGGCCCAACAGGAGGTAGTGCCTGAAAGAGGTGGGGGAGGAAACTCGGGGTGCTGCTTCCAAGTGGGCCTCCGCTAGAGGAGGTGGGGCTTAGAACTGCACTGAAATTCTACAACAGCTGTTGGCCTGGCAGTCAAACTGTCACGAACGGCCAAACCAGGGATTTGAGCCCATCTTTAACTATGATCCTTCTTCTTGTTTATCTTTTTATCTAGATCTGTAGAAATAGCTGAATTCTTAAGGCTTGTGGAGGGTTCCTCCCCCACTTCCACTGACTGATGCTCGCAGTTGAATTCTCTGCAACAAAATGAATTTTGCTGCTCCTCAGGGCAAACCATGACAGTTGGCTGTCTGCGTACATTTTAGCCTTTGCTGTGAGGTAAAACTGTCCACATCTCTTTGTGTTGAGACTACTCTGTTTCAGTTCCCCATTGCTGGTATGCTAAATACTAGTTACCGCTGGGGTCACCACAGCACAACAGAGAAGTCACCACTCATTATTAGTAGTACTTTTCTGATTGCCTCCCCCGCCGCTAACGGTTCTTCAGATCACAACAGTTTGGCTCATAGGAAAAGAAATCACATTTTCTTCACTAGGGTACTCACCGGGCGCTGAGAAACTGCAGCATCTGTTCCCTGTAACTGTGCTGAATGCTGATCCCTTCAGGGAAAACATCTGTATCTCATGCAATGGTGGAGGTGCCCTCAAGGCACTTTCATTCATATTTTCTTCCTCTACTCTCAGTATTATTTTATTTTAAGCTTGTGACTGACAGTGGCATAGAGAGGAAAGAGGGCAGCTCTTTTCTGTTGAGATGGCAAAGCCCTGAAACACTGCCGTTGCGATTTATTGTTATGCAAGCACACACTTTTTTTTCTGTGAAAAGATACACTTGTCCAGTGTGTGAGTTATTAGTTATCAGTTGCTGGTCTTTATCACACAGAAACACAACACATGGAATTGCTTTCGTTGATCCTGATTTTTCCCTCCACTAATAATAGCTAGTGTAACATTTGCAAACCTCTTGATCATGTTTAATTCAGGACAGTGTCATGGTATCACACGGGCACAAACCCTGATGTCATCTTATTGTTATTTCTATGTGAGCCGAGTATTTCAAAACTAGAGCCCTTTTCTTGCCCATCTGTCTCCTTGACCCATTAACAGATTCTCACCAAGTCTCAGATCATCTCTGTCAGGGTGCTAGCAAATATTTTCATCCTTGATGTGGTTGGAACACCGTTGGCCCAGGAAGGAAATGTGTCTGTTCTCAGCCCTCTCTCAAAAATCTGCCTGGAGTTAGTTTGCTGTATTCCCTCTCCAGGCCTCACTGTTGTTTTCATGCAAGCACGTGCCTCCTTGGCCAGCCATTACCTGTGAAATATAACAGTTATGCACAGAAATATCAGGGTCTTTTAAAAATTAATGCCAGCTGTATACTCCTGACTGAGAAGCTGGTGAATTTTTGTAAGTAAAAGCAGAGGGTTGCTTGGTGAGTATGAAACACCAGCCTGTACCCTTGTTCGACATCTTTTCAGCCTGGACCCCTGGGTATTCTAAAGATGAACTCTTTGGATCGTTTTCACAGATCTCCGTATAACCTCAGTCATCCAACTTTCCAGGGATCATCTTTTGAATCCTTAGGCCAGTGTTGGCGAACCTATGGCATGGGCGCCAAAGATGGCACTCAGAGCCCTTTCTGTGGCACCCACTATGGCCCCCTCACAGCCACCTGTATTCAGGTTAAATTGTGGTATTGGCACTTTACAAAAAAAAAATAAAAATAGTGCGTTTTGAATTGCAATTTGAGCACTTGGTCTCTAAAAGGTTTGCCATCGCTGCCTTATTTGGGATACAGTAATCCCCCTCTATATCACGGCCCATATATCGCAGTGCCATTATATTGTGGAATCTGCTGTGATGACACCCCCTGCCCCCACTGTCGCTGTCTCTGTTCCCTTGAGCTGCCACCACTGTCACTGTCACCCTCCAAAATGGCTTTGGAGGGGGGGATAGTGGTGGCGAGGGGGTGATAGTGTCCATGTATCATGGATGTTCATGTTTTGTGGGTGGCTTGGAAATGTAACCCCCGCAATAAACAGGGGGGAGGGGGCTACTGAATTTGCAGGAATTGAATTATGCCTCTTGCTGGCAGGTCTTCAGCTTACATTCAGAAATATGCTACAAGCCAGCCTGAACATTAGCACAGCTTTATGTAAGTCATTAAATTTTTTATTGTCCTTCTCCAAGGAGAAAGTTTGGGTAAAAATATTCAAAATGAAATAAAAAATATAAATAAAAAATATGATTGGCTCTTGATTGATCTCTGGTTAAATTTGTTTAAAAAAACAAGATAGTAAGCTTTTTAATTAGATTCAGACCCACATCTATTGTATTTCAGTCATTGCTGATACCTTCTAAACCACAGCCCAGGGTATCTTTCCAGATATTAGCCTGTCATTCATTGCTCCACAGTATAGAATATATATCACCTTTCCAAGATAGACCTGCCATTTTTTATTTGTTTTACAAGAACCTTAGCCTTCTTGGGTGATTTTATTTATATATTTATCTTGATTTAATCCAATCTTTCTCCCAAGAATGGGACGCAAAGCAACTTAGATTGAAAAAAGTTTGAATGACTCAAATGAATAAGAATATTTTGAAAAATTCATATACAGTTTTAAACCACACTATTAAAAGTGTTCATCCAGATAAGAGCCCATTCCAAAGGGAGCAAGGTCACTTGCTAAAGCCATTGAAGGTACCTCTGAATTTCTCGGAGCCCTTTGTATAAACAACTGCACTATTTCTATTGATTTTTGTATTGACAACTCCTTGTTAAAGGATAACAGATTGCACTTTATAGCTATTGATTAATGTACTCACAAGACAGTTAGGTTGGAAGATTATAAAGGGCTTCTTTCATTCTTTCTTGGGAGCTTTCCCCCCTCTTGTTAAGTGCCAACTGCTATTTGAATTAAATGGGTGAAATAACTATTATGAGGGGCATAAAATCATAGCTTCACCACACAGCTGGCTGGAGGCCATGAGATTAAATTGTCCTAGAGGAGTTCATTCAGTTAGACCTGCAGAGAGAAGTTTATTATAAGAGAGCCTTTGAAATCCCTCCTCTATTTTTGTATATGCCATCAAACAAAGCCACATATTGCTAAGTTCCATAATATTTCCTGTTGGTAATATTTGTCAAGTCGCTTTGAACTCCAAGACTTAAAAATACCAGAGTCATGAAAGAAGCTTACTTTG
This sequence comes from Phrynocephalus versicolor, assembly GCA_023846285.1. NCBI lineage: Eukaryota > Metazoa > Chordata > Lepidosauria > Squamata > Agamidae > Phrynocephalus > Phrynocephalus versicolor. The sequence continues at coordinate 45,951,351 of JAHTLZ010000015.1, read as the reverse complement.
GCTAAATTGGTATTGGTACTTCCAGGATCATTATTGCCTCAAAAAAGTTTGAAAAACAATTTCCTTGACTTCAGAATGTACAGTAGGACCCCCGTATCTACTGATTCATTATCCACTGATTCAGTTATCCATGGCTGGTAGAGGAAAAACATTAAATAATTCAGCAGCCACAAAGCAAGCTGTAAAGCAAGCTGTTGTCACAAACAGCAGCTGTAAAGCAAACTATTGTCACAAATCGCATCTGTAAAGAAAGCTACTGTCACAAACAGCAGTCATAAAGCAAGCTACTGTCAGGAAACAGCAGTTTGGGGTGGGTGGGAAGGTATTCTCTCTTATCCACAGTTTTCATTATCCACGGGAAGGCCTGGAACCAATCCCCAGTGGATACCGGAGGTCCTACTATACTAACTAGGAGATGCAGTTGCTCTCCACCCTTGTAGCACAGGGGCTTACAATTTCGTGGGCCCTTTCTGTATGAATTTATATGCTGTTGGTTCCCAGGGGTGTACTGAAGTGAATTTCTTACAAAACCTGCTGTTTATACTTGGGTGCTGATTAGTTAAAGGCTTTGTGTTAAACATCGTTGTTAGCACAGCCTGATTTATTGTAAAAGACAGGGGTTGTGAGGTAATCTTTGCAGTTCATCCATTCCTTCCCAGTCCCTTGCTCTTCCTGAAAAGCTGCTCTTTAAGGGTAGAGAGACCCTACAAAGCAGCATGAGAGGTGACACCTGACTTAAGGTGAAAGGAATACAGTGAACCCTTGTATAACAAAGGGTTTGTATAACATAAAATCTGTACAACATAAAAAATTCCAGAGATAGGGGAAAATTGCTTAACAGAATCGTCTATGGTGCAAATCCATACAACATAAAAATTGTCATGATTAGGGATTACTCTGTTTTCAATGCATTCCTATGGGAAATTTGTATAAAGGAAAATTTGCTTAGCATAATTTCATTTGGAACAAATTAATTCCTTTATACCATGTACCACTGTAATTGGCAACTATCACTTCTCTCCCATTTCTTCTAAGCTGAAGCCCTTCAATTCAAAAAATGGAATTTGGTACACATTTCACTTTAATCTTTCATCATTTTACTGCCCCTCCTGATATTTCACACAACCTTTGGTTTATTTTTTTCCTCTGCAACAATATCAGATTTCATGTTCATGATCTATTATCATGTATTAACTCTGGAGCAAAGGGAATGATATGTGTTGCGTGGAAACAGTTCAGAAGTCCCTTATTTGATTTTGACATGGCATCTTTCCAATATGTAGATCTGATTCCAGTGCAATGAATTCAAGTAATGGTTATCTTAATTGCCATGTCATGCTTTCCTAATAAGTTGGCAGTCTGCAATGAGACTACTTAAAAGCCAAAAGTGAATCCATATTAGTTTACCTTTATTTTATTTTATTTTATTTTATTTATTTTAGAGTATTTCTATCCCACCTTTCTCCTTGGAAAAGGAGCCAAGGTGGCTTACAGTAATGAGGGATAATATTCAGTCCTGTACAATTAAGACATGTTCAAGCATTGAGAACAGGGAATTGAGGGACATCTTACAGCATTAAAAGACAACATTACATTAAAGCTACGAGAGAATGTGAGCAGTTAAAAGGAGAGTAAAATTCCATGTAAAGTTATGAGTGATGGAAACTAACATTGAAAACATAATGTCAACATACTCACACAAGGTTATAAGTGGCTGTAAACACAAAGTCTATGTAATCCCATAGATTAATATGAAAGACACATAATGGGTAGTCCATCATTCAGGGAAAGCTTGCCTGAAGAGAAAGGTCTTTGCCTGTTTCCGGAAAGATATCAGAGATTGGGCAGTCCTGGCGTCTAGTGCAAGCGAGTTCCAGTGAGGGTGGCAGGATGGAGAGAAAGGCCTCTCCTGATGACCTTAACACCCGAGTCGCTTCAAACTGTGAGAGTTGATTTTTAAGGTAGCTTGGACCCAGGTCATAAAAAACTCTGCAAGATGCTGTACTATTTGAAAAGATAAAAGTAATATTTCCTCCTGCACATGCATGCTAGTCGCGACCAACTCTAGGGGCAGTGCTAATCTCTGTTTCTAAGCCAAAGAGCCACTGTTGTGCAAGGCCGTGGCCATGTGGCCAGCATGGCTGAATGCTTTTCTTCACACGGAGCACTGTTTACCTTCCCGCTTTTTACAGCAGTACCTATTTATCTACTTGCATTTACATGCTTTCCAACTGCTAGGTTGGCAGGAGCTGGGGTTAACAGCGGGAGCGCGGTCCGCTACATGGCGACCAGGATTCGAACCACTGAGCTGCTGACTTTGCAGCCGACAGTTTCAGTGCTCGAGCCCGCTGAGCCACCACACCCGTCTTTACTATTTGAACATATCTGTTAATCAGTGCCTTCTGTAGTATACACAGGCCTAAATCCAACTGATGGTCCCAGCTAGTGTCAGTGTGATTTATGTAAATGTGTCTTAATGTCAGAACTGATTAGTTCCAGCAATTGCATGTAGGCCATAGTAATTACATACCTGATGAGCTTCTGGTTGAAGTCCCAATAATATTGGTAAGCATACTAAAGCTAGGAGTGTTGGCATTGCAGGTGATAGAATGTGTCCCATATAAGCATTTTACGAACAAATAATTCAACATTGAAGAAAATCTGTTTTTGTTAGGTGCTCTCGAGTCATTTTGACTTATGGCAACCCTATAAATGAGAGATTGCCATACTGTCCTGTGTTTGGTTGCCCTGCTCAGCTCATGTAAACTCAAGCCTGTGGCTTCCTTTAAGGCAGTGGTGTCCAAATGTCGGCCCTCCAGATGTTTTAGACCACAACTCCCACAGTCCTTTGTCATGGCAAATACAGGCTTGGAATTCTTGGAGTTGTGGTCCAAAACATCTGGAGGGCCAAAGTTTGGACACCCCTGCTTTAGGAAGTCAGTGGATCTCTCATTTGGATTTTCTCTCTCTTCTACTTTCCAACTTTCCCATCATTATGGTCTTTTCCAGAGAATCCTGCCATTATATGATGTGCCCAAGATACGACAGTTTTGGCCTCGACATTTTTGTTTCCAGAGGAAGTTCTGGCTTGATTTGATCCAGCTAGGACAGTGATGGAGAACCTTTTAGAGACTGAGTGCCCAAACTGCAATTCAAAACCCACTCATTTTCTGCTATGTGCCAATACAGCAATTTAACCTGAATACAGGTGGCTGTGAAGGGGCCATATCTGGTGACCACAGAAAGGGCTCAGAGTGCCACCTTTGGCACCCTTGCCAGAGGTTCGCCAACACTGGACTAGGGCCTCTTATTATACATCTTCCTGGCAATCCAGGGTATCTGCAAAGCTCTCCTCCAGCACCACATTTCAAACAACTCAGTTTTTCCTTTTAGCTTCCTTTGCTATCCAGCTCTCACACCTCTACATGGTGAGCAGGAATACAAGAGCGTGAGTGATCTTGGTCTTGTTCGCCAGTGACACATCCTTACACTTGATCATCTTTTCTAGTTCCTTCATTGCTGCCTCCTGAGTCTCAGTCTTCTGATTTCTTGGCTGCAGTCTCCCTTTGGATTGATGATTGAACCAAGGTATATACAATCTATATATTTCAATTTTTCCCCAGTCAACCTTAAAGTTGCATAGCTCTTGTGTAGTCATGATTTCTCTCTTCTAAATATTCAGTTGCAGTCCTGCTTTGGCACTTTCTTCTTTGACTTTCCCTTCAAGTCATTTCAATTATTTGCTGCTTTCGGACAGTAATATAATGTCATCTACATATCTAAAATTATTGATGCTTATTGATGTCCATTTTTCACTCTTCCTTCATCTGAATCTAGTCTGGCTTTCCATATGATCATGTTCTGTGTACTGACTGTAGGAGGCAAGGGGATAAAATGCATCCTTGTCTACACCTTTGCCTTTAGGAAACAGTTCTGGCTCTCACTTTTGCCTTATATGACGTGAGGAATAGCTGCTGTTCAAGCTGGTTACCGAAAAGGAAGCAACACTCAATATCATATTGCAAACGTCCACCAAAAAAAATCATAAGAGAGATCAGTCTGTGGTTTATAAACGACAGGATTTTTCTGTGTAGATCATGAGAAAGAATGGGTAGTTTTAAAAGAAATTTGTGTCTCTGTCTGGGAAGAGCCTCTTGTATCATGGAGGTTCTTCATGCAAATTGAATCTTAGTTCTGATTCAAAATGAGAGTCTGCATAGATATTAGAGGGCATCCTTTCCAGTCATCCCCTAGTTGTGGAGGTTGACAAAAACCAACACACTGTGAAGCTTACTGCTCCACCTTGCTTTTTGGCTTTTTTCAAGAACCAAAAAACAAACAAACAACAACCTTAAAAAGCCCAGCTGCCAGATATGGGTTTGGGACCTCAGTTAGAGATCTTTCCCAGCCATACTACAAAAATTGCTTTTAATAGAAGGTGCCATGTGTTGAACCTGGGCATTTTACACATAGGGCATGTTCTCTATCAGTGATGTGGTGCAGGTGTGCTCAGTGGAGCCTCTAGTGGAGTATGTGTGCTTCTCGGTTTTGAAAAATACATGGAAGTTCTGTAATTTGCACTTTTCTGCTCAACCTCGTTTCTAGCAGGAAGGAGGCAGAGCTGAAGACCTTTTACATATGGCTAGGTGGTTGCAGTCTTTGCGCTCTATCAGGTGCACCGTAGAATCAGCTGTGGTTCAAAAAGCCACCGAGTCCTCAAGAGGGGCTTGCACTTAAGGAGGAGGAACTTTTCCTCTCCAAATCTTGAATGTCCCTCTTAGATTTTTAGCTAAACCCATTGGCTAAAACAAAACGAAATGAAATGAAATAAACAAAAATGAAACAAAACGAAAAGAGACTGAGAGAGAGAGGGCGGGGAAACAAAAGCTTCAGGCACATCATGTTCCCAAAATATAAAATTTGTTTTTGAGTTGTTGTTGTTTTTCATGCGTAATCCTTTCACGACTGGGGATGCCAGTGCTAGAGGGGGGAACGATTGTAGTGCTGCTTTTGTGGAAATGCAGGGAACTGAGCCTAATGCCCAAAAAGCATCTGAGGAACAAATGGGGCCTTTTTGAGAAGCCACTCAAATCTCCAGGCCGGTTACTTACTCTTTGACAATAAAGAAGCTTTTATTTGCAAACCAGGGGGGGAAAGTGAGTAGAACAGCAAACAAGAGTAGCTCAGAGGTCCTGGCCATCTGCAGAAATCTCTGTAGCCTTCTACAGGTTTATTTTAAGGGGTAGAAGAGGGTTTATTACTTGAGAATGGGGAAGTGAAAAATAAGCAGAAGTTCTAGAAAAACCGAAAAATATGTTGTATAACCATTTTGGGTGTCTGTCATAACCTCCAACTAAACTCGGGTTTCTCACAAAGATGATTTCCCCTCAGCATATGTTCAAACCGTTGCTTTTAGAAAGTATCTTCGGCTCTAGTGAACCATTCTGGCCCCTTTTATGTCTGATCCGTCCTCAATAAAACTTCAGCGCTGCTGAGTTTCCATATGAAATCTGTCAGGATCCACACAACAAAAAGAACAAAATCAGAGCCTTCTGTCTTTTATAGGAGATGAGAGCTATTCTAAAGTTTGAGCAAGTTGCCGTTGAAATATATATGTGGGGAATACTTAGAGATATTTTTCATGTCCTTGCTAAGCGAGCCGGTGAAGTCATACAAGTAGACACCATTTCTATAGTATAAGCATAGCTATATTATTGGCTGCCCTTGGAGCTTTCTCCCATAACCCAAAGATGTCTTGGGTGTTCAGTTGACAGAGGTCCACCCACCTGTTTCTTCAGTCACATGTGGGCCTTGGTTTATCCCTTGGCTTGGACAGCTGACTGCTATTACAAAAGGGGAAACTGCATTGCATGACTTGATTGTGGGTCACCAAAATGGCAAGTTTTAACATTTAGGTTTTAACTGTGCCCCCTCAATCTCAGCTGTTATATGGTTCAGGCTAAACTCCATTCTCTCCCTCCCTCCTCACACACACCCTTTTCAAGTTGCCTGTTGAATGACATACTAAATATTGTGCCTCGGTAAGAAGAAACTCTAGAAGGAACTCAATAGAGATAATGCAAAATGGTAGGAGCATTTTGTTTGTTTGTAATACCTGCATTTCAAGCTTGAAATCCATTTGAGTGGGGAGACAGGACAACTCAGGAGGGATAGAAGGAAGGAGAAGAGCATAGGGGGAAATGTCCAGTAGAGGGCATTCAAAATGTACTTTCCACAAGTCAACATTTCCTTGAGAGCAGAAACTGGTTTAACCAAACGAAGTACTGTATAGCAGAACTTCTGGGGCTTGTTTACCAATATTTCCTGACCAGGTTGAGGAAGGTCTTCATGTTTTGAACATAGTTTCTTATACAAATTTATATTAAATTTGGATGAAGACAAGCCTGTTTTGCTGCCCTTTTATGGCATTTGTTTGTATATTGTATTATATTATTTGTTTAATGTCATTTAGTATGACTATGTTAATATATAGACACAGGAAGACACGGTCACTGACTGTACAGGGACATTACTTGCTCATGAACAGCTCTGGCCATTCCTTGACTTTTCTGAATAAATCTTCCTTTTATGTCATTATTGCTGGTTTGGCACTTTTGCGGTGTGCCAATTTAGGATACTGTAGTAGATCATATGGAAAGTATGAAACCAATGTAGAAGGAGAAATCATCTTCCATCATTCTCTTAAATTGGGTTAATGTTACAGGGTATTTTCAGTCTTTTGAAGATGTTGAATGAAAAGAGATTCAATTTAAACATTAGGAAGAACTTCATAACAGTTAGAGCTGTTTGGCAGTGGAATATGCTACCACGGAGGGTGATGGATTCTCCTTATTTGGAGGTTCTTAAGCAGAGTTTGGATGGCCATCTGTCAGGAGCACTGTGGTGGGGGTTCCTGCATGGCAGGGGGTTGGACTAGATGGCCCTTGAGGTCTCTTCCAACTCTATGACTCTATGATTCTTAAAATTTTGAAATCAGTAGATTTCAAAATGTTAGCATTAATTTACAATATAATCATTTATAACCTCGTATAAGAACTCCCTGGCTCCCTTTGTCTACCTGTAGCTTTTGTATCACCTCAACTCTTACAATTAAAAACTAAGGTATAGTAGATATTTCTTGGTCAAGTGGATTTGTGTTTTTATGAACCTTATATTCATAAAATAGGCAGATTCTAAGCATGTTTAATGAAATGCAAGTGGGACTGTATCATGAGTACCTATTTGTTATTCTGAATCCATTGTCTTTTTTTAAGTAACAATTTCCTGTTCTTGTGTTTTTGTATAAAGGAGCTGATACCTTGACTGAGACCAGCTCTATTAGCATTGAGACCACGGCTGAGAGCAGAGAGACTTCAGTGGCTACCTCCATCTTATCCCCCACCACATCTGGCCACAGCCGTGATGAGGCAGACAATCGGAGTGAGCATAGCTACAGTGAGTCAGGAGCCAGTGGCTCCTCCTTTGAGGAACTCGAGTTGGAAGTCAATGGAGATGGAATGGAAAGTTCTGTTGAGGACCAGGACACCACCAAGGCCAAGTGGACCAAGGAGCCTATTGCCCTGGAGAAAGAAAGGGGTGAAGAATAAAGCCATCTCTTGAATCATATTTCTTGGAACTGGAAGTAGAAACTGGTCATCTTGATTACTTCTTTTCTGTCCAACCAAAATATTTGATCACTGTTCTGTGTCGAGAACTGTCCTATTCTTTGTCTGCAGACAAGTATTTGGGATGTGAAGAGAGGATCCATCCAGGGTAACTAGGATTGGTTGCCAGTTTTCTATAGCCAGACATAAGGATGTGTAATGTAATAGGAGGCTGGGAGTAGAATGACATGGTGGTGGGGAGATTGTATATTGAACAGTATAGCGTGTTTTATTTTACGTGAAAAAGAAGGAGAAAGTGTATGCATTATTGTGCCTGGAAAACTCTGCATAGGCTGACAGGTGTGTGTGTGTGTGTGTGTGTGTGTGTGAGAGAGAGAGAGAGAGAGAGAGAGAGAGAGAGAGAGAATGCCGCCTGTGTGTTTCTTTACCTCTTTGCTATTTATCCCCTTTAATCAGCCTTTTTTTTCAGCAACTTAACATTGATTGGCACCATGTCTCTTTAAAAAGCCCTATTTGAAACAGAAAAATGTAGTGAAGCCCAATAATCATTACATGGACACTGTCAGTAAGACAGTTGTTCCCATTTGAAAGGTGAATGTGTATAATCAGGGTTACTTTCGTCTTAGCTACTAATGTTGCTTTTGCTTCCTTTCCATTGTACCTTACATACATGTGCAGCCCGCATTCCTTGTTTCTCTTTCAGATTCTATGATCATGAAGTTCTTTTTAGTAGCAATTATTGTACCTCATGGTCTCTGTTGGTATAACTGAGAAATTGAACTTAAGGTGTTCTTATCTAGGTTTTGATGTACCAGAATCCCTTTGGAAGAAAGAGGCACCACTGTTGATATGAATGAGGTCTTCTTCCAACAAAAACAGAGAAGGAGCAATATTACAGAACCAAAGAGCAATATGGTACTATAGAAGAAATGACATATCCATGTTTCTCTAGTTTGTGATGCAGTGATAATTCATTCAAGAGTGACAGTGTTCTCTCTTAAATGCTCTGGAATAGTAGATGGCTTGGAGTGATATCTCAAGCATAGTGATAACAGTAGTGGATTTGATATCATGTTTGGCAGTTCTGGAAGTTCCTAAAGCTTGGGGCTTTGAAATATTCTTGTCGTCTGCCCTTACACTAGGTTAAAAGTTCCTATAACTTTGAATGGAGCATAATCCTTAGTGGGATGAAAGAAATTTGTCTTCACTTTACATTAGCAATATTTTTGAATGTTGGGTCCATCATGTCACTATCAGAATTGAATGCTGGACACCTGATCAAGTTCTTCACTGTTGCATCTCCTCGTAAAGCTCTTGTAGTGGAGAACTGGTTGGTGAGAGCCATGTGAGATCGTTTGAATTTTGGGCACTCCATTGTTGTCACTTGAAGACCCTATCAAGACAGTAAGAAGAAAAACTTGCTGGTATGTGTAGAATAAGAAGGGAAATACTGGAATATTCCGATTCTCCCTACGCCGTTCTTGCTCCACTTGCATGCATCCCTTCTGTAGAAGGTTTAGATCAATGGCTCACTCTATTTCTTAACGGATGCAGATCTATACAGAGGTTCGACGTTCAGCCGTCTCCAGGCCAGCCTTGTTTCTGAGCATTGACTAAGCCTGGAGGGAAATCAATGGGACAAAGTGTTAGAACACCCCCCCCCTTTGGGCTGTGTAGTTCACAAGGCTACTCAGCTCCCTTCTCCAAACAATCAACGTTGATTCCTTATTTTCTTCTTTGTGCTTTTGTTGCCATGGCCTATAAAGTTTCTACTAGTTCTCCTTTGACTCTCTATTCCTTGATGTTTGAATCTCTTTCAGTGTTCTGGAGTTCTGATTTATCATGACATCCCAATCAATGGCTTCACTGTGGCTACAGTACCTTTGAAGCTAGAAGGGCTGATAGACGCTAACATGCGTTCAGTAGATGGGGAGATGGATAGGCTCCATCCTTACTGTGCCTGGGTTCGGTCATCCCCAGGCTAAATACCCAGATATAAATGGAGGGACTTGCTCATCTGCTTGGATATTATTATCTCACCTACTGGCCGAGTAGATCTTACACTTTATAGTGCAGTAAATGAAATTAATTGAATTAGTGTTATTATTACTTCCCCATTTAGGCACTCAGTGGCTGCGCCTGTGTGTTACTGAGTAAGCCTCCCTCACTAATTTCGAATTCCAGTTCAAAATGGATCTGTATGTGTTTGAGATATCCATATGTTCCTTTGGACAGGTGCGAAAACAGGCATGCTTATGTTTCTGTGCCTGTTGGTGATGTGCAGGAATCAATTTGTGTTTGCGGCTTCAAGCTTAGAACCAAACTAGTCCTCAAGCTATGTATCCATTGGTTGATTTCATAAAGGGTGTTTCCTCTAGCTTGGTGTTCACACAGTTGTGTGTGGCAGTGTGCTCTCATATATATTAGCTTCTTTCATCTTTAGTAGTGAAGGTGCAAGCTAAAGGCAATAACAGTCGGAGCAGCTGGGGGCATGCAGATAGCACCATACCATGCCTTCCCTGAGATTTCATTTGACAGATAACCAGAAGCTGCCTCTGTTCGTGTTCTGCTGGATTTCTTTGTGTGTTTTGTTTTGTTTTGTTTGTTTCATAGGAAGCAGGGAAGGAGATAATGTTTCTCTTTTTCACATTCTGTGGCATTGGATGCACATATCTGGCTTATACACAATGGTGTGTGCGTGTGCCTCTCAATATGCGTGCACATCCTAATCTATTCTGCCTTGTAGGGGTATGCATTTTTATCTGTGATTGTATCTTCCATCTTTTCCTGTATACATGTATAATATGTGTTCATATATATACTCGGTTCATTCAGGCCCTCCTACAGATGTACTCTGGTAGAAGTGGCTGTGTTGCCAATTTCTCAGTTGTACAGGTATGTATGAGAGACTATCAAGGCAGACATCATATGCAGACCTCTATTCGACTGTATCACTTCATGATTCTTAGGGAGGATTGCTTCCACATCAACTACTGGGCACTCGGACCACAGACACACACACACAAAAAAAACTGAACAAAAATAAATGTAAAGAATTACAGGTGAGGAAGAAGCCTTAGCCCAATGTTTTGCTTGACATTTAGGCTTTCAGCATACCAGGAAGCTTTGGCAAGAGCTATGTTTTCAAGCAAATAGCTCCACATCTACATTGCTCAGTTGCCTTTTTTTAAAGAGATGGATCCAACGCCTCTGCGACCAGTTCAGTACTTCAACTGACACACACACACACAAACACACACACCGTACCCTTTCGTTCTTCTTTTTCCTAAGAGCTGGACTGAAGAAGGTTTTGTTTTGAGCTGGAAACAGGTGAACGGGATGAAAAAGGATACCTGGTGTACTCAGAGATGTTTGTGAATAAGATGGGAAGCAGGAATTCTGCAGGAAGCCACTGTGCATGTTCTGTGCTGGGAGGAGCTGCTGGGGTGTTCCTTACTGTTCGCTCTTCCAAGCTGGGCAAGCCACCTTCAGCAGACCTGGGCAGACAGTGGCAACAATCTACAAGCCATTTATTCTGGAGGAGTTGCGCTGATTTGACTAGGCTACTGTAGATTGTAATCATTCCTTACTAAGGTTAGAGGATGGTTCCCATCCCTTGCAATATCAATGTCACAATTAAATATCCAAATTAATGAATAGGGTGAATTGACGACATACTGTCATGGCATGGACCAGGAGCAGCAGAAGGAGCAGATGCTTCCTTGCTGTGCATTGCTTTTATTAGTATTCTCCATGACTAGGATGCTTTCTGTACAAAGCCCATTGAATGATAACTCCCAGAAAACCCCACCAGATATTCAAAATATTGTACTCCACTTCCCATAAAGAGTGAGCCAGCCCCAGGGCCCACCCAGAAGTGTGTTTCTAATGGGGTATCTGCGTCCTTTGGAATCCTCTTTTCATGAAAGGAATGATGATCCAATATTCTGAGCTCAGTGATGGGGATCAGTTGTCACTGTTGTAGACCTCCAGCATTTGCAAACAATTCATTTGAGATAGGAGCTCAGATTTATAAACAATAGAACATTGTATGTGTCAGTCCTCTGGGACATTTGATTAAGGGATATTCGCAGTGTTGTGGGAGAGAGATGTAATGTTTCCCAGACAACTTCAGGCATTTTCTCCATGGAGCCCCTTTTCCAAAAAAGTGGGATTGCCGGGGGTATAGCTGGAGCCTCTTCTTATGATGCAGCTGCCTAACAAGACCCTCTAAGACGCCCTGCTTGTTCTGTAGCTAGCCTGGGATTTTTCTCTCTGTGCATCTTTTGGCACTCGCTGTAATTGGGGAGGGACTGGGTGATGGGAGGATGCATAAAATTACCATCCATCTGTGGTGAAAATACATCAGAGCATCCAAAGAACAACAAATGTTTCATCTCTGCAGTTCCAGCTACACTGTTGACACAGTTTGTTTCGCCAGTTAGTTACAAAGAGAGATGTATATTTTGGATTTTTTGGACTATAAATCGCATAATTCTCCTTTCTGGGGGCCTCCTCTACAGCATCCAGACCTTATGGACACCTATATTGTGTTCAACTGGAGAGAAGTCTCACCTGGCAGGTTTCATGCCTTGGATATAGGCCTCACTTCCTGTTGACAAGGAAGCTGCCCTAATGGTTGCTGTGAAACTTTCAAATAGGCAGTTAAGCCTATCTAAATCATAAAGTCTCCTTCAGCTGGGCCTTCTGTCCAGGTGAGCCCAGTTTAAGTTTCTGTGAAGTTTAGTTCTGGCAGATGGATCTCCCAGAAATGAGAATTATGGGACCTGCGGTAGGAAAAAAATCCAAAATGCACATCCCTATTTACAAATGCTTTGTAGCCTATACCTGGAATATAATGTGGTATTAGGCTGCTGGGTAGCTCAGTGGTCTAGGCCTCTGGTTGCAAAGCCAGAGGTGGGTAGTTAGATTCCCCACTGTACCTCCTTGCCAGGGGCCTGACCCAATGGGCCATGGGGTGTGTTCTGGCTCTGCAATTCTAAGATGAAGATTATTATTACATGGACAGAGTGAGATTAAAAAGATCTGCCATTATAACTTTCTTGTTCTTAGGACATTTTAGGGATAAAACTATGCAGGTTTCCTGACATCTTCCTTTATTAACCCCAACTATCCACTGGTGTCAACACTTCATTTCCATTAGTATAAGTTAGAGAATCATTACTAAGATTCTCTCACTCACTTTTAACATGGTACATGATCAAACCCTGTTGAAGCTCACAAGGGCCTGTCATTAGTCGCTCCGAGACTGTGATGTTGCATGGATAGTCTAGGGTCCAGAAATCTAAACAAGAAATACGTAGCATTACAAGATTTTTAGACAGTGCAAAATGCAGCCCATAGACTCATTTTTCTAGGTTACTGTCACTTCATGGCACAGATGCTTTTGAGTCTTTATAAAATGCTCCAAACATTTGATATTTTGCTATTTCTTTCTTCTGCTTTGCTTTATGTTTTTTTTTTTAAGGATTCCCCCTCTTTCTCTGTCCACTAATGTGTGTCACAGCATTTTCAACCATAGAAGTGGACAAACCTGGACAAAAACCATTTGTAGCAAGAAAAAAGTTGCTAAACACTCTGTACACAACCCAACAAGCTCCCACAGTGCAAATGGGGCCAAGGTCTGTGTCACTCATGTACCTTGTGAAGGAGTGTTGAGATTGAACTCACTCATCTCTGTCTCTTTCTGTCCTTCAAAGTTATACTCAAGCCCTGTTTCATCGGTACGTAAAAATTGTAATATACAAGATTGTAGAATTCTAAATCTGAATTTTAAAAGCTCATAGAATACATGTTGACCAGAATCCTACTATGTACACCAACTGGCATAAGTCCCTTGATGTAAATCTCAGTGGTGAATTGCCACTAGTTAAGAACTCTGCATAGACATTTTGCATTGCATAGTACAGTAGTCGCATGCTTAGGCGCACAACCACAAATGTCTATGTGGGCATAATTAACTAGAAGCAGTTTAGTACTGAACGTTATATTGATGGACTTGTACCGGCATGATTCTCCATTTGGATTTTGGCCATTAGTGATTGGAGGTCATAGACTTAGTGTCTACTCAAACCTGGTTGGCCAGCAGCAGACATATTTGTGTACAGAAATAGCTTGTGTTCCTTTTCTCATGCAAGAGAAAGTTACAAAACTGAAAATGACTGTCTCTGTGTATATTTGTGGGTATGCCGGAGGAGGAACTATGTTTGGATTTGAAGCCTACAGATTGTCACTGATTGAGCAGCCTGCAAAGAAGAGTGAAAAGAACTGACAGCCCGCTGCTTGCTACTTGTTAAGAGACTGGTAAAGCTGTTAGAGAAGTTTGCTTTTCAGTTTGGTCCTGAAATGAAACCCTTATTCTGTTTATGCATTTAATCGCCCTGTCGGTATACTGTGCTGTCTAAGGCTTAAAGTGACCTATGTGCCAGATTGCTTTAGAAATAGGTGTGGGGAATAGGGATAGGGTGGGATGCAATCCTTGTTGAAATTAAAAGTGGCTAACCAAATGCAAGCCCCTGGCCTCCACAGTTTGTGAACACCCCAAATCAGCAAAACAGGAACCATCTGATCCATAGTGGAATTAGTGGAATTATACTGTGTCTCACAATTGATAGGTCACCTGGAACAATGTTCAAGGACAGAAGTTGTGTACGGTTGTTACAATGTGCACACGTGTTTTGAACTGGGCAGTGTCCTTATAATCATATGTACTCTAGAAGGTTACAGCATCCTGGTAATTTCAAGATGTATGGAACTAAATAGGTTTTTCTCCTCATGCATGCAGGAAGAGCCATGTTGAATAAGACCAACATGCTGTGTAGACCAGCAACCTTCCTGCATAGTGACCAACCAGATGTCTGTGGAAAGTTCATTAAAAGGTTGTGAGCTTCAGTAACACTCCACCCCCCTCACTCATGTTCTTCACTACTAAGTATTAAAAATGGTGGAGGCAATAAGTAGCCATCATAACAAGTTGCTATTAATAGTTTTGTCCTCCATGACGATGCCCTATAGTCCGTAATCAGATAATTGGTTCACCAAGCCTAGAGTATTGCCTACTCTTATACATAGCAGCTCTCCCAAGATCTCACACAGTGGATCTTTCCTAACCTGTGAGGTCATTTACATGGAGTTATTAATGATTAAGCTTGGGCCATTATGGTTCCACCCAAACAGTAGGATCTGCAAGAATATCTGATGGCACAGACTTTGAATGGATGCCTCAACCACTCTATTGTGGATATAAATGGGAAGAAGCATTTCAGCAACAAAGCCTTCCGAAAACACCAGTCTCATGCAGTTGTGGAGGCTGTACAAGGTTGGACCTCTTTAATACTTGGATGGCAGACTCACCAGATAATATCCTGTATCTTTAAGTAGGGTTAGGAAAGAAGCCTAACTAAAGTACCTACAAGTTAAAATTGACAGTACTGGTCTAAAAGGACCAATGTTCTGATTCAGTCTAGGACAGCTTGCTGTGCTTAATTATTATTTTTGTACACATCTTCAGAATTCCATCCAATTGCTCAAAGCAACTCTTAATCCTTGTGAGGCTGCACATCATTGATCTAACCAGATGGCCAAGGGAATGACAGAACCCACTGTTTGCGAATATCCTGCACTTCTGTGGCGCCCTGCTTTGCCCTTTGACAGAACGGGTGTTACTGGCATGAGGCAGGGATGGCTGTGGGCAATGTAGCCTCAAGTACACCTGTACCTCCAAGGTTGTGACATCACAGCAGTAGTTGGTTTATTTAATTTTCTTTTCCTGGAGGCAGTTTGGGACCATATGGGATTATATCAGAAATCATGTGGGACTGACATCAACTTAGCTTGTTTTTTAACAATGAGTTGGAAAATGTAGGTGAGCCAGATCCACTTGGTGTGTATTTTGGTGGATCTTTGCCAGTTTGCTCAGGATTTGGGGTGTTGATGCTGGTTTGGCAATGAGAAACTAGATTCCTTCCAGTGTGAATGCAGGCAAAGAGGAGAGCTTCCTTCATATCTGAGATTATAACAGTATCCTTTCCTTATCCTTGAAGAATTATTAAAGGAAACCAGAGAATGACCTTTGCAGAGAGTCTTTTTAATGCTCTCTCATTTGAAAGGGTTTTTAATGTATCATGCTTACCATGAAAAGTCTGCTGTATGTAGTACAAGGAAGTGAGAAGAGTGTGTAATACCACTGCACCAGAACACAGGAGGATGCTACCTATTTTGAGTTGGAGCATACAATTAATGTAAAATGCAAGCTACCATGTGATGCAATTCCAGGACTGGAAGAGCTTATTTCATGTACAGCAATTTACTGCAATATTTCATTGGAGGGTTTTCAAGGGTTCTTTTAGTTCTGCACAGTATATAGTGTGACCTGTTTTGACATGAAACCTCAGCAAAACTGACCTCAGTGCTGGGAGAGGCATTTCAGCTGGCCTCTCAATTTCCCAGATACAAACTTGCTTGAGGACTTCACCTAAAATTATGGGAGAAGCAGGTGGAAGGGCAATGAATCGACCATCTCCAAATACCAGATTGTTTTTGTGAGCAGTTTCCATGCCTCTTGGAGTGTTTGGACTCTCTCGGAAATTTCCTTTTTGAAAATTTAAGGTCTCAGTGTTAGATTTTCTCAGTGATTTGCAGTCTATGATTAAATTAAAAGTAATTGTGTTGTGGTCACTGTTCCCTATTGGATCAGTCATGTTATCATTTTCCACCAAATCCTGTGTATTACTCAGGATCAAGTCAAGGATTCTTGTACCTCTAGTTGGGTCTTCAACCATCTGTTCATGGAACAATCACATAGCATATCTAAGAACTTTATCTCTTTTTCATGTTCTGAACAACAATTCACCCAGTCTATGTGAGGGTAATTGAGGTCCCCCATTATAGCCAGGCTTCCCTTCTTGGATGCCTCCTTTATAACATTCTCCAACTGCCAGTCTCCCCCAGGGGCTTGAGTCGGAGGCCAATAGCATATGCCGACTGTTAGGCCATCCTTGTGGCCTCCTACTGTTAGCCACAGAGATTCTAATGGTGACTCCAAATCACCTAGATATTCCAGTTTATATGATTTTATGCCTTCTTTGACATACAAGGCTGTACCATCTCCCATTTGCCCCTCCCTGTCCTTCCTGTACAGTTTGTAGCCTGGGATAACTATCCCATTAGTTATCATTCGTCCACCAGGTTTCAGTGATGCCAATAATATTAATAGTGCTCCCCTGCCCTTTTGCGGTTCGTGTACTGCGGTCCCGCTATATCACAGGACCACAGTATATTAAAAAAGGCCCCCGGGATAAGGGGGAAAGGCCTGTTTCAGGGCTCCCGTACTTACCCCAGAACTGGCGCTGCCCCGAACATGCCTGCGAGGGCCTTCCCGCGCCTTCTGGAGGCCCCAAAAGGGCTTCCCTGTGAACCGGAAGTCATTTCTGAGGCCTCTGGGGGCCTTTCTAGGCCTGTCAGAGGCCTCAGAAATGGTTTTTGGCAATCCAGAAGTCACTTCCTGTTTATGGGAAGTCACTTCCAGTTCACTTGGAGGCCCAGGAAGGCCCTCACAGGTCTGTTCAGGGCAGCGCCAGGCTGGGGGTAAGTACAAGAGTCCCCTAGTTAGACCCCCCCCCCAGGCCTGACCCAACCTGTATCCGCATATCACGGATTTTCAGTTATTGCGGATCGGGTCGGGTCCATAAACCCCATGATAGGTGGGGGGGTCACTGTATTTTTAACAACTGCTAAGTATTCCAGCTCCCCTACTTTGTTTCAAGGTCTTCTGACATTTGCATACAAGCATTTATAGATAATTTTCTTATGTAGGTTTTTTTTTGTTCCAGTTGCATCCATTAGCCTGCCTCTTGCATCCTTTTGCTGGAGTGCTGGTGACGAAAGAACCCAAAACATGAATGCCAAACAGTAAAATACTCAAAACAACAAAACATAATAATAAAAAACATAAGTAACAGCAGCGTCAGGCAGTCTTATTTTACTGGGCCCAAAAAAGAGAGAGAGAAAGGAAGAAAAAGAAACTATTTTAAAAAAAACTATTAATGGTCGCCATACGCCTCTCTAAAAAGCAGTGTTTTAACTTCCTTCCCCATGCAGACACAACATCTCTAGAACAGCTGACTGGGCTGAGGGACACTGAAAATATGGGAGCGCTTCATAGTCAGTTCTCACTTGACCTTCTGCACTATGTTACACAGGTCTAACTGCAAATGATGTTTTGTGGACCGAAAGCCTGCTTAAGGATCCCATTGCTCCTTTTCCTACAAGACAGCGAGAGTCAGCAGGCACAGGAGGAGCTCTGAATCACTTTTCGTCCAGAAATAAAATTCTATTTACTTTGTCTATTTCACCTTCTCATAGCTAATCTCAAGTTGGGTAAGAGCATTGGGCTGACTGGGTATGTGGAGGACACGAATGCATTCAGAATGGTGAAATCCCCAGCAAATAAAGGTCTATGGGAGATGATCTCCAGATGGAAGGAACAGCACTTAACAAATGGCCCATGAGGTTTAATGTAAACAGGCACAAAACAATCCATTTTGACTTCACCTGTATGCGGGAACCATCAGCGTGTCCTGTAGGATTTCCTGTTCTGGAAAGAACATAAGGTCAGTCCTGTAGGCATCTGGCTGTGAAGCCCAAGGATGGGAGTTCTATGATATCATCATCATCATCATCATCATCATCTCAGGGTTTTCACACGGGGATTTATGTCAAAATCACAAACCCTATGTGCTGCCGCACAGAGAAAAGCAAATTCTTCATTCAGATGATTTTAGGTACATGTCGTTGAAAATAAAACAACGGGATAATATTGTCACATGTGCTGTTACATTTAGAAGAAAGGGTACAGTTCAGGCTACTCCATCTTAACAAAAGGATATTGCAGAACTGCCAAAGGCAATTAAAATGTTCAAAGAGCTGGAGCACATCTGTGATGAGTGAGAGCTTCATGGCATTGGTCTCTTTAGTGGCAGAGGGGAGAAGGGTATAAAGGAGGTTTTATAAAAGTAAGCCGCATGAAAAGTATGACTGAGATAGATTTTCCCCTCCTTTTTCCCTCCCCACTGCCACCACCCTCTTGTGTTTTATGGAAGTCCCAGAATATATGTTGCAACAGTGGCAAAATGAATGAAAAAAAAGAAAGTTAGGTAAGGCCGCCTGTGAGAAAAATGAGTGGGTTTGTAGCCCAAGAGATTTAATAAGAGTTACGACACAGCTACATTCATAACTCAGTAAAGCTACCAGTAGAACCCATCTGTTGAATACTGTGCCTGGGAGGAAGAGCGAAAACACAGTACCGAAAATATAAAAATAAGCTCCCTGGCAACTCCGACACACAGGGACCCAGCAAACCAGGGAGATCTGTGAACATGGTGGGAAGCAGTTGTGAGCCATGCTGGACTCCGCATCCCCAGCACTTACGAAACTCAGCCACCACCTCAGCAAAGAGAGCACTGAAGACAAAAAAGAAATATACCTTGTGCCACCCTCAAACCACTCCCCCCCCAACCACCAGTAGGGAGAAAAGGAAGAAAGGAAAGGTGAAAGCAGCAAAAGGCAAGGAAACCTTTTGGTAGCTATCAGCAAAATAAGAACAATCACCCCAAACATTCACAAAGCAAAGCACCCACAGGAGGTTGAAATCCACAAGGGAATGCTTCCTGTCCCTTTGTCCTTTATTGTCAGCTTGGACTGCTGGTGAGCATTCTGGTGCTGAACTTTAAAAGCAAAAGGCAAAGTTTGCTGCTTATATACCACCCCCTAGCACTTAATGCACTCACTGGGCGGTTGACAAGTTAATTATGCAATTTACACATTGCCATCACCAACAACAACAACAACCTGGATATTCATTTTACTGACCTGGAAAGGATGGAAGGCTAAGTGAACCTTGAGGCGGCTTCCTGGAATTGAACTGTGACTCTTGAGTGCAGTTATAGCTTGCAGTACAGCATTTTAATCACTGCACCATAAGGCTCTATTATTCTGAACTCCTCTCTTCCCTCCCCGTTTGGCTGTGCTGCCTAGAGTGGCTGGAGTAGCAGTGCAATAACAGCTGGAGGCCCACAGGTTGCCCATCCTTGCTTTGTACTGACCTGGGGGTGGTCATGGTATGGGTTTAGGGGAGGGGAAGGTTGATAGGTTGACATGTTGACAGGTTCATTCCTTAGAATCCAAAACTCTCCCTTAGCCCCGACAAGGCCAAGAAGCCCAGAAGTTATAAGAGCCAGATTTTTGAATTTGTACTATTGGTGCTAATGAAAAGAATGGAAAAGGGGGGGGGTTTCACTGCTGATAAGCCCCCCCCCCACTGTCTCTCTACCTCCTCTCTTGGAACCAATATAAGCTATCAAAGCATCCAAATAAACAGGAATTGCACCCACTGATTTCTCCATTCGGCATAGCTTTGCTCATGTCACTTGCACCACGGACCAAAGGTTTTCTTAATTGAGTGGTACCTCTATGGACGACCAGCCACTGCAGAATGATATGATAGCGGTCACTCCAAAGTCAGTCTAAAGAAAAATGGATGGCTCATTTTGGATACAGCTTGCTGGACTAACTGAGATGGGTAATTATCTTGTTACGTGACGTGGCCAACTCATGGCCCCAAGCACACCAATCACTCCGTCAGGAGGTGCACATTTTCCAACGTGGTCGTCTGAACGGACTTTTCCTGCTCACGTGCAACAGGGCAACATTTGGTGGCTTAGCAGGATGCCTGCTACCTCCAGAGGCTCTTCTCTGAATGGAGGGGAAAGCATCTATCTTCCTTTCAGGCTTTCTGAATTGCTAAATAGAGCAAAATGAAGCACAGACTGAGGGGGTTGGGGAGAGTTACACAAAACTTCCAGCCAGCCAAAGATGTTCTGAACAAGAGAGGTGAGACCGGCAAGGACAGGAAAGGGCAGCGCTGAAACCAGACCAGAGGATACGGGAAGAGCTGGCGAAAGTACAAAGTACAGAATAGGAGAATTAATGGGGAGAAGAAATGAGCAGAAAGAGTTTGTGTTGAAGTGGGGGGGGGAATATGCAGTTCGGGAGGTATTTGGCAGAGGCCAGAATTAGAAGGGTTTGATCATTGTCTCTTTTCATCTGTTAAAGAAATGGCTTTGTTAGGAGCGTCGGGGACCACATGATTTCTGCCCATGGTCTGTCCTTCCATTGCCATACAGCCAGCAGCACCTGCTTGTGGTTGACCCAAGAGACCACAACAGCCTTGGCATTCCTGTGTAAGACAAAATCTGGATTATACCGACAGCCACAGGTAATGCATCTTCTGGCCCCTCAAAGCCTCATGAGTTTTATTTGGTATTAACTTTCAGGGAATGCAGCCTCCTCTTGTGTGTGAAGAAGTAGGCGGTGGACAACAACAGGTTTTGGTTGCTGCTTCTTGTGCTGCAGCAGATACAGATGAAAGTGGCAATCCCTTGGAATAGGGCAGGGGGGGAAAGGTTTAAGAAGTTTTAAAGAAGATCCACTGATGCTTTCTGAATCCATGGGGCTACACAAAACTGACTCCCACATCCCAACAGTCTTATCACACAATTATGAGAACACCGGCAATCACACCAAGTGGTTTTAACGGTTTCCAGGCGGTCTCTCAAGCAACTGGTGGCCCAAAAGATTGTGTCACCAGCAGATGACTCGGCACACAACAGACAACCCAGAAAAAACAGCTCATAATGTTTGTGTGATTGTACTTGGTACAGTCAGGTCCATTGATAGGACTCTGGCAATAAATTGTGTTGGCTGCTGTTGGAAGATGCCTAAGTGCCAGAAAAAGATAGGAAAAACAACGCACCGCTTAGAAGTGAAGGCAGCACAGAAGGAAGAGCTGCCCGAGCAGTCCATTGAAGGGAGAAGAGCCATTCCTGCAGTGGCAACTTGATGTGTGTTATGTGCTGTGATTGATAATGGCCTAGTAGGGACTTCAAGGTAAGATGTTGAAGAAGTGATTTTATCAGTGCCACACACTTCCAGGGAATCTCCATGTCTGAATAGGCATTCGAACCAGCGTCTCCTGAGTCCTAGTCCATCACTCTATCCACAACATGACACTGGACACCACAGTGACATCTATGATGTGGTGATGACATTTTCCAGGCTGCCTACCAAATGTGGGCGGCCAGTGATGGCCAGACCACAAAGGTTATAACCCCTACCCCACACTTTCCATCCTATGCAGTGGCATTCAAGATACTGTGCAGTGGAAATTTCCTCTTGGGGAAATCCCGTCTTCTGGGTAGCTTCAGTGGTGTCCAAATTAAGGAGGAATCTGCCACCCTTTCTGTGTGCCCTCTTGAGTACTAGTTGGATTTGAAAGATAGGGATGAAAAAACGGAGTGGTTTCTTCCCTGGAGCTTATGAGGTCCATCATGATCTACCCCTGACTCCCCACAATGTGGAGACACATTTGCTTTTGCTCCTTTCTGCACAAGCATGTCCAACTGTGTGCTGTGCAACTGATGTCCTTGCAAACCAATCCATGGGATAAAATGTGAAAGGAAATTCCAGATTACAATAAAAGACATCTATCTAATGCAACTGTACAGTTAAGGGCTATCTGTGCTGTTTTGTGACCTGTTAATTCTGGATGAGAAGGAAGTCTTGGGGGGAGGGGAGTACCACACCAGGAAAAGCAAGCAGCACTGTTACATGTGAATGAACACTCTGATTTTAGATGACATGGGAACTGATCAAACAGAAGAAGAGGCCTGCCATCTCATGGTCTGTGCTTTCTCACCCTTAGCAAGGCTGCATGCAGTGCTTTTGTGGGCTCGGAGCGTGACTCTTCCCCAGGGAATTGCAGATATTCCAACTTCATTCCTCTGGTGTCACGAAGGACATCCTGTTTCAAAAAAGGTGAGGATTGATCCTCCAATAGCAGTTGACGTGTGATAATTCGGGAGTATTCTTTTTGTTCTCGCTGATAAAATATTAAACTCCAGCCCGGATAAGAGAAAATATTTCTCTTCCCCGTGTGTTTATCTTTGTTCCTCATCATTACAAAGCAGCCACCCAAACCACCTGAAATATTTATGCATGGCTGCATCAGTAGGGAGGGCCGGTACCTGACTTGCGATTCCAAAAGGCAAACTTCTCCATTGCCCTTGTCAACCACAGGAGAGTCTTGTGAAATAACCCCTGGTGCCACTCGTGAAGAAAATGAAGGGGAAAGAAGGTAATGGCAAGTGAAAAACATTGCCACACCTTTTCCCTCAATCATTTTTCCAACTTCCTAGAGCCACCCTGAAGTGACTTTTGCTTCTCATTAGCTTCTTCTTCTAAGTCTGACCTCCTGCACTGACAACATGGACCGGATATGATTGTGTAAGTATATGTACGTACACAGGCCTTGATGTGCAGAGATGACAGCGGTGAGTGTGCACTGGGATGTTCACATGTCTACTGCATGCGGCCATCCTTCCTCTGGATAAGTGCTTATCAAGTTTCTTTTTGTCTACTCTTAACATTTAGTACTAAGTGATGTATGGTGTAAGTGGAATGCGCTGTATCATCTTTTATTCAAGGGCTGCTTAGGGGCCTGGGAGTCAAGAGCACACAAGCCAGCTTTGCTCAGGAATGCGTGTGTCCAGAAATGCAGGCCTCTGCGCATGCACACCTCCCTACACTAGCCAGGCCCATTGCTTTGAGCCTCCAAACCCTTTCCCACACAGCATGCCTTCCTGATCTCAGAGATGGTAAGGAATAGGTTGGGCCTATGGCAGAAGAGGTGCCATGCAGGTTCCACGGCTGTGAAGAGTGAAGGAACAACGCTCCACAACGACACGAGAGTTTGCGGACCAAGGATGCTGCCCGAACCGTTTCCCACTCCCACCTCTTGCTGATTCTTGAGGGGTGACTCTTCAAACAGCAACGAAGAGAACGGGGCTGCTCTAGGAGTCTCAGGCAGCGTCATCTGTAGAAGAATATCCACCTGGAGAAAAATAGCTCTGAAATAATGTTTGATCTCACTGGGCAGTTTTTAATGTTCAGCTGAGTTGGGGGAGAAGGGAGCCGCTGCCGCTGCTCGGCTCTGTTTGTGTGAACTTTTCATCTGCTCAATATGTTCACATCCCTCCTCTAACAAGCACAAGAAGAAATCTGGCAGGGCCTGAAATGATTGAATCTGCACATCCCTACAAATGCCAGAAATACAGTCATCTCCCTAAACAGGCTCCAGCTGGATTTTTGTTCAGCTTTCCTATTCAGTCAATTGTGGTTTGTTTTGTTCCCCCCCCCTTTCCCACCTAGGTGATTCTGACACTGGCTTTCTCTCCTCCTCCTCCTGCTTTATCTACAGTGATTTGAACACATGACATGTGCGGCCAGGAATCTCTAGTGATCCTACCTTATCCCTGCTAAGAACATGCCCAAATGCTTTTTATGACAAAACAGAATCAGGCTTTGCAGTTAGAAGGTGATGAAATGTTATTACTCTAGAGATGCTTTCTTCATAACTGCTGTTTTTACAAGCAGCCCAGAAATGAAGCCCAGTGTTTATCCCTGAGAGCAGTTACCAAGCCAAAAAAAAAAAAAAAAAGAAAAGAAGTATATTTCCAACTTTCAAAGGTACAAAACAAGACTGGATGATAACTAGATTATTCCTACTGAACACACTTCCACGTCTATTCTCAAAGCTACTGCCTTATAAGTATTTATTGTTAGAGGAAAGGGGAGATGGAACAACTATTGGGGGATTTTGATTATTCTTTTTAGTCAGCAGAATATGGGGGGGGGGACACCAAGAACACGGAAATGTGGAGAGATCATCCCAGTCTCATAATACCCTCCCACTGCCTTTTTTTCTTGCCCACATAAACTAGCACTTTGTATGATAAAATCATTAGAACTATTTAAACTGGGGGAAAGCATCTTTACTTACTGTTACCATGTGTTGTTACAATCAGAAGGACAAAAAGGACAGTGGAGTCCCAACCATATGGAGAGACCCTTCATGCTTGCTGTTGTATCAGAGGTGTGTGAGAGAAAATTGTCAACAACAAAGACAATGGAAACAAGCAAACAAGAGGGGTTGGAGGCTTGCCTCAAATGCCAGAGGCAGGAAAGTTAGTGGCAGGAAAGGAATTCTAAAATACTTTTAAAACAACATTCACAAATCTACCTGTTTAATATTTCTAAAAAGTAAACAGAGGATGAAAACATAATTGACAAAGCCACACATGTAAGTAAGTCAATGTTGAAGCCTTGGCATTAATCTTTGCATCAAGACACCATATGAAATTTTGTTTCTCCATGTCTAAAATATCTGTTTTTCAAGTGCTCGACCTGGGTGCAATTTAATAAGCAATACAGAACTCTGGCCATAACCCAAACCCAGTCCATTGAGTAATCATAATAATTTCCCTACTTTTCTATCTGTAGTGCCAAAAATAAAACCAAGGTTACTATCTATGAGTCATCTTAGACCTTGTTTCTTAAGGATCTAAGGTTTAAGTTTTTATTACTGTCCCAGGAGTGAGAGTTACTCCCAAGGAGTGGGAGTCAGTAAGACTTTTTTTTACTCCATGTGTCCCAGTTCAGTATCTAAGATGAGCAGAAAACTTTGAACATGCATCTTTTATCACAGAGTTTGCCAATAATGCACATCACAGGGGGTCATAAACCTCACAAGCTAGGTTTGGTTACTGCTACCAGTTCCAGTGGATTACAATTCTAGTATTCAAGGAGAAAAGCAAAGCAAAGTGTTCTGCTTATATTATTTATAATTTATATCTATCTTATCTTATCTTATCTTATCTTATCTATCTATCTATCTATCTATCTATCACTCCATAGTGCTTAAAGCACTCTCTGGGCGGTTTACAATGTATTTATGCAGGCACACACAGACATCCCTAGTGAGCTGGACACTTATTTTACCAATCTTGCATTTTACTTGAATTAATAATTTCATTGTCACCTTAAAGTCATTACCGGGCAATACTGTGTGGTTGCTTTTCCACTTGGCCCCACTTCCATCCGCACACATTGTACACAGTATATAAAACTGTGGCTCAAATATTGTGCTCCATGTCTGAAGAAGTGAATTTTAACCAGTGGATGCTCCCGTTGAAACAACTTTACTGAGGTTTTTTGTTTGTTTTGATTTGAGGTGTTTTTTAAAGCAACAACATAAAAAGAACTGGGAAGAGTTGTAGTACCTTTAAGACTCACACAGCTACCGTCCTGAATACTTGTAACAAGTCAGCCCATGATAAGAAACAACTGCTTACCTTTGATGCACAAAGTTACACAAGGAGGAGTATTAACTGAAATTATTGTATGGAGCTCCCCTACAGCAAATCTGCTTTCACAGTGGAGTTTATAAGAGGTGTATGTCAAGAAACAGCAGCTATTGTCAGGTCTCCATCTTTGTTTGTAACATTCTGTGTCCTGATCGAACACTATAGCGATGCCTCATAGGTGCAGCATTTGTTCCTGCTTCCTGGCAAGTTAGTCGAAGATCTCCATAACCGGAAGGACGGATAGCAAGAGATGGCTCCTATCAAGAGGGTTCAGCCAGAGTTGAAAAGGCAATGACAAATGTAGAGTCCTGCCAGACAGCCAGATAAACCAGGTACGTAAGAGCCAAAGCCAAAGTCCAGGAACAATCCAGTCAAGACAATCAAGCAGTAACAGCAAATAAAGAGAATCCAAGAAGGGTGGTTATGCAAAATTAAAGTCATATATAGCCCAGAAAGTCAAGTACAAATATCAGGACAGCAGGCACCATCTGGAGAGAGAAGATATGTTGTTTCCAACAAATGTATAAACCTCAGACAAGGATTATATAACTGGTCTTCAGGAGCCTTCTCCACAGCGCAGTTACAGAAATTTGATTAACTGCATTATTTGGGCTGCTAGAGGAAAAGCTTACCCTCAGGAAGACTTCCTACACCTGCAAAGTCTTCTCCTATGATTTAAGTTGGAGCTTCTGGCTGAGCTCCTTCCTTGATCCCCTGATATTCTTGGCAGGTGGTAGGAGGTCCTGGCTCGTTTCCCAGCTCTTTCTCCATCATCCTGCAGTCCTCGGGGGGGGGGTGTCCAGAGTCTATGCCAGTGTTGGTGAACCTATGGCATGGGTGCCAAATGTGGCAATCGGAGCCCTTTCTGTGGGCACCCAACCTCACCCCTTCACAACTCGTGTGTGTGTGTGTGTGTGTGTGTGTGTGTGTGTGTGTGTGTGT
>JAHTLZ010000015.1:45904584-45916351 GCA_023846285.1 Phrynocephalus versicolor | reverse complement strand
TTCTTTCTTTCTTTCTTTCTTTCTTTCTTTCTTTCTTTCTTTCTTTCAACATTGATTTCCATGAGGAATATGCTTTATAATCTAGAGTCAGAGGCAGGCTAAGAAGTCAGTGCTAGAACATTTAACAAACTCCTGGGAGGTGCGATGCAATGTAGATTGTGCCTCAGTTCAAAAGAACTGGCTAGTTGAAGTCCACATTGTAAGGCATGTTAAACAAAGACCATTATTTAGGATTCACCATACAGAAAGCACAAATGACTTTGCAAAAAGATGAATTGGCTTCATAAAGAATCAAAGGCATAACTCAGTCAGTTTATTGAAATACACTCGTGAAAAAGAGTGGGATGGGTTAGATTGGCATGTCTGTTTTCCCACTGGCATCTTTGAAATGTTCTGTTTGACCAGGCAGCTACTCTGGAAGGCCATCTGAATTAATCTATGTGAATTTAGAATCACCCTGAACTGCCATCAATCAGGCAACCACTGACAGATGATCTCCCTCTCAGAAAGCTGTCCCTGCAGAACATCTCTTTTGGGTGATGCACCGAAGTGACTGATGGTGTCAATTAAGCAAGGAGGCTTGGGAGCCTGGCGCTTAAACCCAAAATCTCCTTGCATATATTAGGATGCAAGAGCTCTGATGATATTTTGTTGTTGAAGGGGAACAAAGCAGGGCAACTGGAGGTTAGAGCTTTGTGGCAGCTTGCCTGTTGCTGCTGTTTTGACATGCAAAACACACGGATGCCTGTTTCCTTTACAGCTGATGCCCTTCGCAGCACTTGTAGATCTTAGAAGGCATTTTCTAAATGCCTTGGCAGAGCTCTTCAGCCACAAGTAAGCAGAGGCAATGGTGCAATTCCACAGAAGGGAATGGCATTGCCCCATCAGGCATTTACTGACTGCCTGATGCATTGACATGGAGCTGAAATGGGAGCTACTGTGGCCACTGGATGTACTTGATCTCATAAGATTAGGGTAAAAACTCACTTATTGGGTGGGATGAAGCAAGACACTGACTCTGAGTCAATTTACCTTATCAATTTACCTTTCTTATAAGCTGCTCTAAACATCATGGAAAGACAAATAAGCACACAAACATGTCAAACATGTCAACTGGTGTGGATGCATGGCAGTCTTTAGACAGACAGACAGGCAGGCAGGCAGGCAGACAGACAGGTAGATGATAGACGTGGAGACAGATGTTCTATGCCATCTGAGGCACACTTTTCACATATGAGGAACTAGAAGGTGATAAACTGAATAGGGAGTTGACCCTCCATGACCCTTAAGAAAGAATGGTTTGGCCAACTGTGACAGCAACAATCCAGATGCAGATGGATCCAGATATGGGTTGGCATAGACCTTCAGGGAACTGGGCTGGTCCTTAGAAGGCTTCTTTCCTCCTTTCAGGAGGGAATCTTCAGATCCTGCCAAATTGAACCCTAGTGTTGTCATGTCCATGTAGCATCAAGACTTGGTTCCTAAAATCAAACATCAGCAACCACAAAAATAAGGGTATGCTAGCCCTGAGGAAGGGAAGGGAGGATAATAACAGGAGACAACACTCAAGCCATTATATAAATCCATTTAACATCTACTGTACTCACTCTATTTTCAACTGATGTGCTGGCTGCATCACCCAACAAAAACAAAGATGTGATGAAAGAGAGAAATGCAATGCATAGAAAAATGACTAAATATGTGGCTCAGTAGAAGGATATGAAAGAAGTCACTGGGGATGCAGATAACTGTGAACAGCCTGAGTAAAGATGAAAAGAAATGCGAGCTCTCTCTCCCCCTCCCGGTGTCTAGTACTGAAGGGTTCCCAGTCAACTTAACATGCAATGAAGGAAATAAAAGCCACTATTTTTCCTGAGATCTTAACATCTTTCTGTGGAGTCTAGTGTCAGGGGAAGTGGTCTATAACCACATTGCTGGAAGGCAAACAAGAGATGAGGAGAGAAGCCCTGATGCCCTCCTTAGGAGTCTTCTGAGAAGTGTTTGGATGGACACAATGGGAGATAAGAGGCAGAAACAGCCAGGGTTTTCCCCACAACCCTGCATGGTTCTTCAATGCCACGACTACAAGTGCGTTTAATGTAACAGCAACAAGGCTAGTTCATAAACAAGATCAGTATTGACAAAGACTATTAATTAAGGCTAAAGAGGAAGATATGTCTAAACATAGAACTGCTGGAGGCTCCAAATGATTGATAGAGAAGAGGTAGTGCTTTCTTCTGTTAGGTATTTTATTTCACTCAGGCAGAACTAGTCATCATTAAAAATGGGATGCTAGGCTAAGTATTCATTTGGGCTCATTCAATTCGGATTTCCTTTTAGGGGAGGTGGAAGAGAAGCTGCCTAAATGATCCTTCCTTTACTCTCAGGGTGTCCCACAAAGTGGAATGTGTGTTTGTGACATAAATGAATGCTATTTTGTGCTAGTGATTCTGGCAAAAATAGATATTTTAAAATTGAAATTATACAATGTTTGAGCAGAGAGATTCGAGGTGTTATTTTTTTAAAAAAAGGATCCCAGATTCCTGAAGAAATGATGTGTGTGTGTTGCGTCGTTACAGTCGTGACCGACTCTTCGTGATTCTATGTCCATGGAGTTTTCTTGGCAGGAATACTGGAGTGGTTTGCCAGTTCTTACTCCAGGCGCCTACAGCACCTGGTATTCCCTGGTGGTCTCCCATCCAAGTACTAACCAGGGCCGACCCTGCTTAGCTTCTGAAATCAGGAGAGATCAGAAGTGCTTAGGCCATCTAGGCAGCTGAAGAAATGATAGCAATCTTTCAATGGGAGCACAATTGATACAAGGAAGCACTTTGAATCCTCCAAGATGGTACATGATCACATGTCTTCCAATACCAATACGGTGATAGGAAATCCACTTTTAAGGGGGAAGGAAAAGAAAAACTGAAATTTCCCATAACTCAGCAGTGATGGGATGAAGT
Organism: Phrynocephalus versicolor; assembly: GCA_023846285.1. Taxonomy (NCBI): domain Eukaryota; kingdom Metazoa; phylum Chordata; class Lepidosauria; order Squamata; family Agamidae; genus Phrynocephalus; species Phrynocephalus versicolor. Next base: position 45,913,391 of record JAHTLZ010000015.1, on the reverse strand, counting down.
TCTGGGTGTTTGGAGCATCATCTCAACACTGCTCAACTCTGAATGGGTTCAGCAGATTATGTCCACTCTTCCTAGGATCAACTAGCTCTTTTCTGGACAAAAGCGAGTAAAAGAGTAAACAAAGATCAAGTTTTACTAGTGATGGCACAGTGAAAGGGATTACAGTGGTACCTCTTAAAACCAATTTAATTCATTCTATGGGTCAATTTTTAAGAGAAAATTTTGTCTAACGAAACACGGTTTCCCATAGGAATGCATTGAAAATGAATTAATCCGTTCTAGAGGCTAGAATAAAGACAAAAATAACCACCACCACCACCACCACCCCGAGTACATGCACAACAGGTTTTTTGTCTTGCGAAGCATCCTATTGGGATTTTTTTTGTCATGCGAAGCATTCCTATTCCTGGAAATCTTTTTCTTCCTACAAGTTTTTTGTGTTGCGAGGCATTTGTCTTAAGAGGTACCACTGTACACCCCCTGCTCTGGTAACAGCCACTGTGAAATGGCTGCTGCTGATTATAGCTACCCTGCCTCCCTCTGTGTCTCCTTCCCCAGGATGCCCTGAGGATCGTCTTCTCCCAAGAGCAGCTACTCAAGGAAATGAACTTAAAGCTAGCCCCAACATACCAGTAGAGGAAGCTGCCTTGATCATGAGTCAAATTATTGGCCCAGTAATATCATTTCTGGCTGGTGGCGCTCTCCAAGGTGCCAGGCAGGAATCATTTCTTAAAGTCCTACCATGAGCTCTCCAGTACACCCTGGTAGTCTTCTAGTACTACATAGATATAGCCCTGGTTAGTTCCTTTGACACAATGAGATTAGATGATGTGCATTCAGTCTGTGACAAGCAACAGGTTTGTTTTTTGTAACCTGTGAGGGTATACTCACAGGTGACAGCACTGACTGCAATCTGAGAGCTAACCAATCTAATCTCGGGAGGAGGGGCAGACTACATGCTACAAGACATGTCCAAACTTCAGCCCTCCTGATGTTTTGGACCACAACTCCCAGACGTCTAAGCTTAGATTGCCAATGACAAAGGGCTGTGGGAATTGTGGTCCAAAACATCTGGAGGGCCAAAGTTTGGACATGCCAGAATCTCTGGTTCTTTTTTTTTTTTTTAGCAAAGAAAAACCAGCCAGCAGACAAGATTGTTAAACAGCTAGGGGGTGAAAAATAACCTTACCCTGCAACTATACTTGCTACACTGCCTAGAAAACGCTGTATAGGCCAACAACCACATTTCTTAAGATCCGTTTCCTTCCTGCTGTCTTCCCCCCACAGTTTTGGCTAATATTCCTCCTGTGCTGTCCCAGATACCAAACGACCATGTGAACCTTATCCAGATCTGTTTAAAGAAAGAGGTGGGGAGTAGAGCAGTTGGAGGCACTTTGCAGAAAAGGGTAACTGGGGAAGGACTGAATACCCCACCACCACCACCAATCCCTTCCCCCACCTGCTTTGCCAGCAAGGTAGAGGAACTCTCTGTCTTGTGTCACTTTTAAATGTGCAATGTGTTGTTTGGACCTCTTTCTTTAGAATGGACATCCATATATAGAACCAGGCTTAGTTTTCAACCTGCCTCCAAAACACCCTTTCTTTAAACCTGAACATTTACTTCCTACACAACACAGCCCTACCTTTTTGATAGTCCCCTGCACCAGAAATCATTGACATCCTGATCATAAGCTGCCTGGCTGCTTGGGTGGTTGTGTTGTTGCAGATCAGAAGGCCAGGAGCTGTTGTCTCCAGAGGAAGGCAGAGCTATACAGTATAGCTTTAAACATTTGGAGAAGGGTCAAAGTTCAGTATCAGAATGCCCATTTGGCATTTTCTATCTGGTACTTGGCTTTCCCATTAAGGCTCTCAGGCAACAGGCCAGAAAATGATTTGAGGCTGCATTAACAGAAGCATGGTCTCCAAATCCTACAAGGTGGCCATCCCTCTCTATGTTTGGCACTGGTCAGGCCTTATCTTGAGCACTGGGCTGGACACAGGATGCTGACAAATTGGAAGAAGTTCAAAGGAGGGCAGCCAGGATGATCAGCAGACTGGAAATCAAACCCAGTGACGAAAGAGAGATAGAACTGGGCATGCTTAGTCTTGAGAAAAGAAGACTGAAGGGAGGATAGGATAGCACTCTTCAAATCCTTGAAAGATTATATCGTACAATGGAAGAAGAGGATCTGCTCTCAGTCATCCCAGGGTACAAGACACGTAATAATGGCCTCAAGCTAAGGGAGTCAGATTTTGGCTGACTATCAGGAAAAATTTCCTAATTGTTAGAGTGGTGTAATAATGGAACCAATTGTGTCAGGAGGTGGTGAGTGCTACAATGATGGAGGCATTCAAGAGAAAATTAGACAACCATCCACTGGTTGTCCATTTTGCTTTAATTTGGAGCCCTACACTGAGCAGGGGTTGGAGTCAATGACCTTATAGGCATTGTCCAACTCAAGCATTCTATTATCTCCTCCTGGCATCTCATTCAGTCAATGCCAATCAGACTAGAGTTTGTATACTTCTGTCCATATGCAGATTCCAGCTAAAAAATCAGAAGAAGACTGAGACTTAGGAGGAAAGACATGAAAGAACTAGAGGAGATTGTCAAGTGTAAGGATGTGTCACTGGAGACCAAGACCAGGTCTCAACTATTGTATTTCCAGTTATTATGTACAGATGTGAAATACAGAAAATGAAGAAAGCTAATGGGAAAAATACTGATTCATATGAAATCTGGTGGTGGAGGAGAGCTTTGCAGATAGACTCAGCCTGTGGGGGTGGACCTTTGGCACTCCAGATATTTCAGACCACAACTCCCAGAATTCCAAGCCTGCATTGCCAATGACAAAGGACTGTGGGAATCCTGATTGAAATGGATCAAGAGCATTGGTTTCATCCAGAAGCCCCTGGAGCTGATCCACCACCACCCTCTTGACAACTTTGCTGATAAATGGAACTTGTCAATCTGGTCTTCCAGCAGATTCATTTTCTTACAAATTGGCCTAATGAGTGTCTCATTGAAGGCAGGGGGAACCCTGCACTCCCAGAGAGAGTGATTAATTATTGGAGCGGCCCATTTGGTGGTCACCAGCCTGGTTGCTTTTATAAACCAGGCCGAGCAAGGGTCAAGGGAGGAGGTGTTGGCATGACAGCAATCAAGGATCCTGTCCACTTCAGATGATGTCACAGGTTCAAAGGTGGTCAAGATAACTGGGCAAGGCAATGCACCAGATGTCTCTGCTCAATCTACTGTTGTTAACTGGAGATCTAGGTCTTTCCAGAGCCTGGGTGAAAAATTGTTTTCTGAAGCCAAGGAGAGTGGGGAGCAGACATACCTCTGCCAAAAGGAAATTCCACAGTGAGGTAGACAGTCATGAGAAGAACTAGTTGCTAGATAATGATTTTTAGCCTCCCTTGAGGTGGCCAACCACAGCGTGGGAGGTGTGTGTGTCGGATGGGAAGTCCATCTGAGATTGAGGTGTAGCAAGGTCTCAAACAGTTCAGGCATTTGTATGTTAGCATTAACTCCCAGTGGTGTAGCAAGGTTTTGGGGGCACCTGGGGCCAAAGTTGTTTTTTGTACCCCTCCAGCCCTCCCCAACTCCATCCCATCCCCCCAACAATCCTGCAGGCACGAGGCGTGTGTGGGGCACGTGTGGGGCGTGCGTGTGTGCATACGTGTGTGTGCGCACATGCACTTTAGTACGTGCACGCTTTACCTTTCCTGCGTGTGGCAATGAAGAGTTGTAGGAGGAGGAGGAGGAGGAGGGTGCAGCAGCCACCACTCTCGCACACCTGCCTGCTTGCAGCTGGACTCAGAGATGGTGGGGGGTGGGGGCAGGGGCAGTAGGCGATTTGGCACCCCCAAATTGCTGCGCCTGGGGCACCCTGCCCCCCTTGCCCTCTCCACACCACACCCCTGTTAACTCCTTCAACTTGGCCTAGAAGTATACACGAGTGCTAGACTCAATAAGTCCCAAAGGCAGGGCAGACCAAGGTGGCAATTCTACTAATTTGGATATAATTTTTAAATACAAGCACAGCATCCCCTGCCTGGTCTTCCAACATCAACACTGCAGGGGCTGAGCTGATACCTGAAACTGAGTATCAAGCCATGAATGAGCATGCCCAATTTCATTCTGGGACTTTAGAGTTATTCCATTACACACAGAGAGATGGGAGGGAGGGGGGGAGAGAAAGACTTACAAACAAACAATGCAAGTGTAACTACAGATCAGTCCCAAGAAAGGCTTTTTGCATGGCTACTGTATTTTTATTTGACTTGGTGAAACTGGATGTATTTATCTTGGATGAGGATTTTAAGTTTGCACAGAGTTAAGTCTTGCAGCTGATGGCTGGTGGCTGCACCTGAAAACTGCACCCTGAGATTCTTTGCCTTTGCCATTAAGTTAAAACAGTGTGACACAATGTGGAGTAGTAGATTCTTTATTCCCAGGAAGCGCAGCCAATGAAGAGCAGAAAGGCCCGGGATGGGTCGGGAAGACTTGTTAAGGGTACCCTTTCTGTTGTTTTACTTATTACACACCGGTGAAGGAGGGGGAGGATAAGAATCAAAAGGGATGTGTGGTTGCTGTTTTCAGTTTGTAACATTCATTCTACCTTTTTTTTTTTTAGATGATGGAGGAAAATAAAAAACCAAACTGAATGGCAGTTACTATGTCAAGAGAAATGCAAAAGGAGATAAATAGGCATAGTTTCCCCACCCACATACACATATAGGGTCTATCTTGCATCTGTGTAAGGCCAAGCTCCTTTTGTAGGTTACCCACAGGTGATTCTGTGTTTGCAGGGGTGCTGCAAATCCACTCCCCATTTTAGTCTTAACTTTACAGGAGGCACCTTATGCGCTGAATCTATTTGGGGGAATCTGATTACACATCTCAAATATTTTCTGCAAATTTTGACCTATAGAAGACAGAGCAAGCTCGGCACCCTTGAAACTGGAGCCAGCAGTTAACCCTGAAGTTACCTTTATGGTGAAAATCCTCTTGCAGGCTAGTCCTCTGGTATCCTTGGTAGAACAGGATCCCATGGAAGGATCCTGCACCGTTTAACCCTTTCCCCACCAGTGTTGCCCCAGTTGGCGTACGGAAGGTGAGGTGAAGCGGTACAAAAAAAAAATTAAAAAAATTACTGCAGTGCAGAATTAAGAGGTAGGGGCTGATAACCACTAGGGATTAATCCAGATGTAACAGTGTACTAGATAGTGCACTGACCATTCTTGCTGCACGATGAACAATTTCGATGGCACAACCTAAATACTGAAAGACAGTGAAAGAGTGATCATGTGGAAGCTCAGCCTGCCCAGTCCTGCATTCTGGCGGAAGCCTCCACTGTCTTGAAAAATCCATTCAACCTGGAATGTGGAAACTGAAGGTTTTCCTTGGTCAGATGTCTTGTGGTCGCTTCTTAACCTGCGTTGCCAGATTAACCAGAAGGTTTCCTGTCCCTCCACAAAGTGGACAAACCTGAGTCCTGCAACAGGTGTGGCATGTGGGTTGTTGGGGACCAGGGAAGTGAAGTGGATGGAGGGAAATCTCTCAGGTTTGGCTTCAGCAGGGTGCAGCTTCTCATTTTAATCAAACGTCCTGCAGTTGTCTAAAAACCGGGCAAGGTATCTTTCTCGTAGTTAAATTTAGCACACTCGAACAGTATGCTTCCGCTGCCAGTTTGAAGTCGCTGTAGCTTGGTAAGAATCTGCTTGTTACAGAATATAGATTTTGACAACCTGTATCCATTTCGTCAGTTCATGGTTTTTGTCATGACCAAGGTGGTTCAAAGAAATCTATTTATGATCGGACGATATATGAACAGCTTTCATTCTTTCTTTTTTTTAAGGCTTATAGACAACCAAATCAACTTTGCTTCACTATTGCATTGTTGGGGTAATTTGTTGGCATGTACGTTTGTTGCTGGATTCTTATTGGTTGCTAGAACCATGTTTCAGTGCTCGTTACATTGCTGCTTCTTTCTTTAAAGGTTTTTCATCTTTTGTGTTTCCTTATCCTGTCAGTAGGTCCTGATTTCCAAACAAATCAAAGGGAAACACCCTTTGATTATATATCATACTTTTCACTCTATACTATAAATTTCAGAATATTCACAAGGCAAATAGCAATTATATCCATGGCAGGATATCTAGAAAGCAAATCCAACAGAACTTCTTTAAATCTGGGCTCTGTAAATAACTGATGGCAAACTTCCAGGTCCTGTTTTTATTACGTATATTTGTTGTGCAGTTTTTCCTCCTTGATGGCAACAAAATTGGCAAATGAGGCAGAGATAATCTTGTAAGGCAAGGTAGATTATGTTCCCTTTCCTCACTAATGTTAAAAGGTGTAGACTAATTGTCGGTAGCCCCTTGTTTCACATTCCCAGGTAAAGCCACAAGCAATAATACCATGACCCTTGGACCACGGTCGGCAAAGCCCCCCCTGATCCAGAGGTTAGTTGAGGACGCCTCCAAAGAGTCCCTTTTATGAGCGTTGCTGGGTGGATCTGGAGGAAGTTGCAACCCAGCAGCAATTGGAGGCCCCTGCTTTGCCCACGGTAGGCTTTGAAAGTGGCCTACAGGAAACAACAAATTGCTTTGCTGGATCAGATTCTGGGAGATTTGGCTCATCGGGTCCATCATGCTGTTGCAGCAGCAGCCAGCCAGAGATGTCTGGCAGGCCACAAAGCAGTGCACAGTGACGATGGCATCCCTTTCATGGGTCTCCTTTGTCGGACCTCTATCTAATACGCGACAGCTAGCAACTACTAATGGAACGGCCTCCCATTAACATAATTAAAATTGTAAACCGCCCAGAGAGTGCTTGAAGTGCTATGGGGCGGTACATAAGCAGAACACTTTGCTTTGCTTTAATTGGGCATATCTGGCGATTGGAAATCTATAGCCACGGAGCTGCCTGTGCAACCAGTGAGAAAAGAGCCTGCATTTTCCCTTGCCTGGAGGAGAGGTGAGAGCCATTACTTCGCCCTTCTCTGTGTGTTAACACCCACTGCTTGCAGTGCTGTTTTCTAATCATTGTCCAAAAAAGTTACATTTTCTTTTTTTAGTTGAGGAATCCCAGGATTCCTCAGCCAGTGTAGCTACTATTGATCTGAAAAGGCTGTCTCCCCGGCTTCGTTGTCAGTTCTGTTCTTTACAAGTTGAGATACTTTTGAGATCTCAGGGGTGAGAGGATTGATTGTTGGAGACTCGGCCTGCAGAGGTACAGAAGCCACGTCAACCTGTGGAGTCAACCTTTTGAAACTTGGAATGACCACCACTTCCCCGTTTATAAAGGAATCATGTCCCTACTCATTTCTTAAAAACTTAAAGAGGGCAAGGTTTTTAAAGAAAAGAAAAACTTGGGATAGGAATGGTGATAAAAGTCTTAATTCTAGCTAACTACCTGTACATACTCGAGCACAAGTCGACCCAAGTATAAGTTGAGGCCCCTTATTTAACCCCCCAAAACTGGGGAAACTTATTGACTCGAGTATAAGTCTTGGGTGGGAAATGCAGCAGGGCCTCGCAGCTCCTCCTTTGTGAGCTGGGGGAGCAGTGTGTGATGTTTAAAATAACTTTTAGCCACCGAGGGAAGCACCTGCCTAGGTGGCTGAAAGTCATTTTAAACATTGTGCGCCACTGCCCCGTGATGCAGATGGGGGTCAGGAGAATCGACGTGCGATGTTTAAAATGACTTTTAGCCACTGACCCAAGCACTTGCCTCAGTGGCTAAAAGTATTGACCCGAATATAAGTCGAGGGCCCCCTTTTTCAGCCCAAAATTAGGGCTGAAAAACTAGACATATTAGAATATATATAGTAAGTTGGATTTATTGGGGCCCATGGCTGCCCCATTTATCTCTAGAATGAAAAGACAAAACGTCTCCTTCCTGGAGGGAAAAGAGATGAGGAAGATGAGCAACAAGGAGGGTTGATTACATTACTGCATGTAATTCATTGCTTCCCAACCTTGGCTCGCCAGATGTTCTTAGGACTACAACTCCCAGTATTTTATTAACAGTTGTAGTCCCAAGAACATCTGGGGAGCCAAGCCTGGGAACTACTGATCAAATAGATATACAAATCACAAAATAGCACAAGCAAGGGTTTTTGAAACAGTTTTAGCATGAAGTTGCTTCTTCACACAGTAAATGACGGCTTCTGTTTATAAAATCACACGACAGCCCCTTTCCATCCATATCCCGAGACAGGCATCTATGCGGAGTCCTCAGGGTACTGCAATGTTATTTGCATGCATTCAATTGATTACAAGACAGATGGTTAATCAGATAAAACAAATTTTGACAACATGGTTCATAAAATTAAAGCCTCTCCATATATTTAACTATTGCCTTTACTGTAATATCTACACTTTGCTGCTGTACCAAATTATCCCTAGGACATTAGGAATATATATAAGAATGTTTGGCATTAAAAAGGAACTACTTCTTTACCTCTTTTTTTTTCTTAACCTACTATTAGGCGAGCAGTCCAGTTTGTTACCACATTTAAAGGAACAGTGCCAACACTTCTATGCTGCACGTGTAAAACTCTGATCCAGTCCAACACTGGATAACAGCAGAAGTCTTGTTTTTCAAAATAAAATAAAATACAATAAAAATACCTCTAACGCTGGCAGACCAGCATCACCATTTCTGGGCACATTCACTGGCTCTTCCTACTTGTTTTTGAGTCCTGGATATTCCTTATTGTAGTTAGGTGGTGCACCAGTCATCTTGATTATCTATCTATCTATCTATCTATCTATCTATCTATCTATCTATCTAT
>JAHTLZ010000015.1:45874597-45897097 GCA_023846285.1 Phrynocephalus versicolor | reverse complement strand
TCTCACTGTAGGTAGACAACATAGAGCAGTGATGGCGAACCTTTTAGAGACCGAGTGCCCAAAATGCAATTCAAAACCCACTAATTTTTTTTTTGCAAAGTGCCAATACAGTAATTTAACCTGTATACAGGTGGCTATGAAGGGGTGATGTCGGGTGCCCACAGGAAGGGCTCCAAGTGCCACCTTTGGCACCTGTGCATAGGTTCGCCATCACTGACATAGAGTAAAACTGCCCCGAGTGCACTGTTTTAAGCTCCATCTTTTAAAAGTAGAGTATTTCATAAGAAGTACTCTAAAATTAGTACATGGTGATGGGTGTTGTCAACAGCCTAGAACTTTCAGGGACACCTCTGTGCTTTTACCTCAGGTGAGATGGCAGGGTGAGGCCTAAAGAGTCTCATCTTGTGACTCAGAAGAATCAGCAAAATGAGAAAGGCAAAGATACCTAACAGAAGCACTGATGTGTGAGACCGACAGAGCAACTGGGCTTGTTATAGCAGCTTCTGTGACTATTAATGCCATGTCCATTATAATCGCCTGATTGCTTCTTTTGCCATTTCAGTAACCTTGGCCTACGAGGAGCACATACTTACATACACAGAGTGGATTTGGCTCAGACTGGTGACATCTGGAGCATAAATCTGAACATAGTTGCTCTTCCACATCTTGGCTGCCCAAATAAGAGATGTTCTGAAAAACATATAATATAGCCCAAAGCAATAGGATTTTAGGCATTTTTAAGATGTAATATGCTACACAGAGAGCTTTTGTAAAATAAAACATAAAAGAATCAGATTTATTGTATAAAGAAATACTGTAATGCTAAGCATACCATACTTATTAAGACATAGTTTACTGAACACGGTGGACCTTTCTTCTGAGTAAACATGTTGGACAGTCCATGGTGATACCAGTTTTTGCTATTGTTTTTGAGAAACAAAAGCCATAAAATAATATTGGAGAATTCACAAAGCACCCAGTTGAGCTGGCCACTGCTATACAAACTTTTCAGACTGAGGAATTGAAGGTGAGAATGAAGTAATTTGCTGAACACCATCTGAATTTGGATACACCTCGATTCAGTCAGGCCATGAAGACTCTTCACCCAAGCCAAGCCTCCTTGGGTTGCAGGGTAGGGAATCAGAATAGATTCTTCATCCCACTCCTATCCTGAAATGTCTTTTTCTAATAATTTCTCAGAGACCTTTCTTCTAATACCACAGGGTTCAATTTGTGTACCCCATGTGAGTGCCCTGGTAGTACATGCTCTCGTTTCTGATGTATGGCATCACTCTGAATTAGTGACCTCCAAAAGGTCCTGGAAGGAACAGTCCTGCTCAGACCCTGCAAACTCAAGGCCATGGCTTCCTTTCCAAAGTAATTCCATCTCGTATTTAGTTTATCTCGTTTCCTGTAGCCCTCAACTTCTCCCAGCATTATTGTCTCTTTGAATGGGCATGGACTTCTAATGATATGCCCAAGTACAATATCTTATGATTTTCATTGCTAGAGAGTCTTCAGCCTTCTGTTTGATCTAGCGTCCCTTTGTTGGGTTTTCTGGTGGCCCATAAGATCTCTGCCATATGTCTCAGCTTTAAACGACCATTGTCGTTTGGATTACGGTTGTCCCTGCCAACATTGGAGTTCCTTGCATTCTTTCATGGGTAGAGGAAAGGGTAATGGTTCCTTGGCTTCCTGCCAGTGGACAAAGCATTGGTGAGACATGGGCGTGCATGTGCTTATACATGTGTGTAAGTGCCTGCGTGCGTGTGGAGGTGTGAATCTCAGTCCTAGAACGAGCATCCCATGCCATTCTAGGGGCCAAACATTTGGTATACCACACTGCTCATTCCTAAGACAGCCGCTGCCGCTAGCTTGAATTATTTTGAATGCAACTCAAACGCTGCGTCCCAGTAGATGTCAACATTTGTTTCGCTAACTAGAACAGCTGAACATACAATTAAACTGATCCTTCTTGGTGTGGGAGGGAATTTCCTCTGCAATAGATTCCACTTCAGTTGTCAGACTGTATTGGTTGGTTGTGTGTTCCTTAGCATCCTTCCGACCTGGTGAGTTCTTTCAAACAGGCGTAGCTCTTACCTCAACCTGAGGGTCTCTAGATGTGCCTGGACTGCAACTCCCAGAAACCCCTTCCAGCACAGCAAGTGGTGGAGGCTTCTGGGAGTTGCAGTCCAGGAACATCTGGGGACTCACAGGTTGAGAACCACTGCTCTGGCAGGTGATTGAAGTGCTTGACCTTGCTAAGCTGTAGTTACGAGAACGAACTCGACCTCTGTGGGGCTCCTTGTTGCTTGAGCATATGCTGACATGTGGGATACAATTACATTCTGTCACGTCCATTCCAATTTATGGCAACCCGTCTTTCCATGGTGTTCTAGCCTTAGGGTACTCAGAAGTGATTTGCCGCCCCTTCCTTCTTAAAGGCATTCTCTGACTGTGCATCTTGCCCAAGGCCAGACAGGTTTGATCTTCTCCCTGGAGACACAGTGGGGAATCTAACTCCTGATGCATGTGCTGAAGTGCAGGACAGCAGCTCAGATTTTAGCACCCTCAAGCTGCAGCTCCTATAGTTTTAAAAGTGCTACAGCACTTACAAGTCTGCAGCTTGTAAATACAGCTTACTGGTGTTGCTGCATTCCCATGCAATGGTCTGCTTCTTGCTGAGACCGTTTGCCGCTGTGTACCCTAAGCACATCCAATCTCGCCTGATTTCGGAAGCTAAGCAGGGTCGGCCCTGGTTAGTACTTGGATGGGAATACTAGGTGCTGTAGGTGCCTGGAGTAGGAACTGGCAAACCACTCCAGTATTCCTGCCAAGAAAACTCCATGGACATGGAGTCACAGAGAATCGGTCACGACTGTAATGACACAACACACACACACGCACACACAAATGCAAGACCAAGCTATAGGTCAGTGATGGTGAATGTTTTAGAGACCGAGGGACCAAATTGCGATTCAAAACCCACTAATTTTTTTGCAAAGTGCCAATACAGCAATTTAACCTGAATACAGGTGTCTGTGAAGGGGGAGATGTCAGGTGGCCACAGAAAGGGCTCCGAGTGCCACCTTTGGCACCCGTGCCATAGATTCACCAACACTGCTATAGGTGATACCTTTATAGGCCACGAATAAAAATAATAATAAAAGAAACCATTGCAAGCTTTCGTGGACAATGATCCACTTATTCAAAGCAAGTACCAAAAGTCTATCCAGGGCAAATGGTACAGTTTGTCAGGAGATTATTCTTAGATGGAAAGTTCTTGGCAGGCTGATTTTCACCAGGCATGTTTGCCTCCGATGAGGTGGGAAGCAGCTGGGATGTTGTTAATTTGCTGAAGCCAAGGAGTGGGCTTCATACCCCATTCTGTCAAACAAAGGCCGTTACTTCACGAGCCGCTCGCTTCGCGGTAAGCCGTCATTTGCGTGCGAACCGACCGCTTCAGTCCGCACGCTCCTCCCTTTTGGCTGCGATGTCACCCCGACCACGCCCCCTTTAGCGTGCTCCAACCGGGGCAAGTGATGCCCCTGGTGGAGGACGGGAATCTCTTCGCTTCGCATCTCGCTTCGCACCCAGCGCCACGTGTGGTCTCAGTTTTTGGCTTTTATTTCAAGTTTTTTTAAAAAATATTCAAACAGGGATATCGATGCATCGCTATATTGTTTCATCGCTTTGCGCTGTTACTTCCTCGCTCAAGTAGCAGCGGCGGCGGCGGCGGCGGCGGCGGGCGCAGGAGGAGCCGCTGCTGCCTCGCCCGGCCAGAGCAGGGCACCCGGGGCAGGCAGCGTGCAAGCGGCGGAGGGCGGGCGGCTGTGCCATGCGGGGCTCCCCCCGAGTAGCGGCGGCGGCGGCGGCGGGGGGCTGCCAATGATGCCAGGAAACAAAACACAGGATCGTACAGTAACCACGCTCTGTCGTGAATGACAGCCAAGCATTGATGCATCGATACACCGGTCCCTTTTTTTAAAAAAAAATCAAAGAACGCGGGAAACGGGGGAAGAACATCAGTGCTTTAATGCGAATGGAGCTCGTGAGGTCATTCTCGATTCGAACGGAAAAGCGGCCCGCGTGAGTACAGGGAAAAAGGGGTGGGGGCGAAGGGAGACCACGTGATCGCCTTCGCATTCAAAGCGAAGGCAATCACGCTGCGAAGCGAAGAGCCTCGTGAAGTGACGGCCAAAGCGACATAGGTCCGTGTAGCTACGGAAATGTCTTCCATTAAGGTGAAGTGCAGCAGGTCACTAGGGGGACATAGGAGAGGCCACGCACAACAACTGTGTCTTTTAAAAGAAGGAAATATCTGGAGGTTCTGGAGAAGCTGGGGAGCATGGGTACCTACTAAGCCAGGATTGTCCAAACTTTGTCCCTCCAGATGTTTTGGACCACAACTCCCAGAATTCCAAGCCTAGATTGCCAATGACAACGGACTGTGGGAGTTGTGGTCCAAAACATCTGGAGGGACAAATTTTGGATACCACTATACTAAGCAAAGTGACACTGGACATTTTAAGCTAACACACATCTTCCCTGGCTGTTGACAAACAGCCAAACAAAATGGTAGGTGAAGCCAGAGCCAAAAGTATGTTGGCCAGGGCCAAGTAATTCTGACGGTGTCCCCATCTTTACTATTGGCCCTTGGTATTGGCGCCAGCATGGTGTAGCAGACAGAGTACTGGACTCTGTTTTAGGAGATCTGGGTTCAAATTCCCTGCTCAGCCATGGGGAAAATCATTGGAACAGTGGCAATGGCAAAACCATTCCTTAAATATTTCATGTACCTTAGAAACCCTATTAGTATCATCAACATTTGGATGGGACTTGGTGGCATATAACACATATAGGACAGCACGGCACAACAGGAAGTCTGCTCCTGAATGCCTCTCAACAACCAGAATGAAGAAGATGGATCTTGAGCACAGGGAGACTGGGAAAAAATTGAAGAAAGGCAGCTGCATATTGGAGGCAGCCAGAGATGCTGGAAATCACTATAAGCAGACCAACTGTTATTTCAGGGAAAGGGGGTTGAGATTGCTTCTCACCCTCAGCCTCCTGAAATGTATATCTTACTGAGTACTGATAGGACTGTTAATAAAATACTGCTTAATATAACTGAATAGAGTCTATTAGAATGGCTGCTATTGCTTCTACTGGACAAGAAGCCACAGCCTCGGAATCATTCTGGGCTGTAAAGCAGAAGCCAGTGTGATCCCCGTAGAGGTGTCTGACAGGCTGCGCTGGGGAGCAGGATACTCTGGTAAATGGATCTTGACGGACTCAGCAAGGTTCCACTTGCGGCCTTCACTTTCTATTGCTGGCAAACAGCAACTGGCTATACTGAGCTTTGCTCCTGAGGAGGTCCTTCATCCAAGTCCAGCATCTCCAGTCCTCAGCATTCACTGGTTGGATCTGCTGCAATCAGTTCATGTGACTGCATTTCTGTGGCAGGTTTGTAAGACGGCGGCAAGTAAAATGAAAAGCCAGACCAATGCTATGGGATCTGCAGGCTTGGGGAACTTCTGATCATTCTCCAAATGTGGATTAATTGCAACTCCCATCATCCAATTCCCCCAACTGGGAACATGAAAGAGTTCCCTCTGTTTTGTCTTTCTTCTTCTGTCCATGATAACTCTCAATCTTATTCACAGGCTTTGTTTAAGTGCAGGTCCAGCACAAGAGGCAGCTCTGTGTTTGCCATCCAAGGACTAGCCTATCAAAGTACAGAGAGTCTCATCACTAGATGGTTGGCCAGAGGGTGATGAATGGAACACAACAGTGCCAGGCAGCCACCTTCTGCATTAGTGAAAGAACTATACCCATCAAGAGAAACACAACTCTCCTTTCAATATAAGGTCTGCCTAGGTCTGTTTGTCAGAAACATTTTTAAAGTCAGCTCATGGGCACAGGGATCCATGTATGCATTTAATAGACCCAAGTTTATACACAACTCCTAAGCTCCGCTGCAAATGGCTCCCAGCTCCGGAGCTTAAAAATGTTTCCCCACCAGCTCCGGAGTTTAGAGGAAATTAAGTGCGACCCCGCCCACCTAAGCGCGACCCAGCACACTTTTCTTGTACCTGCTCTTGTGAGGTGAAAATTCCTTGATGTGGATATGCTGGGCTCTCCTCGCTTCTTTTTGTTGCTGTTTTTTGCCTCCCGCCCCTTTAAGAGAAGGAATCAGGAAGTGACGGGGCTCCCCGGCAGCTTCCACCGGCACCGGGAGGTAAGCCTTTATTCTTTTGTCCCTTTTTTGCCTCCCTCACCTCACAGACAGGAGCAAGGAAGTGCGGAGGGGTGGGGACGGAGGAACAGCAACGAACCCCCAAGATCTCTGGTCTGAATTTAAGGGGCCAGCGGATCTTAGGGGTCATGTGAGGTTGCGAACCACTCCCTTGCCCAAAAAAAAGGCATTTGGGAGTAAGGTCAGCAATTATCCAATACAATGGGGTTTAGGAAGGGTGTTTTTTTAAAAAATAACACCTGTATAATTTCATCTTTTAAGCAAGCTTGAACACTATCTTTTCTAGGGAAGCATCTAGACCTCCTGTCCTTACCAAAACAGCCTTTTCCTCTGCTCACCTGCTGTTATGAGCCATGAATGGCAAAAATTCAGCACTGGTGTATTACAGTAGCTCTCACCTTGCCAAAGATCCCGGAGAGATATCCCACTGAAATCTTTTAGTTTATGTGCAGGTATAGAGAACTATCTCAGTTCCCAGGCTGTTGACAAACACTTCTTGGCTCATCTGACCAGGAGCATGGACTTGGTGCAGGGGCAGGCAAACATTCCCTCTTATATTCCTAGATGAAGCCCAATGACATAAGGAGGATTTTTGTGTGTTTCCTACTGGGAAACTGAGATTTTCCTATATGGTGGTATGGCTGCCAAGAAGCAACAAATGACTCAGAAGAAAAGAGGAAACATAATACTTATTCCAATGCTTGCCCCAGGTGTTTGGAGGCATTGGGCTCGGTGCCCTTGGGGGACCCTCTTTCTATGGGACCCCCTCTTCTCCTTACAACAATAAGGAAAAGAAGGAGTAGGGGGGCAGAAAGTTTCAAAGAGCAGATGCACTCATGGCAGGTGCCCCAGAGGCACCCATCTCTTGAAGAGCAAAAGGCAACACAGTGTTCAGGGCATCTGTTTCAGGCACATTTCATGTTTAAGGCATATGATTAATTATTTTTAAATATTGTAATCTATGACTATTTTGTAAACTGCCCCAGGTAGTGCAGCTTGCACTAAGGGGGTGGTATAGAATAACAAACAAACAAATAAAATGTTTCAATATGAAAATATTTCAAGTGTTTGCTGACATTTATATATCTCATACCATTACAAGGGGCCAGGACAAACTAGTGCATGAAGTAGCTGATGCATTGCACATGAAACATATTTGTGCAAAGGGAAAAGAGTATGTACACTAGGACCCCGGTATCCGCTGGGAATTGGTTCCAGGCCTTCCCATGGATAATGAACACTGTGGATAAGAGAGAACGCCAACCCCTGCCCCAAAAAAGCTGCTGTTTGTGACAGTAGCTTGCTTTGCGGCTGCTGGGTTAATTATTTAATTTTTCCTGACAGTAGCTTACTTTATGACTGCTATTTTGAGACAGTAGCTTGCTTTACAGCTGCTTTTTGTGACAATACCTTGCTTTGTGGCTCCTGAATAATTTAAAATTTTTAATTTGCCAACCATGGATAACTGAATCAGTGGATAATGAATCAGTGAATACGGGGGTCCTACTGTACTGGTAAAAACAGAGATCAAGAGAAGTGCTATGAAACTGTCAACAGCCAGGGAACCACCTGCTTGTGAGTAGTATGGATTTATAATCCACCTGTGAAGCATAAGAGAAGATGTACACTGTGAGCAGTGAGATGAGAGGTTGTGAAATGGGGCAGGTGTTTGCCATAGAGAGGGCACAGGAAGAAGCAGCAGAGCAAATGCGCAAATGTGAATCCTCCAGAAGCGGATTCACATGCTCTGGTCCCCTCTAAGTAGCTTCCTCCCAGGAAATTTTTAAAATGTCTTCAGGGTGCATCTGGTTGCTTGATACACATATCCAATGGGTAGACATCAACATACACACAGAATGAAATATTTCTCACAGATACTTCAGCACCTTGACATTTTAATGCTGAGTTCGCCTCACCTGGTCTCGAAACAAGGCAAGATAGGTGGACAAAAAAAAAACCCAGGGACCTCTGGACTTTATCTTCATCAGGTACTTGCATATAAAAGAAGTGTGAAAGGAACTCTTTCGGGGAGGCTGAAAGGTGTCTACTTCTAAGCATATTCAGACTACCTTGTTTTTGTTGCCAACAAAAGTTTACTGAGAATTATTCTTTTTTTTTTGCCCAATCTTGTTTCCTGGAGGTGAACGATGGATAAAAAGCCTGATTTGGTAGGGCCTGCATGGGATGTACACTCCTGTGTAAAAAAGGAGTTGCACAAGACACCTGCGTGGCAATAGGTTATCACAAGGAGGATTACAAGGTAAAAAAACACCTGTGCCTTGGTTGGACCAATTGGCTTTCAGCGAGTCTCATGTGAGCCATGTTAAAAGAGATGGAAATAACTTGTCCTAAACATGTAGTGGGAATCCCAGTGACAGACACAACTATGGAGCTGCAAGCCAAACACATATGCCAGTGGTTTCCTGCCAACGTCCATTCGGTTTCTCCATTCTATTGGAGTGGCTTCAGGTTTCAAGGCATTAGGAAAATGCCAATGCTACCAATAGCTGCCTAGATGCCCTAAGCACATCCGATCTCGCCTGATTTCGGAAGCTAAGCAGGGTCGGCCCTGGTTAGAACTTGGATGGGAGACCACCAGGGAATACCAGGTGCTGTAGGCGCCTAGAGGTGGAACTGCCAAACCACTCCAGTATTCCTGCCAAAAAGACTCTATGGACATGGGGTCATGAAGAGTCGGTCACAACTTTAACAACACAACACACACACAACGCAATGCTATCAGGGAAGGCCTGCTCCTCCTGATGAAACTAGGGCTCTTCAGTGCTTCCTGTATGTATCAGGGCTGACAGTTTATCATAGGTATCAGCTGAATTGTCAGCTGTGACTTCACAGGGGTAATAAGAAATGCACCCTTGTACCCCACCTCCAGCCAGCCATGCCTGTTTTCTTCTTATTTATTTATTTATTTATTTATTTATTTATTTATTTATTTATTTATTTATTTATCCATTCATTCATTCATTCACCTGGCAGCGAGGTCACTCTGGGCAGTTTGACATTATTTCTGAACTTGGATCTGTTTCCCTCCTAAGCTGTATTTTATATTTCTATGGTCAGAGCTTTTTCACTGTTTACCAAATCCTTTCTTTTCATTTTCCTTCTGAAAGATACAGTGGCTCTTTTCTAAGGAATGCCCCACATATGCCCACCTCCCCCACCAAAAAAAGAATATAAACCCAAAAGAACATATGGCCTTCTATCCTCAAAACAAAGCTCCTTGTCCCCCCCCCTTTCCTCCTCGCTTTGCAGGGCCATCCTCCATTACGTGGTCCTTCCCCTCCTTCCCCCTCATGCGACCAATGCCAGATCAGGCCTAGAGGGAAATGGAGTAAGAAAGATAAAGTCAAGTTGCTCTCATTACTTTTATGCAAACCTTTAATGAAACACAGACGTAGGATTCTTTCTGATTATCTCTACCCAAATTATAGCCTCCTCAGGGCAGTTCTGTCTTCAGAAGCTTTTGATGCATTGGTATTAGATAATTGGGGCCAATTCCTGCTGGCAGCCATCCAGAGAGCATTTAACACTAACAACTGCAGGATGTACTGAGTAGACTTTGAGCCCCTAGAGGGGAAACAATTAAAACTACTAATTGATGCTGCCTGTTACCTTTCACCCCCTCCTCTTTTTCTTCTTCCAGGTATGGAAGCCCTGTGCTGGCCTAACCCTCTTCCTCACAGCTGCCAATTCATTCCGCTCCCTTGCCTGTCATGTCTGGACAAGGGATTGTGTCCCAGACCGATACGCATGTGCAGATACACACACATACACACACACACACATTTTGTCAGAGAAATATCAACAGCCAAAGGAATTGATTAGCAGGGCTCCTGCCAACCTAGCAGTTTGAAAGCATGTAAAATGCAAGTAGATAAATAGGTACCACCCTAAAAAGTGGGAAGGTAAAACAGTGCTTCCTTGTGGCCATGCCAGCCACGTGGCCACGGACTTGCACAACACTGGCTCTTCGGCTTGAATACGGAGATGAGCACTGCCCCTAAAGTCGGACCCGACTAGCATGCATGTGGGGGGGGGACATTTACCTTTTACCTTCATGGGATATTTTAGTGCTCTTGGATCTATCTTTGAGTACAAGCTATTTTCCCCACTGCCTTCAAATGAGAGAAAGAGGATAAGTGTGTGTACAAATTAGAACCACTAATATGAAAAATTACGGTACAAGGTTTACATATAGTAAGGTGGATTATTGTCATAATACTGAATGTGTACACGGGTTTTGCTTTTAGTTTTTTAAAATACTCCATGCACATTTTTTCTGCAATCCCTGTAGTT
The DNA here is from genome assembly GCA_023846285.1 of Phrynocephalus versicolor. Lineage (NCBI taxonomy): Eukaryota > Metazoa > Chordata > Lepidosauria > Squamata > Agamidae > Phrynocephalus > Phrynocephalus versicolor. The sequence goes on along the minus strand of JAHTLZ010000015.1, from coordinate 45,886,524 downwards.
GCGCTATGATCATTCTAAGTGAACATCAGTGACTTAGGTTATCTGCAGAGGCAGAGGCTGGCAGTTTAATATCTCATTGTACCTCCTTGACAGGGGCCGGATTTGTTGAACCAGAGGGTCCCTTCTAACTCTGTTGCTGTTGTTACCCCCATGATGCAGATATGAGGATCAAATGGAGCAGTTTCACTAAGATGGTGAATGATTGGTGTAAATCCTAACCACACACACACACACAACCCAAAACAAACAAAAAGCCAGCAATGTTCCGGCTGGAAGTGCATGCAAGACAAAGGATTGTTGTTATGAGCTGTCCAAATGGACAGAGTTATAGTTGCCCTAATAGGGTTTTCATCCAGCGTGGTTTAATGGACAGAGTAAAGAAACTTGGGGTCTGGAGACCAAGGTTAAAGTCCCTGCTCAGTCATGGAAATTCACAGGGAGCGTGGAATTGGTAAAATTACTCCTTAAACATCCCACGTACCTCAAAAGCCCTATTAGAACCCCTATACGTTGGGCATATTTAAGGACTGATTTTTACCAGTTCCACTCCACCAGGGCATTTCCATAGCTAAGCAGGGATTTGAACCCAGGTCTTTTGAGTCTTAGTCCATCAGTACACCACAGTGGGTATTGTCAGAGACAAAGAACACAACCATAATGATAAGGACACCATCTAAACTCTCACAAGAGGCTGATACTGCCTACATGGACAGAGCTGAGCCAAGCCATAGGATGAGTCGTGAGTCTTGAAGAAACACGGGGCAAGGAAAAGCTATGGTCACTTAGGAACAACTTGAGATCATGTCTTTATACTCATAGCCTTTAAAACCTGAGGGACTCCAGGGGCTAGTTGAGGTAGGCAAAGTCACTCTGCCTCCACCTGGACACCCTCCTTTATTGTAGGACTGGAGGATGCAGCTGACGCAAAGCAAGTATATGATCATGATGGGAGGCATCAGTTAGTAGTCTAGTTGCTGTGTTATGTATCACTTATAGCTTCTAAAAGTTATCTTCAAGGGCAGCCCGAGGTAAAGTGAATTAGAGAACTCTTAGAAATGTCAATAATACACATATGACATCGTTTTACTAGTAGAAATTAGTAATTACCTGAAATGACTTTTAGTGAAAGTGGAAAAGGAAAGTTCCAAAGCAGGACTGAACATGAGCATTAAAAAGACAGAAATCATGACTACTGAAGAACTATACTCTACATTTGCAATGTTAGCAATGAAGACACTGAAGTAATGAAAGATTTGGTATACGTACCTTGGTTCAATCATCAATCCAATGGGAGACTGCCCTACTTTAGAAACATCATGAGAAGGCGGGATTCTCTGGAGAAGATAAAACTTACGGAGAAAGGTGGAAGGAAACAAGAAAGGAGGAAGATCAAATACGAGATGAATTGATGGCCTGAACTACAGGCTTGAGTTTATAAGAGCTGGGCAGAGTGCTTGAGGACAGGAAATTTTGGAAATCACTCATTCATATGGTCACAACCTTCGCTATCACCACCGCCTTGTGCTTATGGCTGCACGGATCATTGTGGCTACATCTGTCTTATCCAAGTAAAAGTTAAAGAAAGAGAATAAGGAAAAGTGAAAGTGATACAGATAGTCGTTCCTCAAGAGCGGATAGGCCATGTTTCCCCACCATGACCTAGGTTGCTGCAACCTGTTGTCTCAGGAGCATAGCACTGGAGAAGCTAGATTTTATGGCTGTGGGAATTACAGTGGTACCTAGTATAAAGGAATTAATTCATTCCAAATGAAATTATGTTCAGCAAATTTTCCTTTATACAAATTTCCCATAGGAATGCATTGAAAACAGAATAATCCCTAATCACGACCATTTTTAAGTTGTACGGATTCACCCCATAGGCGATTCTGTTAAGCAAATTTCCCCTATCTCTGGAATTTTTATGTTGTACAAATTTTATGTTATACAAACCATTTGTTACACAAGGGTCCACTGTACTAGGCTTCCTTGGGTCTGGACTGGAGAGTAGACATAGATTTCAGGAAGAGTACTGCTGCAGAAGGAAAGTTGATGTCCATGTGCGGGTGGCTTTAGAAGTCCACACACCAATTTCCGTGTTCTTCCAGATGGTACCAGGACTTACATGCTCTGTGCAGAAATGCTTATTACGATGGTCGTGCTTGTGCAGTATTTGTGCTCCAGGAAGTCAGGAGCCAGCGGAGGGGACTGGACAGAGCTGGTGGCTCCGTACCCTTGTGTACCATTGAGGATGGAAAGACTGCCTGAGCAGCCATGCAGTGACCGGCTACTGGAGGTGGTGGCAAAGGGAACTTGGTTGTCCATGGCCACTTACAGAGTTCACAGCTGAGGGAAAATCTGAGTTTACAATAAATTAGCTCAGATTAGTTACTTCTACTAGAATCAGTACCACTTGTCCATCTGTGCTGGAAGAATAAAGCAGCCACCTGAGGCAGCAGGTATTGGATGTCGTAACAGAGCAGGAGGCAGTTATTTATTCTATTTTTACTACAAAGGTCCAAACAGGGGGTGCTTATGGTATTTTTTTGCCTTGTGTAACAAATTAACTTGGTTCTTGGACTGCAGTTCCCAGGAGTCTTCACCATTAGCTGTGCTGGCCTGGGTTTTTGGGAGTTGTAGTCCAAGAACACCCCCCCCTCCCAATTTTCCACCAAAGTGGATATTTTTCATCTCTGCTTAGGCTTCCACAAGATACGGCAGTTTTGAGAGATTCTCCATTTTAGTCCAACAAAGAGGAAGACAAAGAATCACACGGAACCTACATCTAAAGGCTGCCTGATACTTCTGGCCTCTCAGCTATCAAAGAATGTCCTGTATGGATCCACAATAACCTTTTTTATTTAGAAAACGTTGATATGGCAGCACCATCTGGCACACTGGAAAAGGGCAAAGGGAATGAGTCTATAAGTTGTACAGCAAGACAGGGTAAACTAGGCCAAGAGCCGCAAGTTAACAATAGCTGATCATCATATGATTATGACAGTCAGAGGAGCATAGCAGGGAGCACTAATTAGGTGGTTCTACCAAAGCCAAGAAAGGTCAGCTTTTATTGTACATGAGTTTTTAATCCCCCTGTCTCCTGTTCACCTCTTTGTCCATTAGAATGTTTCATAGGTAATAATAGATATTACAGAAATCTAGTGAGATCCAGAGGCTTCTATCATCCAGTTCTGTGATCTGGATGCTAAGATGAGGTCATTCTTTAATGGAAAACTCAAAAGCTTACAGTCCTTTAGAAAACAACAACTAAATTTATGATTTTCATGGCTTGTGCAGCCAGCTTCCATTGCCAGGGGTACAATAAGAGAGGCTACATGGTTGATTGGGATAGTCGGGGCCTAGTCAGGTAGGATGAGGGTAGAGATCTGGCCCCAAACTATTGGATGAATGCGTTGCTATGGCTACTGGGAAGAGGCATTTGTGAGATTTTTCTCCCTCTTGTGCCAAACTAACCTGGCTGGTTTGATGTAAAAGTAAAGTCCCTATAGCACAAATTGACTTTAAATGCTGAATGTCATCCAAGTGACAAGCTTGCCTCAGGTTGCAAGTTGGTAACCCCTTGAACAGATCCAGGGGAGGCATGCTGCTTCCAACATGTGTCTACTTTATATGTAAATAGTATAAATAATAATTGTTTGGAACATAATAAAAAGATCAATAACTTCTGGGTAATAAATTCTGTAACACTCCCTTTGTTTAAGGGTAGCAAGAGTTGTTTAACGTGCATTTTTCTATGCAAAAGAAACGTGTTTCAATATACTGTACTCTGTTTTGTCCATTGCATAAAGTTTTATATCCACACAGTTTTTTAAATTCTTAATTGGCTTTTGTCTTGTGTAGAGTATCAGAACAAGCCAAGCTTCACCTCAGAGTCATCACTATTTATCTGTCAAATTTTTAATAATTTTGTTTGTTTTTATTTTTTATAGGCTGCCTTTCTCCTGATAAGGGGACTCAAGGTGGCTCACATTATTAAATAGACTAAGATTAAAAACACAGTAAGTTATACATTAAAAACACACAATTAAACTAAATACATGGAATGACTAAACACATGAAGACATTAAAAACTCTTAACTAAGAAGTAGCTTTCAGGGACTAGGTCATGGCTGTTAACAGCCTGCATGAAAAGGTGGGTCTTCAGCCCTCAGCAGAAGGATCGGGGGGGGGGGGAATGGGGCAACCTGACCTTCTGAGGGAGAGCATTCCACAATCTAGGAGCAGCCACAAAGAAGGCCCCCTCTCATGTCCTCATCAACCATGCCTATACTTTCCGTGGGACAGAGAGGAGGCCCTCTTCTGATGATCTTAAGCACCAAGAAGAATTACACAAGGATATACAGTGGACCCTTGTTTAACAAACAGTTTGTATAACATAAAATCTGTACAACATAAACAATTCCAGAGATAGGGGGAAATTGCTTAACAGAATCGTCTATGGTGCAAATCTGTGCAACATAAAAATGGTTGTGATTAGGGTTTACTCTGTTTTCAATGCATTCTTATGGGAAATTTGTATAAAGGAAAATTTGTTTAACATACAGTAATTTCATTTGGAAAAAATTAATTCCTTTTACAAGGTACCACTGTATTCTTCTTCATGTAGACAGGACCCAATCTATACTGGGCTTTATAGTTACCATAAAATAGTACTTCCAAGTCCCATCCCAGAGAAATGGTCCACAAGGACACCATGGGTGATGATACTGAAAGCCACTGAGAAGTCCAGCAGAACCAATAGGATGTAGGTCAGGGGTGCCCAAACTATTTGTAAGGAGGGCCAGATTTGGTGGCTGAGAATGTGTCAGGGGCCGGTTGTTCCCTGACCCTGCCACCCCACTGCAAGCCCCACCCACTGACCCATAAGCCGCACCTACTGACCGCGCGTGCGCCCAACCTCACAATGTTCCTGGTTATGCCGGTGGCAGTGGGCCGTGCGCACGCCCAGCCCCACAAGCTTCCCGGCGGTGCTGGTGGAGGTGGTCCGCCCCCTCGCCCACCCACCTATCCCCACAAGCTTCTGCTCACCGGCTGGCCGGCCCGCCCAGCCCCTCAAGCTTCCTGGTGGTGTCAGTGTTGGCGGAAGATTTTTTTTTAAAAAAAAAACATGGGGCGAAGGAGGGGGAGGGAGGGGCGGGTCAGCCAGCTGTGGGCCACTCAGAATGGCTTGGTGGGCTGGATTTGGCCCCCCGGGCCGGACTTTGGGCAGGCCTGATGTAGGTCATCCTAGGCTTGACCAAAATTGTCTCTGTAACCAGAATGAAATGGGTTTAGACAATGCATGTCCTGCAGGAATCCTTGGAGCTGAGAAATAACTACACATTATGTCCCTTGCTCAGAAACGGAGTATTGTATCTGAGACTGGCTGATAGTTGTCCATAAAGTGGACTTTTTCAATAATAATCTTATTACCGCCTCCTTTAAACATGCTGGGATTCTACCCTGCTGGAAGGAAGCATTCATGACGACTCCCCTTACCCACTTCACCATTGCCTCTAGGACTACTTTTATTGTAGTATGTGCAGCCTGTGCCTTGGTAAGAGCATCTGCAAAGCCTCCTCGGTGTGTCATTTAGGCCATTACTTCACGAGGTGCCTCGCTTCGAATCGACCTTGCCTTCGATTTGAATTCGGAGGCGGTCACGTGGTGGTCACGTGGTCTCCCTTCGCTCCCACCCCCGTTTCTCTGTACTCACGCGGGGCATTTTTGGGACCGAATCGATTACTACCTCACGTGCTCCCTTCGCATTAGAACGCTGATTTGCAACGTCCGGTTCCACTCTCCTTTTATTTTTTTAAAAAAATTTACTCGGCGTATCGATGCATCAATGCTTGGCTGTCATTCACGACAGAGCGTGGTTACTGTACAATCCTGTGTTTTCCGCTCCTAATTTATATTGTTTTGTCCATTGTTTCCTGGCATCATTGGCAGCCCCCCCACCGCCGCCGCCGCTACTCGGGGGGAGCCCCGCATGGCACAGCCGCCCGCCCTCCGCCGCTTGCACGCTGCCTGCCCCGGGTGCCCTGCTCTGGCCAGGCGAGGCGGCAGCGGCTTCTCCTGCTCCCGCCGCCGCCGCCGCCGCTACTCGCGCGAGGAAGTAACAGCGCAAAGCGATGAAACAATATAGTGATGCATCGATATCCCTGTTTGAATATTTTTTAAAAAAACTTGAAATAAAAGCCAAAAACCGAGACCACATGTGACGTTGGGAGCGAAGCGAGATGCGAAGCGAAAAGATTCCCGGCCCATGGCAGGGGAATCACTCACCCCGGTTGGAGCACAGTAAAGGGGGCGTGGTCGGGGTGACGTCGCAGCTAAAAAGGAGGAGTGTGCGGACTGAAGCGATCGGTTCGCACAGAAATGACGCTTTGCCGCGAAGCGAGCGGCTCGTGAAGTAACGGCCTTAGAAAAAAAGGGGCCCACACTGTGCTGTGTTAAACATTCTAGCTGTATAGAGACAGCATTCACCCAAGCCAATTCCCATAACCACATTAAGGTACTGTGCATCCAAAAATGAAGGAATCCTCATCCTGGGATGGGAAAGTTTGTCACAGCTCTTAATTAGATAAGAAATAGAAATCAAGAGAACTCTTGCTTCAGGAAATTCCTTCAGAAGAAAAGCCAAATATTTGGCTACAGAAACTCCTTGTCTCATTATTAGCCATTATAGAAAAGCCCTGTGAGTGTGCCTATTCCTAGCTAGGAGGCGGAAGAAGCAGGAAGCCACCTCAGGAGGAGGAGGAGGAGGAGGAGGAGGAGGAGAAAATGAACCCAATAATAGCACTTTAATCATAGAAGTAGAAAAGATGAGGAGAAACACACCTGGGCTATCTCTCTCTCTCTCTCTCAATCTCTTCCCCCGTATTCTAATTCAGATCACTTTCTACAAGGTTGTTTGGAAGCTTCTACTTCCGAAATAATCAATGCACCAGAAAGTTTGCCTATGCTAATTCCACTTAAGTGACTAGAGACAATGTCAAAGCGTTCCAAATTAGATTTATACAGGTGGATTTCCCAGTACTGTAGCTTCTGCCTTGCTTCCTAAGAACACAGGAAGGTCATTGACCTGCAAGTCTGACGCCTGAGGCTTAAAGGCTACTGCAAACAAAACAACGATCCAGTAGGAGAAATGGTCTTAAATTAATGTCTCAAGGGTCAGCGGCAGCGTGACTGAGGAAAGGGCCATCCGGACATCCGCCTTTACCAGAGATTGAGGTTTTTGTGCTCTGTCATTCAAAAGAACAGGGTGGAATCTCTTTTTAATCCCCTTTCCCTCCATCTGCCTGTCTTTCCTTCTTATGCTAATGAGGACTAGAAACTCTACAGATGATAATGTGTGTTTGAATGTACCCATAGCGTTTATCCTACAGGGAGAAAGCAAAACAGCATGTCTTTGAAAGGAAGTCTGTTTTGTTTTAAAAACATCTTTAAATGAGCAACAAAACATTTCTTTTGTTTGGAAAAGACAATTAATCTCTATGGAGACTTCACTGAAAGAGAGGGGGGAGGGATGCGTTGGAAAAGCTTTGATTCCTAAGCTCAGCATTCATTTGTACAGAGACAGTGTGCTGTATGTTAAATCTGGTATCACTTAATTTGTGATGAATTTGTCTTTAAATATTTTAAAAGGAACCAATACATCATCTGAGGGACCCATGGGACTAGGGTAGAAAAGAGAAATAGCAAGAAACAAAACCATGCCTTATTGGCTGTGAAAATTAAAACCATTGAAGAGACCCACAAGAGTCCCACTTCTGTTATTCTGAAATAATTATGTTTGAAACAAAGAATTAATTAACTGAGTAGAATGCATAGCTTGTCTCATAAAGAGCTCACAGCATTCTACTTGGCATTGTGATTCTAAATTTGCAGTTTATCCAGAAACTGCCTTGTTTGAGGTCTGGGGCACACAATGCAATGTGTGGATATAGAAAATTGTGTTTGGAAACATCTATTACAGGCACAAAGAGCCAGAATCAGCTGGAGTTTCCTGCTGAATATACATCTGTTGCAAATCAGGATAACTTGCTATGCAATGTGTACCGTGAATGACTTTAAGACCTCCTTTCTATATAGTTCTTTGAATAAATGGCACTGTTTTCTTTAGCAGTTCTAATTTTGTGACCACTATTTTATGTGTCAATAACATAGTCATCCGAAGGAACAGTTCACTTGAATGTTAGATTTACAAGGGAACAGAAGGCCTGCTTAGCATAAACAAGCATGCTTTAATGGTTAGGATGGTGGGTGGGATCTAATTACAATCTGGGGAAGACCCTGCCCCAGACCACATCCATTGTGGCAGAAATCCTTCCCTGTGAATCCTGGTGGGTGTGAACATGAAGAGTGTGGGCTCAGAGTTGTCATGTTGTTGTTCCTGATCCCTGATCAGATATAATAGCAGGTATTCCCAGGATCTTTGGGGTGTGGTGGCTCAGCGGACTAAGGCTCTGGAACTGTTGACTGCAACGTCAGCAGCTCGGCAGTTCGAATCCTGGGTGCCACGCAGCGGAATGAGCTCCCACTGATAACCTCAGCTCCTGCCAACCTAGCAGTTTGAAAGCATGTAAAATGCAAGTAGATAAATAGGTACTGCCATAAAAAGTGGGAAGGTAAAACAGTGTTTCCATGCAGCCATGCCGGCCACAAGGCCATGGACTTGCACAACACTGGCTCTTTGGCTTGAATATGGAGATGAGCACCGCTCCTAGAGTTGGACACAACTAGCATGCATGTGCGGGGGGAAACCTTTACCTTTTTTTATTCTTAGGATCTTAGTGCTGCTTTCTCTTCCAGTTGTAAATGGCACTGGGATGTGAGGGAGTCTATTATGATATTATTTCAAACCAGTGCTGGGTTAGGAGTCCCAAATATATGAGATCAAGCTTGGGCTGAGCATTGAAGTCACTTCTTCAGCTTGATTTACTTCACCAAATTGTTGTCGCAGCACAAAGTGAAGGAGGAGGAAACATATTCACCGCTCCGAAATCCTTCTTGGAGGCTACATTAAATATAAATGCAATAAATAACTAAATCAACCCTTCTCCATTTGTCCTCTTTTCTCTCCGGCAATAGCTGAAGCACATATTTCCCCATATAGAATGTGACATCTGCTGAAGAGTCCTCTTAGTTCCATATATTTCCAGAGAAGAAATCACATCTGTCATAATTTAAATGGAGAAGCAGAACATCAGATTTATAACACAGGCATCATACATATTCCTGCTCCTCAATTCACTTTACATTCCTACTTGGACTATCCATTCATCTAACTTGTATTGTTCCTGAAAACTGTTCAGCATTCATCCGGCACAAACATGTTCAAAATTAAGTGAGAACGAGGATTCGGAAAATTGGCTTTCACTGGAGGATGAGTGTACAAAAATCCATTTCAGGCAAAACAAAACAAAACAAAACAAAACAAAAGGCAATAACATGTGCACCTTAAAGACTATTATATTTTTATGTAAGCTTTCGTGGACACGTCCACTTCTTCAGACATATAATAGCAGGAGGAGGTGTACAACTGATATATAAAGGAATATAAGTTACATACCAAATGTTTATTGGCTGCTGTACAATTAATATACAATGGAATATAAGTAATATACCAAGTGTTCATTGGCTGTTGGATGACTCACTGCATTTGATGCAGTCATTGGGCTGCATTCTTTAGGTCTTTGTTGTGAAAATTCCTCAAGGGACAGGAATTTGTAAGCAATGATTTGGCTGTGTTGGTTAGTAGGTCATTGTGAAGATTCCTCAAGAGACTGAAAACAGAGGCCAGGGAAGGGGAAGAGGTAGGGGAAAGGTGAAGACAGGAGTCCTTAGATGAGAGAATGGGGTTTTTATTTTATTTTATTTTATTTTATTTTATTTTATTTTATTTTTGTAGAGACAGAAACCAGATCTGGGAGTGGATAAGCAAGAGAGGGGAAAGAGGGGGGAAAGGTAAAGACAGGGGTCATTAGGGTGAGAGAATTATGTTTTTGTGCCGCATGTTTCTGTCTTTTATTTTGTTTTGTTTTGTTTTTGCCTAGAATTCTTGTACAGCCTAACACCGCTACCTCTCAAACGTCCATGTGTTTTCTGTGGTGGAACAGCCAGATGAGGGAAGAGACATATATTTTAAGACCTAAACAATTTCACGCGGCTGTTTTTCTTCTCCTTGAGTAGTGCCTCAGGCAGGCTGTGGCGTCACACGCGTGCAAAGGGAATTCTCCTTTGAAAACTTCCTTGTCTTTCAGTCTTGATGCTCGTGTGGTATGGGTGTGTAGCAATCACTTCCCTTCTTTGTAAAAAGAACCATCAAGAAAACCAAAATAGCACACTGTTGTGAGAGGATCCTCTTTAGTAAGGAAGGAACAGCAGACGATTTTACTCTGAGATGTAATAATATCAGTCAAAATGATACTTGGGATACTACTGTAAGAAATAAAGCTGCAAGGCTCTTTGATCATGTCTAATCCTAATTTCCTTGTTTCTGACTATTAAAAGCACTGCACAGAGGCTCGCAACCTATATATCTTGACAGTGCTGATATAGTTTGTGGCCTCCCATAGATTTTTCTTGTAGTTTTAATTGCTCTTAATATTCAAATTACTTGCATGCAGCAGGAAAATGCATCTGAGTTTGTTTTTCTCATGTCATGATGTGTGTGTGATTTGTTTCTTTATCCATATGGTAAATAGAAGTCACAAATGCTGGATTTTTGTGAGGAGATACTATAGATTTGCAGCAACATTCCTTTGATTGGATTTTCTGGTGATGCAACTTCAATTGCAGTAGACCCAAAACTAAAACTCTGCTTTCAGTCTACTGCCCACATATTTCGCACAGAGAGATTTATCTCAGGTCCATTAGCCCTGAGATGGCCAAAGACAATTAAACCATTTGGAGTCCTGCCCTCATCCTATTTGTGACAAATCCTCTCTCCATATGCATTTCAGCCACATAGTTTCTTTGAGGAAGGTTCACAAGATGCACAGCAGACATTGGTTGGTGTGTGCTGGGAGAGGTACAGTCTTAGAAACTGCAACACCTTATAACCATGCTGAGATCAGAGACTGGGGGCAAACAAAGCCCTTCTTATGTTGAAGGACATTGGTTAAAATCCCTGGCTTTTCTCATTAGAATGGTTTCAGATCAGCAAAGCTGACGGGAACCCATTTATCTGAAACCTTGGAGAACTGTTGTCAGGAAAACAGATGTGCCTAGAATGACCAATGATGTAACTCAGTTCTACATGTTCCCCTGCAGTATATAAGTACCTTGCTCATTGAAGGCTGGAGACTCTGATTTTGTGAAGGCATTAAATCTGCTCCAGTTTTAGCTATGAACTTTTTAAAAAATCTGTCCAAGACTTTTTACCTGTTTGGGAAACAATCTTCAGAATGTATTCTCGAATGCTTTCACAGCCAGGATCTGATGGCTGTTGTGGGTTTTTCGGGCTGTTTGGCCACGTTCTGAAAGTTTTTCTTCCTGACGTAAGAAGGAAAACTTCCAGAACATGGCCAAACAGCATGAAAAACCCACAACAGCCAATATTCAGAACCTTGGACAGCTCCTATAAAATAAGTCCTATATTTTCTCTTGCTGCTTGGTCAATATCTGCTGCATATGCCTCTCCACTCCTGGTATGTTGTTGGCTATAATTTCTTCTACCCATAATCATCAGGCAATGATAGAATAATGCAGTCCAGCATTTGGAGGGCCACAAATTGCCCATTCCTCTTCTTAAGCATGATTTAATGCTGTTTTAGTATCTGTAATGCCCATTTAATAATACGTATTATTTAATTATGTTGTAAGTGACCCTGAGGTCCAGTTTTGGGGAAGAAGGTGGAATAGCAATTATTTTTGAAGAAAGAAAGAAAGAAAGAAAGAAAGAAAGAAAGAAAGAAAGAAAG
>JAHTLZ010000015.1:45816510-45866077 GCA_023846285.1 Phrynocephalus versicolor | reverse complement strand
ACACACACACACACACACACACACACACACACACACACACACACACAGTGTTTTGTTTGAAATCTCTTGTTACAAGACAGATTTGTGGATATGTTGGGTTAGATCAAGCTGGAACTATCCCTGAAGGCAAAAATGCTGAGACTGAGGCACATCATGACAAGGCAGGATTCTCTGGAAAAGACAAGAATTCTGGGAAACGTAGAAGACAGCAGGGAAGGAGGAAGGCCAAGTGTAAGATAGAGCTGTCTATGAAGATCCTTGGTCATGCAGGTGAGGTTATCCAGAAACTGAATCATGGTAAATGGACGTCTATTCACGTGAGATCAAAAGGTTTAACTACTCATCCAAGTAGCTTCATCAACCTGAGGAAGGTTGATGCAAGGCCTCCAATTTACAGTTCACCTTGGTCATTGGAAGGTAAACATAGACATAACTTGAAAAACATAATTTGCCATCTCCAAAGAAAGCTTAGGGTTGTCAAGAAAACAAAAGAAGAGAGGTATGGCCCTTAATGACTGGTCTGACCCTGCTCAACTCAAGAATGCATCACAGGTGCTTGACCAAGGTCCCAACTGCTTTCACCACCATGCCCAATGTTCATTTGGAACTTTTTTTATTAGGCAACTAGGAGTCAGAAAGCCTTGCCCATCCATTGCAAACTACCATTATATCAGTCCATATAACCTGGCATATCTTGAGCTAATATCTGAGTAGCCTGAGTATCTGGCAGAGCGGATCTCCCTAGGGTCAGTGTCAACCCAGCCTACCAGAGCATCCTTGTCGTCTTCACTCCGTGTGGCCACCCTGCGGGAGGCCCATAGGGTTTTTACCCGTAATCAGGCCTTCTTGGTGGCTGGTCCTGCTGTGTGGAATAAACTTCCATATGAAATTTGCCAAAATGAGTCCCTCCTAGCCTTTAAAAAAGCATTAAAGACCTGGCTTTTTAAGGAGGCATATGGCAATCAGTAATTTGTTGTGTTGTGTTTACCCTGTTTATTGTTTCTCCCCCCTTTTTAGTATTTTTAGAGGTTTTTTTCTGGGAAATCGGTGCAGCATAAAAATGCAATAAATAAATAAATAAATAAATAAATAAATAAATAAATAAATAAATAAATAAAAAGTTTTTTCAGCAATCTGATTCTGATCCAGATTCCTGATCTAATGGTCTGATTTGCTTGTAAGGAGGAAAATAGAAGGACAAATAGAGGGGATTGATGATTGACTGGAAGAGAAGGATGTGATATGAATCTAACAGGATTTAAAGAAAGCAAAATCCCCCCCACCAAAAAAAAAGCTGTCCGAGTCATTTAGTGGAACAAGACAGACATACTATCAGTTGTTGAACAAGATAAATATTGTCCAAAATGGTTTGGACAGTAAAAAAGTTAGATCACCTTGGCACAATGAACCAACTCACAGAACAAAAAGCAAGAAATGACATTATAGACCCAAAGCCAGGTAGGTCTTTTTGCTGAAATGGATTCTACAATTAATGCAATTACTTAATGGAACAGCTCGCTCTATAGGCACCAGTGTGCTCTTGTCTTTCCCTGTCTATCTGTCTCCTAGTTACCATGGTGACAAGGAGGCCTGAAAGTTCCAAATCAGGAACTACTTCTGGTTAAATGGAGAAGAGGAAGCGAGTTCAATAGGCATGGGAAAAGAAAGACACGACTGTTGAGGCTCTCTTTTCTCTGTATATGGAATATTCTGAAATAAACATGTTACAGTGTATTGGATTCTTCTTTAAAATAAGAGATCCATTTCAGAATAATGTTAGAATTGTCCCCTGAGTGATTTTATTTCCACCTACTGGTGCTCTTGTTCAGTATCATCAATGGCGGATGGTAGTAAATGGCCCATTTCAGAGTTACCTGTAAATATGTGTCCGATTTTTCGTGACTAAGACAGTTGTAAATATCTCTCTTTTGTTCTTTGGCTTTGTGGATCTTGAGAAACTGTAAACAATGACTAAAAAGAAAAAGGCCATCTGACTTTTTCTACAACTAATAGAAGCCAGTGTGTGGAAACCAGAATAAAAAGAGCAAGATGCTATGCCTAAGTCGGTAAACGAGGAAATAAATGAGGAAAACACCAACTTTTCTGAAGTGCCTAGGATAAACTATGGATCTCTGTGTGTCCATTGGCTATCCTTTGTACTTCAGAAATGCTGGTGACAACCCCTCTTCAGCACATACCATTTTCTTTGTAGAGAGCTGAATAAACATTGTGGAATTACTAATTCAGCATTTCTGCAATAGAAGTAACAGCATTTGTTGTGGTCCCATTTCTCATCATTATCAGAAAGAATGTCTCCTCCAGGTTTTTGGTATTATAACTAATCACCCTCTCTCTCTCTCTCTCTCTCTCCCCCCCTCCTGCAGGTGTTCTTTCATGCTCCAAAGTAACTGGTAAAAGCACAGTTCCTCCTGCCACCAACTGCTTCCGTTGTAATCATGGGAGGCTGAAGCTTCTTCAAGGAGGGTATTGAACCCACCCATCAAGCCATAGCTGATCTCTCCCCTCAGTAACAGCTTTGGCTGCTCATGTCTGGTTCAGCTGCCCTCAGCAAATGGTGGGCCACCTAAGACCTTTGCTCTGATAACGGTGGCCTGGTGGTTCAGAGAAGGCAAATACAATGGCCTTCTCTGCCACCCTATGGATTCTGCTGGTCTACCCCGTGGTATGTCATGCCAATATTCATAATCCCAGTTACAATGTAGCAACCAAGAAGGAGATCAGCTTGGAGGGTGACCTGGTTATCGGAGGGCTGTTTCCAGTTCATGAGAAAGGTGGACCTGCAGAGGAGTGTGGCAAGATCAATGAACATCGTGGTATCCAACGCCTTGAGGCAATGCTGTTTGCTCTTGATGAGATCAACAAGGACCAACGTATTCTTCCAGGCATCAAGCTTGGGGCACACATCCTAGACACCTGTTCCAAGGACACCTATGCCCTAGAACAGTCTTTAGACTTTGTCCGTGCCTCCCTCACCAGAGTGGATGGTTCTGAGCACATCTGCCCTGACGGATCTTACGCCATTCATGATGATGTACCTACAGCTATTACAGGGGTCATTGGGGGCTCCTACAGTGATGTCTCCATCCAGGTACCATGGGCGAAAAAGGAGAGTTGGTGGGGAAGTAAAGCATGGCAGTTAGAAACTGGAAACTTTCTATTTAGGGCCCTGTGAAAAGGACAATGGGGCACAAAATAAATAGAATACTAAAGGTGCAACTAGAAGGGGATAGGCTGGTTCACTCCTTTCCTCAGCAAATACATGACATATGCGCCAATGTGAACCAGTCTGCCTGATGCATACCTACCTTCATTTTGTTGATCCCTGTCAGGAATAATTGTGTTTTTTGGGGGGGAGGAGTTTTTCTTCTTTTTTATGAGGGCAAGATCACTGCATGTGAGTTTGGTTCCAGACTATGCAGTCACTGGGACTGAATGGAAGTGGATGATTAATCAGAAAATCTAAGCCACTTGGTGATAATGGGAAACTTAAAGCTTCCTCCAATTTCTCTGTGGATGGGGACAGAGAAGAAGCATAGGTGTGTTAATTTAAAAAGAAAATGTTGCATGATGCTTTTCAGGAGAAATGTTGCATGATGCTTTTCAGGAGGAGACAAGGACAAGGAGGTGGATTTTTTAGTTATTCTTTTCCTTTTATAGTTTCTCTCCCTTTAAAGGGAGGAAAAACCATATAAGGTCACTTGAGGTGAACTGTGGCTTCCTGACGGAAAACCAGCTAATATACAGTAATTTAAATGCAAGAATAGAAACAAATGTCATACCACACCTCTATGTGATATGGCATTTGTTTCCATTCTTAAAGTGGCCTAATTTAATCCATTCTGCTTTGGCTGTCCAGCTGCATCCCAAATGAAGAAAACAGAGGCGTAGGGGCTCACCCATTGGCTAAAGGGCCTGGAAGATTGGTAGGCAATTGCAAATATGGCAAACAAACAAACAAACAAAAAGGAAATACATACATACCAGGAGGAAAGATACTGGTTCCTTCAATTAATTATGTAAGTACAGTGGTACCTTGACTTATGAATTTAATCCTTTTCAAATGCATGCTCTTAAGTCAAACTACTCTTAAGTCGGGGTACTTATCTAAAAAATTGAAAAAAAATAAGTTTACAAATAAAATATTGTAAAAAAAAATTGTAAGTCAAGCAGAACATATCTAAAATTTGTAAGGCGGCAGTTAAAATGCCAATAGTTTTCTGCTCTTAAGTCGAATTGCTCTAAAGTCAAGCTGCTTGGGGTACCACTGTATAAAGGTTTTGCATTATGGCCAGGAGTGTGGTACTGTAAATCTAGACTTGAGAAGTCATGACCTTAACAGATAGTTAACCCAGCTGATGTGTGGATTCAGCCCAATGACAACTGAAATGGTTAGGAGAGTACACTTCCCTATTTGGGGGCAGGGCAAGTGGCAACCATACTTCTGATTCTAAGAAAATAAGAAAGCTCATATTGATTATACTGAAATACAGCAAGAGAAGAAAGTTAAAAAGAATCCTCATTCAATTCAATTAAGATGGAGATGAAGGAGGGGCAACTGCCTTCACCTCTCTTATAAACAAAGGGAAGACAGTGCCGCTTTCCTCCCCAGAGAGGTTCAAGAGAGAAACGTGAGAAGGAAGTGACATCTGCAACATCTGATGTGAAGGGAAGGTCAGAGCCATAGGCCAGAGAAAGTAACAGACAGTCTAGGAAAGCCAATGAGGTCCCTTTTCCCTTTATCAACAGCTCGTCTTCAGTCACTTGTTCCAACCCTTTACATTTTTGGTAACTAGCATCTTAGTGCTGATGTCTGCCTGGGTTCAGTCTTGGACTGAATCCCCATGATACCTTGCAAAAAAGTTTAGGCCCAGCCTTTGTGGTAAATTTTACATATTTATTTATTTATTGGATTTCTGTACCACTACGGTTAGTGCTGTAGGCACTACTCTGGGTGGTCTTACAAATATAAAATATAAGATAGATTTTAAAAGGTTAAAATCATTAAAAACCACTACAATAACAATAAAATGGGAAACGGCGCAAACAGACACATAAAAAACAATCATAAAAACAAGTGAACTGGGGAGAAGGGAATAAATACTCAGCCAGGGTCTATGTGGAATGCATCCCTGTAGAGCATGGATTTTAACTATCTCCTGAATGTAAACAGGGAGGGGGACAACCAGAGCTCCTCTGGGAACTGGTTCCATAGAGTAGGAGCCACCAAGAAAAAGGCCCTTCCTCTTGTAGAGAACTTAAGGACCTCCCTCCAGAGGGCCACCCAGAGCAGCCCTAACTGGAACAATCTCTTGTGATTGTATAATTGTGCTCTGTTGAATAGAACAACACCAGCCGCCATGATTTTTATGGCCTTTCTGTTATATTGCAGGCTTGTTGCTTTGCCTCGTGTGAAAGACAAAATGGATCCCCCTATATGAGATACAGTATTACAAATCTGAAAGTATGTCTTTTATTTTAGAATTTGGTTTGCAGATTTAAAACTTTTGCAACAGATGCATTTCTCTCATCTCTAAGACTCTATACTTTAAACATTGATCCCAAAGCCACAGGAGATGCAGAATATGGCAAGATGAGAGAGAGAAGTAGCTTGAGTATATTCCTGGGATAGGATGGAGGAGGCTTACATGTGCAATGGCATTAGATATATAAACACCATAACAACCTAAAACAGACACAGGATATATTTAGAGTAAATTTGGAGCAATACACCAGCTGGTCATTGGGGAAAGTAATCCAGGGCTATGGATATGTTTAGAAGAGGGGCGTTCAAATCTAAATGTGAGTATGGCTTTATATACTCTGTATCTGTGGGTGTTGTTACCAAATGCTTTGAACTTTGTTTTCTTGACGCTTCCGGAGGTGCATTGCAGGGTGACTCATATACCTGTCTATGGCACAGAATCACACGTTTAAAGCCCACTGTGACCACCGCCTCTGCTTTTGGGTTGATCCCTCGCCAAACACACTGTGCCTGATTCTGGGTTTTGTTGGCACAGGGACGATATCCCAGAACATTCCAATGACAGAGTAATGAGCTGCTTCTTCTGAGAAGCCCTAGGGATGTGTTAATGCTATAATTAATGCAAATTAATGTATCATTTTCACATCACACACACACACACGAGAGAGAGAGAGAGAGAGAGAGAGAGAGAAGCTTAGCTTGACTTGTTGCTAACCATCTCAAATACAAAGAGTGGTTGCCAGGAGTTTGCTATTAGATCTCTGGCACACTTCCCCAAATGCTGATGGCAGAGAGGAAGAACTGATGTTGTCTTTTGTGGGGATCTATGGCCTTCCATGATGCTCTCCCTTATTCAGGACAATTGCTGTCTGAGGAGGGGCAGCCTCAGCAATTCTGATGTTTTCCTTCCTCATTTAGCTCCTCCTGCCCCTCAGCCTCAGGGAGCTTTCACATCCTCCAGCAACTGTACTTTTGAGCTCTACAGCCTCATGTTTTGTTTGCCTCAGTCTCAAAGTTGACCCCAATTCCGGTGGGACTGGAAGACCACAGGATCCCTGTGAAGACACCTGAGAACACTGCCATCTGTTCCTTCATTTCAGGAGTTTCCCTACAGATATGCCAGGATGAATTCCTCCTCCTGTCTGCTTTGCTCCTCTCTTTCCACTCAAACATAGATGGTACAATCAGCCTCAGGGGACTGGAATCTGGAAAACAAGACATAAACACTTGCAGGTTTTATATTTTGAGTAGGTGAGACCCCAGACAAGTTCCTCAGGTACTTTGGGAGCATGGTTCTGCACAGTCCTTCCATCATATGCAGCTACCCTATGCTAGGGTACTGTCTATGCTAGACAGTGAAGGTGGCTACACTAGCTGTTGCCATCACTTTGCAGGGCTGGGTGTTTGTAATATGCTGTATGGGTTATGAACAGCATCTGTTTCCTTCAATGCTATACTCTCCCCAGCACAGTTTCTTCAAGGACCACAGATCACTTGATAACTCTCACTTTCTTCTACTCAGAAATGGGAGTTGGCCTAAACTTGTGGGTGGGTGTTTGTGTGTGTGGTGTCGTTGTGACCGACTCTTTGTGACCCCATGTCCATGGAGTTTTCTCGGCTGGAATACTGGAGTGGTTTGCCAGTTACTATTCCAGGCACCTACAGCACCTGGTACTCCCTGGTGGTCTCCCATCCAAGTACTAACCAGGGTCAACCCTGCTTATCTTCTGAAATCAGGCAGGATCAGATGTGCTTAGGGCATCTAGGATGGCCTAAACTTGGATGCCTCCAAATAAGGATTCTCACTCATTTACAGTATTTTTGTGTGGAAAAGACTATATTTTTGTCTAATTTTTAGAATTAAAATTGTGGGCCGTCTTATACTCAGAAGTAAGCCAAAGAGAGAAACAAGCAGTTGGAAAACTACAATTTTGGGTTGGGAAGGTGAGGGCCATCTTATCTGTGGGGGCATCTTATAGATGGAAAAATACAGGTTATTTTTAAAAAAATCAAGAAGCTACATTGTTTTATTCCTGGATTAGTACTATGGCCCAAATATGGTTGTTTTCTATTTGTAATCTTGCTCTGTTTTCTCTCCTGTTCTATCTTGCTTCCTCAGAAAATCCAGCCAGGAAGAAATGGGCAAACAGTTGTACAATACTTGTTGAGTTTGTTGTAATGCTTGTGTTCAACTAAGATTCAGTGGTGCTATCTGGGTTTCCTTAAGAATCCCCCAAAGGCCTGAATCATATTCCAATATGAAGAAAATTCCATATGTGTTAATGGCAAAATAGGTAATGAGCAGTTCACTGAGTTTCTGAGCAGGCCCAATGATACAATTACACTCTCAGGAACACAACCACTCTTAATGACTGGCAATTTACCACCACAACTTAATTTCCCTTATGTGAGTGTAAATAAATAGTATGTTTTTGGCTACACCCTCTAAGGAAGAATATTAACTGTTTCCTTTATAATGAAATATATCTGAGGTCTAGAGTTTGTAACTTGAACTAGCCATTTTAAAAAGAAGGGATTTCCTTTTTTTTTTTTACTGCCTATAGAAGAGGCTTACTCATAATTCTTAATTCTTCATTCCCCACAGTAGTGTGTGCATTTCACAGCTCAGAAGGAATATAGAGGCCAAGCACTCACTATTTGAGGGGGCAGTATAAATTCATAATGCACATCATGCTTGATAACAGGTCATTCATCCTATACCTAAGCCATGCATGATTTATAAGTTTATTCTCATTTGTTCCCTCCAGAGTACTGGAGTCTTTAGCCTGGGCTGGACCCTCTAGATTTTTGGGTCAAGATATATATACAGAATTACAGATACAGGGGGAGTTCATCAGCTCCATTCTCTGTCTTCTCTCTCTCTCTCTCTCTCTCTCTCTCTCTCTCCCTCTCCCGGTGTGTGTGTGTGTGTGTATGTTGGTGTGTGTCTGTGTCTGTCTGTCTGTCTGTCTGTCTGTCTCTCTCTCTCTCTCTCTCTCTCTGTGTGTGTGTGTGTTCTCCTTCTGCTGCTCTCTTTCATTATATTATTACATTTCCCACTAAAAAATAACCTGGATAATCCCCCCCTTCCTTTGCCTTTCATGGATTGTTGTGTGGTCTAGCTACCCAATTAAAACTTCTAATTTTAGAAGCTTGCCATCTGAAGCCATCCAAAGAAGAGGGCTTTGGGAAAACAGTGGGGAAAAGTGTAATGTAGGGTCAAAAGGCATAAATAGGGCAAAAGATGAAAACAAAGCAATATAATAGGGAAAAAAGCAGGGTATAGAATAATAGGAAGACAGAAGATAAAGATGGAAGAAAGAAAAAGAAGAGGGAGATCGGAGAAGAACAGAGCTAGCGATTCCCCCTTGCATCTGTCTTCTTTGATGGTATTGTGGGGAAGACAAGGCATGAAGGGTCCAAAATGCAGGATAATAAATCCCTAAGAAGGATTCAGCCGCCTCAAGAAGTCATTAGCTAAACTGACAACCCCAACATTGGGTAAATACAAAAGCAGGGCCAAGATTTGTACAAAGTGAGAGGGGGATAGATGGCAAGATAATTAGGCAGCTTATTAAAAAGCTAAGCAGATAAATTGGCCACAGTGGAGGTTGGTCCCTCTCTGTCATGCTCTGCACTGGCGCTGCCGATAACAAAAAGCCATTTATTAATAAATCTGGACTCTTCTCTGTGGCTGCCGTCCCCTGTGTTTTGTGTCCCTTCCAGGCAGGAGGAAACCAGAGAGCTTTCTGTCCCCGATTCCCTCCCACACGTCCCCTGGGGCTGACACAGAAAAAGCTCCAGATTTGGTCCAGCTGAGGCTCTGTAGGTTTAAAGCAAAGAATTAACACCTTCCCTGCTTTCCTTTCAGTTCCCCTTAGAGTGGCTGGGCAAATACTGTTTCTTAAAAAAAATAATTAAAAAAGAAAGGCTGAATTGCACAAGTGATGATGGGCAAATTCTGTAAGCATACACAGTTTGACTCGTGTCATGATGGAGATGATTAAACCAGAGGTGGATGATCTTCAGTAGTCTGGGGGCCACATCCTAGCATCTTGGAGTGGTGGATTAACTCCTGTGACACAGCACCACCACCACCAAAAAGTGTTCTTACAAAAACGGGAAGAGGGATAATGAAAAAGCCTCTTCTTCCATTTAAAAAAATGGCAGGTAATTTTTAAATTTGGGGTATTGGGGGAAGTCATTTTGCCCTGAATGTTCCTATGAAGATTCTCAGTCATCCAGTCATGGCAACTGGACTTCTTTTCTTGAGAGATTGAAACGTTTCACTGCTCATCCAAACAGCCTCATCAGTCTGAGGAAAGTTAGTGGTGAGTCCTCCATTTTATAGTGCAGCAAAATGTTTTAGTCTCCCAAGAAAAGAAGTCCAGATGCCATGACTCAACTTCCAGATGCCCTGAATGTGACTTTTTATGCAAAAACATTTAATTTGTACATTTCTCCCTTGAACTGCACAGGTCTGAACTGCATAGCTTTGATATACACATAATTTTAAAAATAAATATTCTTCCCTTAGCCACCCAGAACCCCATGAGTTCAACAATGAAGGCGTCAAAGTAGTCTACTTGCCCCAAAACAACACATCTCTAATTTGGCCTCTAGATCAGGGGAGCATAAGGACCTTTAAGTCTCATTACACACAATAGTGGAAAGGATTGTCAATATTATGGAACAGAACATCGATAGAGAGAATTTTTCTGTATGAGTGTGTCTGTTTTAATAATGTATTTATTAGACATGGTCATGAACCAGAAAACCCATGGTTCGGGTTTGTCTGGTTTGGGCCCACCCTTGGTTCGGTTCGAGTTCGGGTTCGAACCAATTTTTTAAAATGCGTTTTTAAAAACCCTTGGGGCCTGGTCGGCACTCCTTTTTTTTTTTTTTTAACTATGCCGACCACACGGCCGTGCTACAGCTGTATTGCAGCCATTGGCTTTTTTTCCCCTGGTCTTTTCCTGGTCGCTGTCCCAGAAGCCAGGAAGACTGGACCTCCGGACCAGCACCAGGTAGGAGACATCTCTGCCCCCCCCCATTAACGGACAGAACTGAACCGAACCATTTTTTCTCAGTTCGGTTCGGTTTGTGTTAAATTTGCCCCTAGGGTCGTTATTTGTTTTGTTACGTAACGAAACGAGTAATGAACAACGAAACAAAAAAAAGTTTCATGCCCATCTCTACTATTTGTGCATTGTTCTTATGGTTTGTGTGTGTGTGTGGGTGGGGGGGGGGTTAAGAGTTATACATGGATTTTGAACTGTATGAGGATCCAGCATCCCTAACCCCAGCATTGCTGAAAGGAGAAGTATGTATATATATTTTTAAAAAAGGCATGTGATGGTGGTCTCCAAATGATCATATGTTGCCCACCCCAAATCCAATGGATAAACTGGTCCCTAAACTGCTGTTTTTAAAAGCAGGCACGGCTTTCCCTTTCTCATTGCAATACAATGTAGGGATTGAAGTTTAAGGTCAGAGCAGATCAAGAGGTCAGCTCCACTTTCGGCACCCACAGCACAGCATATGTTGCAATTCTAGAGTGGGACTCTAACGCGGGGCTTAGTGGCAGACCACGTGCATTCACACAAAAGACCCAAAGCTTGGTCCTGGGCCTCTCCAGGTTAAAGGACCAGGTGGCCGTTGTTATGAAGGGACCCTTCCTGGCTGACACGCCAGAGGGCAGCCATCAATAAGAGCAGACAGTCCCAGTGGGACTGTCACTCTGGGGTTCCTTCAAAGCAAAGGCGCCGACAACAATCTCCCAGTGGAGTTATAAAACATTTATTTCGCCCATCAATGTCTGGCTCTGAGACGTCTTTTCTGCCTCCTCCGTGGAGTCTCTCTCTCTCTCTCTCTCTCTCACCCGACAACAATCTCAATATTCAGGTCAATGCCATCATGTGTCAGTTCGTCAAAAGAGCAGACATGGGACTCTCTCCGGAAGCTGTATTGCCGCCAGTGATTTTGGATGATCTGGGCTGCCTTCTGGTACTTCTTGTACCGGGTTTTCATAAGCCACATCCTGAACATTGACTGCAGGAGGACAGTCGACTTCTCAGGCCAAATATACATCACCAGCGCCCTGATTCTTCTTTCCTCCTGGGCTTTATTGAATGTGCGGCGCCACCACCTCTGGATCGCCAAGGCACAGAAGGTAGCTTGTAGCAGACTCCGCCGGACCAGCACTCCACGCCACCATTTCTGGATAATGACAGCAGCCTAAAAATCACAAGCAGGGAGTATAATGCAATAAGAAAGGCAACAGCAACAAGAAAAAGCGTCTTTGCTGGATTTCCCCTGAAATTCTATAAAAATATCAATAAATAGTAAATTATTCCCTTTTATAAAGATATTAACTAGGTAAAATATAAAAATGAAAGGATCCCAAACTGGACATTAATTTATTTACATATATTCCTTTTAAACATTTCTGCCCTAGATGGAAGGCTCGAACAATGTCTAAACACTGTGCCGCCCAGAGACCACCTGGTAATGGGGCAACTGAAAATTATTGTAAATAAATAAACAAATAAACTTTCTCACATAAAAAGTGTGATGACAATGAAAGAAAAATTGTTTCAAGAGCTGCTGTTGTCCCAAATTTGGCCAGTTACTTTTTAACAATTAGTGACAAGTCCAAATTCCTTTTTAAAAGATAATAAATTATAGATATCCAGTGAGTCGTGGTGAATAGGTTTGGATCCCTCAACCATGGAAACTCAAAGGCGGTGTGGAAGTAGCAAAACCACTCCCAAAATATCTTCTCTTAAATGCCCTATTATGGCCACTATAAGGTGGATCTGACTCAACGGCGCACAGCAACAACATCATTATAAATGGTTCTTACTCAGGGCTGGCTCAGGATTAAACTGCACCAGGAAGCATGAAGAATTTCCCATGAACAATGAAGAACCTTTTGTAATCATAATTTCTCAGAGGTTAAGAAAAACAGGAAGATGAGATAGACCCTGCAGTGAGAGTGATACACATTGTATAAATAAACCTGCCTGCTGCCCTTTACCATCCTGTGTGAGGAGAACTTGCAAAACTAAATAGCAGAGACATATAGGAGAAAGGCAGCATAGAAAAATAAATATATAAACAATGGGGTAGAAACAAAACAAATAAATGAACAAACAAACAAGTGCCTTAATGATGGCCATCCATGGCTTTGTTACATCACACCTTGTGCTGTAGATGGGGCTACCCTTGAAGAAAATCCAGGATCTCCCACTGGTGCAACATGCAGCAGCTAGACTATTCACAGGGGCACAGGACTGTGATACAGTATGATATGATAATGAAAGATGAGCAGTGGTTGCTAATTGCTTACTAGGCCCAATCCATGAGGTTGGTGTTATCCTTAAAGCCCCAAATGAAACCTGGCAGTCTAAGGTACTGCCTGTCTCATTATGAGCCTGCTTGGACGTTCGTTGAGATTTTTAAGAGGATCAAGAAGCCCTCTTAAAAACAACCATAGTTTTAGAAGACTGCCTGAAAAATAGGTAGGAGATGGATTTCCCTCTTGTGGCCTCAAAAAGTGATACATTGCACCCCCTACCAGGTTGTTTCCATTCTAATTGGCTTTACGAAGGGAGGAGAGGCACATATTTTTAGACCAGTGTGTGGTATCTAAGCTACCCTGCTGTGTTTCTAATCTGTACATGTTTCAGATTTTAATGTTATTAAATGCATGTTTAATTCCAATGGCCTTTAAAATGGGACTGGTTTATATGATTTTTAAGCTGTTGGTAAGCTATCTTGAGTGCTATCTTTTAGAGTGGAAAGGTGAGGTTTAAGTAATATTGATTACACTGTAAGAGGCCTTTTTGAAAATGCTCAGAAGAGGAAAGAGCGAGGGCAAAACTGCCTGTACTAGAATGAGTAGATGTTTCAGGAGGCAGAGCCAAAGTGCCATGAAAGGGACAGTGCATCAAATAGTGGTGTGTGTGTGTGTGTTGTGTCATTACATCATTGCGTGACCGACTCTTCGTGACCCCATGTCATTACTATCACATTTTTGCATGCCTTGTATGCAAAAATATCTCACCTTGGATATTATACAACTTGATGGATGGGGAAATGGGTTTTGTAGCAAATAGCAGAATGGCTTAAAGTAACCATCTGTGCCTTAGCTGTGAGTCCGGAATTGAGCAATTCTAGCAGCACACTGTCATAATGCAATTAGACCATAACATATTTGAGGTAATAATTACAAATTATTACAAATGGTCCAAAGAGGATAATGCACTTATAGCAGTCGGGTGGAGAGACTGAACACTCTCCAGGTCAGTAAGTGTATCTGATCATCCTAACAACCTATAAATTCA
The DNA here is from genome assembly GCA_023846285.1 of Phrynocephalus versicolor. Classification (NCBI taxonomy): domain Eukaryota; kingdom Metazoa; phylum Chordata; class Lepidosauria; order Squamata; family Agamidae; genus Phrynocephalus; species Phrynocephalus versicolor. Next base: position 45,852,226 of record JAHTLZ010000015.1, on the reverse strand, counting down.
GCAGCTGCACATCTGGAGTGGACTCTGGCACTGAATCCATTAATGGATTGCACTATCTTCAGATTTCCGCAGCCAAGATGGGTGAAATTAAGAAAGCTGTGGGACCAGCTGGAGATGTTCAAGGAAGTAATTCTGCAGCAATTGTAACACAAGAGCAACTGGATCTACTGTCAAAAACAGGACTATGATTCCAAACCCAAGATCAGCTTAGAGTGCAGGATGGATTTGTGTTTCAAGGGTGGATACCAGCAGTTCCAGTCTTCCTTGCAGAAAACCCAAAAACATATATTGGTAAAGAGCTGCCTGAAGAGGACCCTGTAAGCCAAAGGTGGACATCTGTGGCTCTCAAGAAATTTTTGCATCTGCCATAATACCTCACTATTAGCTGTGCTGATAGTTGTATGCAAAAATAAAAAAATCTGGAAGGTCACAGTTGCCCACCCTTGCAAAAAGTGCTGTGGGGGATTAAGGAACATTCCCCAATACATTGACTGCAAGATCATAGAATCATAGGATCATAGAACAGAATCACATAATCATAGAGTTGGAAGAGACCTCAAGGGCCATTTAGTCCAAACCCCTGCCATGCAGGAACCCCCATCACAGAACTCCTGACAGATGGCCATCCAGCCTCTGCTTAAAAACCTCCAAAGAAGGAGACTCCACCACCCTCCATGGCAGCATATTCCTTTGCCAAACAGCTCTAACTGTCATTAAATTCTTCCTAATGTTTAAATTGAATCTCTTTTCCTGTACCGTAGTTTGAAACCATTGCCACATGTCCTAGTCCCTGTGTCCTAGTCCTTGGACAACCTGATACCATCCTGATGGTACTGTATCAGGCAGTGAAGAACAGTCTTTAATGTCCCTGCCTGAGAAAAATGAGAGTGACCCATATACAGTATACAATATATCACAGAAGTGAGTACACCCCCTGATATTTCGTAAATATTTTAGTATATCTTTTCATGTGACAACACTGAAGAAATGACAACTGGCTACAATGTAAAGCAGTGACTATACAGCTTGGATAACAGTGTAAATGTGCTGTCCCCTCAAAATAATGCAACACACAGCCATTAATGTCTCAACCACTGGCAACAAAAGTGAGTATACCCCTAAGTGATAATATCCAAATTGGGCACAAAGTGTCAATATTTTGTGTGGCCACTAGACATGGGCACGGAGCGGTGAAATTCTCGTTTCCGTTACCGTTTGTCGTTTCCGTTACGTAACGATAACGGTAACGAGAATTACTCCGCTCCAGCTCGAACCCGACCCGATAAAGATAAATTGGGTCTGATTTTTCGTTGTCGTTCATGGCATCGCGGTTCGCGGCGATCACGCAATGCCAAGCAGCACAGAAAAAAAGTTTTAAAAATAAATAAAAAACCCGATTCCCGGCCAAAAAAGCAGGCGAAAATATGCCTGCCTGAGTGAGGGCACCTATCAGAGAGGATTGGTTTCGGGGGGGGGGGTCCCAGCCTTCCCCCCTTTCCTATCCTGGGCTGCTTGCACCAGGCTGGGGGGGGGGTCATCCTCGTTGTATCCCATGTGGTGGGAGGGGATCCAAAATGGCGACCACAATATTTATTTTTAAATTGTGGTCCAAAACCCACCAAAGCACCACAGAAACATTTGAAAATTAGGTATTTTAAATGCCTGGTTTTTATAGTAGCAGCAGTGGGTTTTTCTTGCAATACAACATCTCCATTGATTTTATTTTATTTTATTTTTATTTTTATTTTTTTACACCTGCGCAATGATGGGCTGGCCATGGGATGGGACCATGCAAATTTTTGGAGCCATTCCACCAATCGCATGGCCCAGTTTTGATTGAGACTTCTGGATGTGCCAGAGGGCATAAAAAGCCCACTAACCCTAACCCTAACCCTAACCCTAACCCTAACTCTAACCCTAACCCATACGCCAGTACAATGTCTTTCTTAGTGGGTCAGAGGCACCCAGAGGTGCAGCCCACTAACCCACCCTAACCTTAACCGTAACCCTAAGCCTAGCCCTTACCCTAACCCCAACCCTAACCCAGATCTGTACGCAAGTACGCTTCCCTTCTTAGTGGGTCAGAGTAGAGGCACCCAGAGAGGTGCCTCCCAGCCAGACCCCACTACCCCTACCCCTAACCTGTACGGCAGTACGCCAGTATGCTTTCCTTCTTAGTGAGTCAGAGGCACCCAGAGAGGTGCCTCTGCCACTTACCCCCCAACCCTAACATAATGTAATGTATGGTACGTGGTGGCTACGCGTTACGCTTCCCTTCCCTTCTTAGTGAGTCAGAGGCACCCAGAGAGGTGCCTCCCAGAGCCCACTTACCCCAATCCCAACCCAAACCCAAACCCAAACGACAAACGACAAATGGAAACGACAAATTTTTGAAAATTTCCGCGACAAAAGGAAACTACCGGAAACGGCCCGTCCCGACAAACGACAACTCGAAACGTCATTTTTTCTGGTCGTGCCCATCTCTAGTGGCCACCATTATTTTTACAGTACTACTTTAACCCACTTGGGCATAGAGATTGCCCTCCTCGTATCTATGGGAATATCCCCTGTTCTCCAGGACTTCTCAAAGATCATTGCCAATGGTTCTGAAATTACTACTGCCAGTTCTTTTAATATCCTTAGGTGTAATTAATCTGGCCCTGGAGACTTAAATTCATTTAGGGTTTCCAGGTATTTCTGTGCTACCTTCCTATCTATTCTGTGATGCAATTTCTACATTACCTCATCTATTCTTCATTCCAACTGAACTCTTTTTCCTTTCTCGAGAAAACAGAGGCAAATAAGATGTTGAGTAGTTCTGCCTTGTCGCTGTCTCCTGTTAGTAATTAGTTATCTTTGCCAAACAGAGACCCTATCATTTCCTTATATTTTCCTTTTGCTGAGGCAGCCAGGGCAAGCGAGTTAAGGGGAAATGTAGCCAGATCTGTTCATACCAGTCTGACCATCACATTCTGAAGTTTCTGGGCTAGTCTCAAGGGAAGTTCCGCAGATAGCATGTTACGGTAGTCAGTTTTGGAGAATACCTGGATATGCGGCAATGTCCTTCAGAGCCCCCTCAACATCTAGGTATGAACAGAGCTGAGCAATCATCCTCAGCTGGTTCAATACCAACAAGGTTGCAAAGTTGATCTCTAAGTGGAAGGCTTACCCTGTCCAACATAGGGAGAGCATCCCCCAGCCTCTCAGAAGCCCCTCACCTGAGGAAAAAAATATTGTTGGTTTTTCCCCCCGGATTTAATTTTCATCTAAAAGCCTGGGTCCACCCCAAAACCGAGGCCAGGCAGCACTCAAGCACCCGGAGAGCACCCACTGCAGATGATGTAAAGGAGAGATAGAGTTGTGTGCCATCAACATGGTGGATTTCAGCCTTGGTTTTATTCTTAGTTGCTAATGGAGGGTGAGAAATCCATCTGCAATCAGTATCGGTAGATTTCCAAGAAGAAAGCACTCGTACTAAGCATGCTAAATGGAAAGAAACACACCCACTTGCTTACACTAATTCATTTGTTGTTGTTGTTCAGTCGTTCAGTCGTGTCCAACTCTTCGTGAGCCCATGGACCAGAGCTTGCCAGGCCTTCCTATCTTCCACTGCCTCCTGGAGTTTGGTCAAATCCATATTGGTTGCAGCGATGACACCGTCCAACCACCTCATTCTCTGCTGTCCTCTTTTCCTTTTGCCTTCAGTCTTTGCCACTAATTCCTTAGCACATATAAAATTGTAAAACTATTGCTTGACGGCACAGTTATAACACGTGGGTATATTTTAAAAGACAATAAGAGAGCAGAAAAGAATTCCCCAGATCACTTTGAAATCAGCTACTGGAATAGCTCAGTGTGTACCTGAATTTGTTTTTCCAAATGTAGGGAACTCTCTGCCTCTGTGATATCTTCTGACTCCTCTGGGGTGTCCTCGGGTTTTGATAAACATGGACAGATCTTAGCCTAAAAAGAGAAGGAGGGCTGGTAAGAACTGAGAAAGGCCATCACCAGTCATATGATCCCAGTGCAAAGCCCTGGACATTCAAGATGTCATCAACAAGTAAGTCCGGAAGTTGAGTCATGGCTGCTGGACTTTTTTTCTTGTGAGATCAAAACATTTCACTACTCATCCAAGTAGCTTCGTCAGTCTGAGAAAAGTGTGAGGTTTCCAATTTATCAATGAAAGGGCAGCATGATAAGTGATAGAAAGATTATGTCTAAGTCACCCACCCCTGTTGAGAGATGGATTTTCAATACACACGTGAATGGCTTCCTTGACCCCTCTCTTGAAGCACCTATCTTCTCTGGCTAATATGTATACATGAGTATGTGGTGTTTGCCAAAAATACTTACCAACCCTCTTTCTTTTTTGACAACAAGCACATACCTGTTTACTTCAAACCCACAAACACACTAAGAGAGCACATGGAGGAAGGATAAGACGGAATCGATTCAGGCTGCGGTCTGTGTGTTGACCAGGTGCTATGTATGAGCGATCAGCGACGTAAAAAGATCTTTTGCCTCCCTGAGAATTGGTGGAGCCTCGAATCTCCGCCAGGCAGAGTTGTTCCGGGTGGTTCGAGACCTCACCAATCCTGGTCCACCAGGGCCTCCTCCTAGTGATTTCACTAGTGAGTTATTTGCAGCCCTTTTAAATCTAAAATTCAGGCCATCCATTCTGATCTGGACTCTGGTTGCACTGATCTGTCCCCAGTTGTGGCCGGTGCTGCACCCCCTTGGTCTCTTTGTCAACTTTGGGCCTGTTATTCCAGCGGAGGCCTCAAGGGCACTGGTACATTACAGACCAGTGGCCTCTCCGTTTGACCCTGTTGCCTCCCAAATAAGGTTCAAGATGTTGGTTTTGGTTCACAAAACCCTCTATGGCTTGGGTTCTGATTATCTGGCAGAGCCTATCTCCCTAAGGTCAGAGCTGGCCCGGCCCACCTGAGCTTCTATGGCTCTCTTGCTCTGGGTGGCCACCCCTAGGGAGGCCCGTACAATTGCAACATGCAATCGGGCCTTCTCGGTGGCTGGCCCAACTCTCTGGAACAAACTGCCATACGAGATACACCAGGCTCCTTCCCTGGCATCCTTTAAAAATGCTGTAAAAACCTGGCTGTTCAGGGATGCCTTCAGCAATCGTTAAGATATGTTCTGTTCTCCCCGTGTCTGTTCCTTGTTTTGTTATTAGTAGTTTTGTGCCTCTTGCTGAGTATTTGTTTGTTGTTTGTTATTTGCATGTTATTGTTCCTTTCTTTATTTTAATTATTTCTTGGTTAGTCTTATATGCTGTGTTATGTAAATCACCCAGATAGGGCCGGCACGTCCATTAAGGTGAACTAGGCAGTTCCCTAGGGTGCCAAAATGGACAGGGGGCGCTGTCCACCGCTGTCCACCGCCGTCCATCCCCCCTGCCCGCCGCCGTCCGTCTGCTGCCCCCCGCTGCCCCCCCGCCGCCCCCCACCCGCCCAGCACCCGCCCCCCTGCCGATGCCGACATCGTCCCCCGCCCACCACCCGCTGCCCGTTGCCGCTGCCTGGCCCCCCGCCCCTGCCCCCTCCGCCCCTCACCTAGAGCGCAAAAAAACCTAGCGCCGGCCCTGCACCCAGAGTTTCCACTTGGGAAAATTGGTTGTGGTATACAAATAAATAAATAAATAAATAAATAAATAAATAAATAAATAAATAAATAAATAAATAAATAAATAAATAAGGTAGGGATCCCACCACCCAAAAGACCAAAAACTGAAATACAAGAGGGGCAGTATAATATATGCAGTCCAATGTAGTGAGGAGCATGCAGACCCCTACATTGGAGAAACCCAACTGCCACGGGAGGATGGCCCAGCATATGAGGGGCAACAGTTTAGGTCCAGAATCAGCGTACATTCACTTAAAGGTCAAAGGACATTCATTGAAAGATGAGGATGTACACATATTAGGCAGAGAAGATAGAGGGGAGGCCATCATGGTTTCTTTAGTGTGTAAAAGAAACAAGCCATGATAATAGGCAAAAAGGATCTTAGTGGGAAACAGCAGCTAAGAATTGAACCTTCCACTCCACAGTGCATAGAAAGTGAATTGTTTGGGTAACAAGCATGTGACACATAGCATGGTATATGTGATAGAGAATGGAGCTAGGACTTGGGGGATAGGGGTACTGTCCCCCACTTACCCATGGAAACTCACAGGGAGTGGGGAACCTGTTAGGGTCACTGTAAGTTGACAGTCACTCAATGTTACACATACAGATATCAACCTCTTTTGCTGGAATAAAATGACCCGCCTTTGAATGAATTTGTGCTTGAAACATTTATATATTTCTAATACAGCCACATGGTTCAAAAGTGTCCAATGTGCAGATTCATTAGATGCACGCATGGAGTACCTCCTGGCCCCAGTGTTTCACAGCCCATTATTTCAGTTCTACTGGAGTTCTTGAAGTCATTGGTGCCTGGTGCCACCAATGGAAGTTTTGAAGCTAGCATATAGCAGCTTGCTTCAATCAACAAGCATGAAACTCAATAGGCATAATGGTTTGCATTCCTCCCTAGGTCAAGAAGGATAAGAACGGGCAAGGTTTTATCAGCAAAAACAGTCGTGTAAGTCTTGTGGCCACCCCAGAGATGTCCTGTTTGCTTACCCCTGCCTAGATGCCCTAAAGCACACCTGATCTCGCCTGATTTCGGAAGCTAAGCAGGGTTGAGCCTGGTTAGTACTTGGATGGGAGACCACCAGGGAATACCAGGTGCTGTAGGCACCTGGACTAGGAACTGGCAAGCCACTCCAGTATTCCTGCCAAGAAAACTCCATGGACATGGTTCACGAAAAGTCGGTCATGACTGTTATGACACAACACGCACACACAAAGCACAAATGTTGTAGCAAAAGAAGGAGGCCAGAGGGAATGGTCCTGCTACCTCCTTAGGTGTATAAGTGGCCTCTGGGAGAGTTTTTACAGGCAGAGGTTCTAGGCAAATGGTGCCAACAATTTAAGGAGGCAACATCTCATGCCTATGCCTGGGAAATTTATGTCCTTCTTCTGATCAGAAAATGCTACTTTTCCTTAAAAAGCAAAGCAAAGTGTGCTGCTTATATACCGCCCCATACCACTTCAAGTAGTCTCTGGGTGGTTTACAGTTTTTTAATTACAGTACTGTAATGCATTGCCCCTGCCCCCAGCAAGCTGGGTACTCATTTTACCGACCTCGGAAGGATGAAAGGCTGAGTCAACTATGAGCCTGCAACTGGGATTGGAGCCCTGGTTGTGAGCACAGTTTTACCTGCAGTACAGGCATTTAACTACTACACCACAGGGCTCAGAAACTGATTTGAAGCATGTTGTTTCTCCTAGATGCCTAAGTTTCCCTCTGCTTGTAATTCCTCAAAGAAGGAAGCCCAACTGTTTGGGTGTCATTGTTGGCTGCTTGGAGTTGGGGGACTACATTCCCCTGTACACATATTACTATTATGGGGTAAACCGGAATCTTGGAAGTGGGATCCCAAGGGGTTCAGTTGTTTCTCCCCTCTTCCAGCAGTTTCAGAGGTGATGGAATGGCCTACAGAATGCCTGGTGAGCTGGGCTGTAGGAAAGAATAGCTGGGGGCCCAGTGGTTTCGAGGGCTGCACAGAGAGGAGCTGAGGGCCACATGTTGCTTTAAGGACCTGGGTTGGGCATCTCGGCCCTGTTCCAGTCTATGGACTGCTCTCTTAAATCCATATCAGGGATGAGCAAAGCATAGCCCTGGGACTATGTCTCCTTCCACCTAAACCACGCTCTACTGCTGTCGAGGGCACCAGCTCTTCCCCAGCCTTTTCTTTTTCTGGACGTTAAGGAATTGCAGCTCTTTGGAAGGCTCTGGGGACAGAGAGTCCTCTTTTAAATAGGCTACACACACACGTCACACTATTTATCTGCTCCAAATTCTTCACATTTCTGGTGGCCCATTGGGCCTAGAAGGCAGGGGGGCAGGCTACTGGTCCATGGACCTCCCAACATTGTTCATCCCTTTACTGTTCTAGGGCTGAGCTGTACATGATGCTGAATACATCACTTAATGTTGCTTTACTGGTATTTAAGGAGCAGGAATGTCTGTCAAAGGAGGACCACGCTGGTGTGCCGGGGTGTGTGTGTTAACCCTCTCCTCCTGCACCATGGTGCAGACTGCCATCCGGTTTGAGGAAGACACTTTCCATTGGTGCAAGTGGTTACATCAATGCAACACTTTTACACGACCTCTAAAATCTGCTGGCAACTTAAATTCGGATCCCCCCCCCAACCAGAGATCGTGGGGTTTTGCTCTGCTTCCTGTGTTCCCACCCTCCCACACTCTATTGCTTCTGTCTGCGGTGAGGGGAGGGAGAAAAAAAATGCAGGCTCACCTCCTCCTGCCGTCAAGGGCTTCCAGATGCGGAGCTTAAAATTGTTTTTCCACCAGCTGTGGACTTTAAAAAAAATTAAGTATGACCACACCCACCTACGCGCGCCCCAGCACATTTTACAAGTACCTGGTCTCCGGAGGTAAAAAAAAATTCCGATGAGGATTATAAAGCTGTGGATGCCGGCTCTTCTCGCCTTCTGTTTGTTTGTTTTGTCCCCGCCGCCCCTTTAACAGCCTAGAATCCCTACAGGGCTGCTCCGACACCAGAGGAGGAGAGCGGAGGTGAGCCTGCATTCTTTTCTCCCCTTTTTTATTCCCTCCCCTCACACAGACACGAGCAATGGAGTGCAGAAAGGTGAGAACACAGGAAGCAGAACAAACCCCCACGATCTCGGGTCCGAATTTAAGTTGCCAGCGGATTTTAGAGGTTGTGTAAAAGCTTCTGAAACATATTAGCTCTACCAGGAGGCATTCTAGAATACCCTGTTGAGCGAAGATTGCGTTTCAACATGCAAATGTTTCACTCACGCGAACTTTTTTCCAGCACTTTAACATTTCTGGTCCAGAGGGAGACCACGGCAGCTCTCGAGGGGGGGGGGACCTTTCCCTTCCCTTGTAAACGCTGATGTCACAATGAGGAGGCTGACATCCCTACCCTGACTTTCACTGCAAGAGGCTTAGTGAAGGATGAGACTGCCTTAACAGTGATTTGTTTCATCTCATAACTGGCTGGGCAAGGTTTGTGTCATTCCTGGCGGTGCGTCTACCATGGAAACAGGAGAAGGTTTTCCTTGGGAGCGGGGGCGGGAGGTTCCTTAATTGGCATGGAGGCAGCAAAAGCAGAGCTTAGAGGGATATTCACCCAAGCAAACAAATGAATCTTCCGATAGAGAGCATATTAACCATCCTTACGTTCCGTGGATCTTTCTGCAGCTACAGGCACGCATGAGCTCTGCGAAATGTTGATTTGATTTCCAGACCACCATCACCCAGCACAACTTGTCTTCCAATTTCCATCTTCCTCCTCCTCTGTCTTGATTTCTGATGTCGAGGCTGTGGTCTCCAGGGCCATGAGGTCCAAAGAGAGCCACCACCACCACCACCACCCCGACAGACCCCTTTTCTTTCACTCTCAGAGATACAGAGGCGGCTGGGTAGAGATCTGGCGTTTGCAGAAGCACAACCTATCAGGGTGTGGGGAAAACCCCAAACAAGTGAACTTCATCAGATATAAGCAGCGTTATCCTAAATGCACAACTTTTGTATGTTCTCATGAGTACTGGAAAAAGAAAGTCAACCCTGAGGTCAGTAGGAAATTAAACAGGGAAATGACAGCCTGCATGAATTATGCTGAAGCTTAAATGCAAAAATAATTACTGTGGCCACCTGCAGAACCGTGTTGAGGATAATAAATGTATCTGGGCATTGAGAGCCTAGTAAACACTTGGCGGGGTGAGATTCAGAAGGGAAAGGATTTAGCTTCTTACTCCATTGCAATTCAGTACTTTTGGCATGGGGGGGGCATAGCCCTTTGTAATTGCCTCATGCAAGAATGGCCATTTTTAACTTCCTGGGAAAGTAAGGTCTCGTGCATCTGACGAAGCTATGCTAGTCCCTGAAATCAACTTGTCTTCATGAAAACAATGATGGCAAAGGTGGCTGTGCAGGTTGGGGGTATTCTGAGCACTTACTCAGAAGTAGTCCCTCCCCATCACTATTAAGGAACCACAAAAGACTTCCTCTTAGAAAGTTTAGATGCAACCAAAACTACTTACAGAAGTTACAGCCCATGGCAGAGTGTCACCTGAACATCTATAACTTTCTCTGTCCACCATGACTGCCCCATCTTCTGACCTCCTTCCACTTGTCTTTTATAATATCTTACTTGGTGGTGGTGGTGGGGAATCTGGAAGCATTTACTTTATGTTGCGACATCGGAACCAGTCTGAACCAAATATAATCGATAATGATGTTCCCACAAGTCATTTCCAACTGATGGCACTTCTCCTATGGCTTTGGGAAGTGTTTCCTGGGGACACACGGGGACCATAGAGCAGGGCAGGCAAAACCCCACCAGCCATGCAACTCCAGTTGATCCAAAGTGGTCCCTCCTGCAAGAGGCATGGCACGGAAATGCCCTCTCCCACCTCCTGGCTCTCAGCCTGACACACCATCCATTACATCACACCGGCTGCTTGCATACAAGACTGTTATTCGGGTGGTCTCCTTTTGTGCTTTCTAACTGATAAGGTAACTCATCTGCCAGGGGGTCTTTGTTAGAGAAGACACTTTTGCCACCTGATTGTTCTTCCAAACAGTTACCTCCTCCAGAGGAATCCATCTGTTCTGGGCTTTTCCCCCCTGGATAAAAGCTGCTAATGAACAGCTGAGGCTAAGAGATAAATACTCCTTAGAAGCCTAACTGGCAACCAGCCTTTTCTCTTACCTATCCTTTTACCCTTTAACAAAAGAGTTCATGTAGCTCCATTCCAGCTGTTAGGGAGACAATTTCCCTCATTATCATTGCTGTTTAAGGGGAAAAATACACAACCTATTAACTGTACAAGAGATAAAGGGCTGCATTATTACAGATGTACTGAAGAGGCTGGAGATTTAGATGGACTTCTGTAAAGCTCCAGTTGTGGAGGCGTTATAAATCGCAGTGTCACAATTCTGGCAGGGAGGAAAGATTTTTCCCTGTCCCCCTTCTGTCCCCCTCCATCAAGTGGTTAAATGCGAGGCTTAAGGGCAAACACCCTTGACATAGACTGTAGCCTTTCAGGAGCCATGGAAGGACAACGGGTAGCCCCTGGGTGATTTTCTTGCTACCATAAAATGCAATTTCCTACTTAAAATTTATTTGCACGTGTTAATTATGCAGCAAGGTTTTGACACATCCAGAGCTGTGAAGTGTGTTTCGGCTCTCAACTCCAAAGAGCCTATCAGATGGCAAGCTTTTTCCTCTAGCCTGCCTCTTTTGTAGTCTGTATTTTAAACAACCTCATTAGTGAGAATTTTTTCCCTTTGAAGATAACGAGCCTGACTGCAGAGCATCTGGAACAAGCGGAGCGTTGGAGCTGGGCAGTGCCCATTTTAATTCTTGGTAGCACATTTTACTATTCTTCTGGTGTGTCCCCCCCCCACTCCCCTCTTCTGTAAGAGTCTTTGCCACAGAGAAAGTCAACAGATTAAGCTTTCGCTCATTAAACTGCACCTATAGAATTGCTGTCTGTGCTACAGCTCCTATTGCTCTCACAGAGTTGTCAGGAGTATGGAGGAGGAAAAGGTGGCAGGCAGCCTTATTTACAAAGTCTCTCCTACTATATTAGAACAAAATTATTTATTTATTTATTTATTTATTTATTTATTTATTTATTTATTTACACTCACACACTCACACACACCCCTTTTCAATTAAGCAGTCAATACAACTTACAACAGGCATGTCCAAAGTCAGGCCTGGGGGCCAAATGCGACCCGTTTTCAAATTTTAAGTGCCCCGCAGCCTCTTCTCTCTGCCGGCTCAGCCTGTCATGCATCCCCACCAGCTGGCCTTTCCCCATGTGGATGGAGATGTCAGCTTACAGTTTTATGGTTTGCCTGCCATCTTTGCCTCCCTCCGTCCCCCAAGACACCTGCCCCGCCTATCCACCCTGGCTGCATTGCTGCAGCACCCTCCTCACCTCCTTGCATGCCCTAGAGGCTTGTCCGAAGTCCAGCCCGGGGACCAAATGTGGCTGAATGGTCAGCCTCCACACATTTTCACCTCACCAAATCTGACCCTTCTTGCATAAACTTTGGACACCCCTGACTTACAACTATTAGATGAATGCCTACCAAATGTTCTATCCTCAGCAGTCCTACTGAGCTCTTGCAAACTCAAGGTTATGCCTTTCTTTGCAGAGTCAATCCATCTCGTGTTTTGCTTTCCTCTCTTCTTTCTGCCTTCAGCTTTTTCTAGCATTATTGTCTTTCCCGCTGAATCCTGCCTTCTCGCCATCTGCCCAAAGCTTCGGCTTCAAGCATTTTTTTTTGCCTCCAGAGTTAGTTTAGGTTTGATGTGTTCACATGCACTGCCCAGTTAACTTTGGCATAGGTGACTGCTGCTAATTCAGGGTGACTCAGGAAAGGTGGTAGCTGGTCCACTAAGTGGAGTTGTGCCAAGACACTCCTTATCCTTGCTGCCACTTGAGAATCCAGAGGCAGTTCAGGATGAGAAGCATTCCTAGATTATGTGCTTGACCTATTGGAGAAGGGAGAGCCTTCTAGAACAGAAGGAATCCCAGTTCCTGAATGCGATTTTCTAATGACCAACAGCACCTCCATCCGTCAGGATTTAGTTTCAGCTTCTTCACCCTCATCCAGCCCATTATTGAGCTCAGGTAACATTTAAAGGTCCTAGCTAGAGACGATGAACCAAAATGGTGTTTTATCTTGGCTTGTGGTTCATCATGGTTGACGAACCACGAATCCTTCCATGAACGGATGAACTGACAAATCACCTGCCTGCTGTTATCACCTTTCCACCTCCTCTGCTGGTGCAAGTGCCTGGGCTGCCACCACATCTTCTCCTAACAGCCTCTGCAGCAGAAGCCACTGGCAGAAACAGAAGAGCTGGGTGTCATCATCATACCGGTGGTGGCACCTCACTCCAAAGCTTTGAGTGACTTCCTTCCAGTGGCTTCATAGATATGTTGGATGAGATAGGATAAAGTGGGTGCCTTAGGGATGCCACAGGCAGAAGGCTATGGTGTGTAATGCTGCTTTTTTTGGAGAGGGGGCCCTTTTGTGTATATCCTGACAGGAAGGTCAGAACCATTGTATTTTCATGCTCCCGATACCTAGCCAAGCCAGGCAATCCAACAGGGAAACTGAGATGTTTGTACCCTTCATATCTAGCATATCATCTACCAAGGTGACCAAAGCACCCTCAGCCACAAATATAGCCTGGAGCTGCAGGGCTACCACCTTCTCAACTAGCTTAGCTAAAAATGGTAAATATGATACAACATTACAATAAATCAAAACTTCTCAAGGGCAGTTTTTTTTTTAAAAAAACAGGCTTTTTGGCAGTTTCCTTTAAGCAGGAAGGGGCAGACCCTTCCTGTAAGGAAGCACTTGTCACCTCCCTTAGCTTTGGCATCAGTCCCACCTTGGCAAATCGTAAAAAGTGTGCAGCTTATTTACCACCCTATAGCTCTTAAAACATTATCTGGGTGGTTGATAAGTAACTGTGCAGGCTACACATGGTACCCCAGCAAGCTGGGTACTCATTTTACTTACCTAGGAAGGATGGAAGGCTGAGTGAACCTTGAGCCTACTACCTGGGATTGAACCCCAGGTCATGAGCACAATTGCAGTTGCAGTGCAGCTGTTTAACTACTGCACCATGAGGCACAATTGAATAGCCAGGAGGAGGAGCAATGATTGAGTGAGCAGGGTGTAGCCTTCCTCATTCCAAGCACTCTGTTTACATCCTTGAGATCTACTGACTGAACAGAACTCCGGGTAAAAGGATAAGCAGTTGCCAAAGTCACATCAACATGACCTGTACCAATATGCAAGTCCATGTCATGGCAAATCTTGCCTTCAAAACTCATAACAAACTGTCCACAGCAAGGAACTGATTGGCCGGGCACTCCTTCCACAGTAGTGTGCAGTTTGGAAAACCATAGATGGTCTGCTACGTATAGAGGCATCAGCTTTCTTAGAGCCTTTTCACACAACCCCTAAGATCCGCTGGCCACTTAAATTCGGACCAGAGATCTTAGGGGTTTGTCGCTGTTCCTGCGTTCCCACCCCCTCTGCGTGGGTGGGTGAGGGGAGGGAGAAAAAAAGGAAGAAAAGAATGCCGCTCACCTCCGTTCTGCCGTCCCGGCACTGCATTCAGATCTCTTAAAGGGGCGGGGGGCAAAAAAAGAACAAACAGAAGTAAGGAGAGCCCGGCAGTCACTACGTTATATCCGCATCAGGAATTTTCACCTCCGGAGAGCAGGTACCTGAAAAGTGCGCTGGGACGCGCTTAGGTGGGCGTGGTCGCACTTAATTATCTGTAAACTCCGGAGCTGGTGGGGAAACAATTTTAAGCTCCGGAGCTGGGAGCCATTTGCGGCGGAGTTTAGGGGTCGTGTACAAATACCCTAGTAATTTTGGCCTCCATAGTATGCTAAAGCAGCCATATATAGTATATAAGTAGATATACATTGACTGGCAGCTGCTCCATCATGTGGAAGGAACTAACTGAAGGGTGATCTGTTCATGACAATAGAATCATCTGTAATGTCTCCATCTTCAGATCATCATTCTTGCCAGGCAAAACTGTCAGATCTGAAGTATGGTTTGCCACATGCATGGGGCCACCATTAACTGGACCAGGTCCATGGCTGTTATGGCAGACATGAAATTCTGAGCCACTCCCCATTTATCTAACTCAGGATGGATGCTGAAGGCCCTCAGAATATTAAGCTTGGGGTAGCCCAATGTCACATCCTGGATATACCCTGGATAGGCCAGGGAGGGAGACTGATGGGGAGCAAGGTAGGTGTGTCCAGTATGCTAAATATGAACTGAACTGAAGTCAATGTGCAAGTCTTGGGGATATGTGTGCTGTGTGCTTTGTTGCAATAGAGTTCTGTGACTATGAATTTACACTATTCAATATACTGTACACTATTCATCTACACAACAGAGAGAGAATGAGGTGGGCTTACCCCCCAAAAGCTCACATTAAAATATAGAAGTTAGTCTTCAAGCTGCCACAACATTTTTGTCTTCTTGGTTTTATTTGTCAAAGAAAAGAATAGGTGTTTGGGTTGTGCTTTTTTGCTGTTGTTAAAGACATAAAAAGAGACCTTGTCAACAAAACTGCAACCCTTTCTGTATCTGCTGTGATGACAAGACCTCCTTTACAAACCTTCTTGCTATGAAAGCATTAAGACCACGGTTACATGTTTTCACTATTCAACAGAATCCCAAGGCCGTCCTGGCCACCTGGCTGCAGCAGCAACTTCTATTCAGAATTCATTCACGACTGCCTGGAGCATTTTTAAAAAATGAGATTCATTTTTAATGGACTACAGCCACACCATCTCCCTGATCTCCAGCCCTTGCCTGCTGTACCACAGAGTAACCCGGTGGACAGAGCTCAGCAAGGTGGATTATTTTCTCCATCAGGTCCCTGTGATCTGGTTCCATCTCAAATTGTAGATGATTGAATATCGGCCTGGTGTTGGAAGGGAAGGTTTCTGGGCTGGAAGGCCTTTCTTCATGGTCACCATGGCTTCTTTAATTAGGTGAGAATCTAAAAGAAGGAAGTGCCACCCGATGGCTTGCCCTCCACATGTCCCCCTCTCTATGGTCCATCTCCCTGGCCCATTAGCAGTGAAATTAAACCCTCGTTGGCACTTGTCAACTGAGGAGGGACTGTGGTTTAATCTGTTCCAGCGATTTATTCTGGCCTAAGTATGATAGGCTGTGTAATTCCAACTCAAACCTGAGCAGGTCACAAAGGGTGAGGATTTGGCATATTTATTCGTTTAAAATATTGCTTACCCTGCATTTCTCCTTAAGAAGGATCCAAGGCAGCTTGAAAGAAAATGTTTGAGAGCTTAAAATAAAATAAGTAAGGATACAAATATTTTAAGGAATCAAACAAACACCACACTATAAAAAAAAATGGGGCTGAACTTGATGGTTCATAAAGTCGTTTCCAGAAATGCAGTTCTAAAAGGGGTGGTGATGATGATGGGGGAGGAGGGGGAGGGGGAGGGGGAGGAGGACAGAACTACTGTGCCAAAGAGAACTGCCTTTATGGCTACGGTCTGGCAGAGCAAAGCCAGGAGAAGAGGGAGGAAGAGCTGAATGACTCCAGATCTCAATCTTCTTCATGTTGCAAATGTTTTTCAAGGTGACAGAGAAGAAGAAAAATCAAGGTTTCTCTCTGTGTAGCAGAATGCCTACCGCGCAGAAGAGACATGTTCCACAGTAAACCCCAAATAAAGCAGGAAATGTCAATGGAAACAATTAGCCTGTGTTAAAAAACCCACATTCCAAACTCCTAGCAGTCACATCACCACCAAATCTATGGCTGGAGAACATATGGATCCAGTCACCCCATATTATCACTTCCGCCATCACAGCCTGCTTGGGTTTCAGTATGTCCCTATTAGTGCGCTTTTAGCCAATAAGAACCTTCTCTAAATCAGAGGCCGTGAACCTTTTGACTGGGATGATTGGAAGGGTCTCGGGCACAGCAGAGGTTTTGTCCCTGCAAATCCATTCAAAAAGAGATTCACTGCTGTATTAAAGCTTCTGCCGAACCAAGAAGGCTTGCAGGCATCTGCCTTCTCCCGTGCGCAGCTCTCCCCAAGTGCCGAGAGCGCGTCATCGTTCACTGTGCCCGAACAGAGCTGGCAGCTGTTCCCCCTCCCACATTAGCTGGTGTGGCCAAGGGATAGGCGTCACTGCACAGCATTCCTGTGAGGCAGGGGTTATTTTGGGATGGTTTCTGAAGAATGAACGTGCGGCTCCACCATAAATCTGTGAAATATAGCTCCATAACAACGTAGAAGATGACTCCAGACCGCAAGGGAAATAACAACAATGAAAATAATATCCAAGAGGAAAGTGTCTCCGACTCTGGTCATTAACGCTCTAGTCTAGAGGGACTCAGGTGGTGGCCATAATGTTGTGTTTTCATCAAGCTTTACAGCACTAGCTTAGATTTTTTGCACCCAGTTGTTTTTCGAGACTGAAGGATGCCAATGAATGTTCAAGAAAGGTGAGGACTTGGGGGAGTGTAACTACTGATTGACAGGCAGGTGTTCCATAGGTGGAGACATCCACATTGATGCATCTCTCTGTAGCCTTAGTTGGATCTCTGCTTAATATATTCATAGAAAACATTGATCATTTCGGACAAATGTACCAGGGATTTATTTATTTATTTATTTATTTATTTATTTATTTATATACCGCCCGTCTTCCAGAGGAACTCCGGGCGGTGAACAAACATCAACAAGTCGACAATTAAAAGTCGACAATTTATTTATACATTTATACATTTATACACTGCCTGCCTTCCAGCAGGAACTCCGGGCAGTTTACAAAAATCACAAAGTATAAAGTATAAAACAATCAATTCTAAAATAAATAAACAACTAAGGACTAAAAACAAACCAGCAAGGCAAACTTATAACCCCCAGGATATGAGCAGCAAAACAACATAACAGAAACAACATGCACTGGTGGTATATAAGGTGTTCTGCTTGTATACCACCCCATAGTGCTTAAGAACTCTCTGGGCAGTTTACAATTTAATTATGCAGGCTACACCCCCCCCCAGCAAGCTGGATGTTCATTTTACCAACCTCAGAAGGATGGAAGGCTGAGTCAACCATGAGCCATCTACCTGGGATTGAACTCCAGGTAGCAAGTCTTCCCCTCCAAGTCTGTGTCAAGGTCTGGAATCAAGTCCCAAGATGTAAGATAGAATCTTAAGGCCATTGCCCTACCCCCTTGAGTCTCAGAACATGAGACTGAGATGCAGAGACTCAGGTTTGCCCCTGATGCCATGTACCCCCCATGGCTGCCATGCACCCACTGCCACTGCCATATTCTGCTGCTGCCACCCCCACCTCACCCCCACTGCTGCAGCCCCACCTGCTCCTGCTGTTGCCGCCACACCCCCTTCTAGTCCTGGGCAGAGAGCAGGCCTGGAGGGAAAGCTAGGTGGGCCCATGCACCTGCATACAGTGAACCTACTCAGCTTCCCTTCCAGACCTGCTGCCTGCCCAGGTCTTGAAAGTGGCATGGCAGCAACTCCCACACTGCCAGCCCTATTGCACATCCTTGTTGTACCCCCATATGGAACTGGCCCTGCCTACCTCCCTCAAGCAAACCCCCCACTATACACACCCCATGCACCTTACCTCACTGTAAACTCTCTGCCATGCACCCTCTGCTGCAGGCCTGCCCACTGCCACATTCCCCCCCCCCCCACCGCGCCACTGTGCATCCCTCACCTCCTCCTGCCACTGCTGCTGCACAGATGGGGACACAGCACAGTGGCAGGTGGAGAGAGAGATAAGGGGGTGCACAGGGGCCAGATGTATGTGGCGTGGAGATGCAGCAGCAGGGGGGACTTGATAATGTGACTCAGAAAAACAGCTCCAAGTTGAGTCCGAGTCAATGGAAAAAAACAAACACGAGTTGAGTCCAAGTCAAGTTGCCGGTACAACTTGGGCTGGACCCAACAGCAAGTTGCACAAGTCAAACCCTCATCCCTGGAATGTGCTGGTGGCTGCAATTACTGAGCATTTTCTTAAGCATTTTAAGTTCCCGCTTTAGATTTTGGATTTGGTGGGGTGTCTTATTTTGGAATATAAAATCCTGTTTCGTATGCATAACTTCTAGAATAGGAATTCATTTTTTAAAAAATTAAAAGTTTAACTTTAAGTTTCTAGAAGAATATCCAAACCGTTGTCTGTATTTTCACAAGGCCCTACACTTGGTGATATTTAACATCAGTTTGATTTGCAGATATTGCTGTAGGAGGTGACAAAAACATAGCGTGCTCATTTCTTCTGATCATGCTGCTTTTAACGGTGGAAGGCGTGCCAGAACACCTGGCAATATACAATAACACCTCTTAAGACAAATGCCCCATAAAATGAAGAATTGATGAGATTTTAAAAAAAACCCCGGGAATAGGGTTGCTTTGCATTAAAAAAATTCCCTATAGAATGCCTCGCAGGACGAAAAACCAAAATTAAAAAAATTAAAATTAAAAACATCCTATGGGAAACCGTATTTTGCAAGACAAAGTTTTCATAAAACGTAATGACTTGTAGAACAAATTAAATTTGTCTTAAGAGGTATTACTGCAAGTCATTCCGATCTTCTCCATCACCTTGGATAAATTTATTGCTGTTTGAACAATTCTCCTTAAGGGCTCCTTTAAAGGAGCTCTATCTCTTATTTGATTGTTTTCCTCGGATGTACTGATGATCAGAAAGCTGCATATACTTCTGCTTGGGCTATATCTCTTCTGAACTGACTTTTTAAAGGGCCTCGTTTGAGCTTATTTTAATCTTCAGAGTGAACTATTTCTCCTAAACGCACTTAGGCCCATTGGTTGAGATTGGCTTCTGAGTGGATGCCCACCAGAGGAAGCAGAGCTGGGAAGTGCCAACAAAGGGCAAACTGGCACAAGCTGCCGGTTCTGCAGTGCCTTCCTATCTCTAGTTGAGATGTAACTTCTCATTGTCCAGTTTCCCCCCATCATCCTGTTTAGTATAGTGTGATGGCTCACAAATACTAAAAATTGTTTATTCCAAGAGAAATCAACTCTGTAGTGGTACCTGAAATGAAGTAAGTTTTAAAGTACTCAGCTGACTATCGAAGATTAAAGAATATACAGTAGGACCCTGGTATCCACTGATTCATTATCCACTGATTCAGTTATCCACGGTTGGCAGGGGGAAAAGTTAAATAAATAATTCAGCATCCACAAAGCAAGCTACTATCATAAACCGCAGCTGTAAAGAAAGGTACTGTCATAAAACAGCAGCCATAAAGCAAGCTATTGTCACAAATAGCAATCATAAAGCAAGCTACTGTCACAAAACAGCAGCTGTAAAGCAAGCTACTGTCACAAAACAGCCATTCTGGGGATTTTGGGGGGGCGTTCTCTCTTATCCACGGTTTTCATTATCCATGGGAAGGCCTGGAACCAATCCCCAGCAGATACTGGGGTCCTACTGTACAGTAATACCTCGTAAGATGAATGCCCCTTAAGACAAAAAATTCGTAAGATGAATGAAATGTCTGTGAATAGGAAAACCTCATAAGACAAATTTTCCCGTGGGATGCTTTGCAAGACGAATTCAATGCATTCCTATGGGAAACCGTATTAAACCGTGTTTTGTAGGATGATTT
Organism: Phrynocephalus versicolor; assembly: GCA_023846285.1. Classification (NCBI taxonomy): domain Eukaryota; kingdom Metazoa; phylum Chordata; class Lepidosauria; order Squamata; family Agamidae; genus Phrynocephalus; species Phrynocephalus versicolor. Next base: position 45,831,909 of record JAHTLZ010000015.1, on the reverse strand, counting down.
TTTTCATAGGACGAATTGACCGTAGAACGAATTAAATTCATCTTAAGAGGTGCCACTGTATCACCAAGATATAGCTCGGAGATTCCTCCCCTTCCTGCAGTTCTTTTCCTGATTGTTAGACCGTGAAATGTTGACTGGTGGCTAAATGGCTGTGGGACCAGTGAGAGTCCCTCTGCCCATGTGAAGGGGCTCCCCATCTCCTGAGAGTCCAAGTGAGATTCCCAAGATGCAGTTCCCCTTGTGGACTGGGGGGGGAGTGGTCATCTGAGATATAGATGATGCCCTTGAGGCCACAGGTGTAAGCCATGGCCAGGCTGGGATTTAAGGAAGAGAGTGATGTAGGAGAGGAGGGAAGTTGGGCTGGTGCCCTAGACTGGGAGGCTTATGAGGCCCAGGAGGTGTTGCTGCTGCCGGAGAAGTTGATGGCTAGATGGGAGACGGTCTACCACCGTGATCCCGAGACCTGGGTGCTGGGTCAAGTTACTAGTGCCACTGGAGGAACCTGACCATGTCCATCAGGACCAGGTCAAGTGTCAAGAGGCTTGGAGGCTCAAGAGGCAACTTCAGGCAGGCTGCTGGCAGAGGAAGCAGTGAGGCAAGAGTCCAGTCACAGAGACCTCCCAGTCAGCCTGCCTATGGATATTTGGAAGGCCAGCCTCCTATTCCCACCCCCTGCTCTGCATCTTGCTATACAGGAGAGGTCAGCCAGGTCTGGACAAAGTGTGGCCATGCATCTTGAGAATATTACTGAACCTACAGGACGGCAAGTGCTGGCGGGGACTAGAGAGGCACAGCAGCGGGAGGAGCTTCCGATCCCACCACCACCACATACAGCACCTTTGTCACTACACGCCTACAAGTTGCCCTAGAACTGGTAGAGGAGGCAGGGCTCTGCTCCTCCCAGTGAAAGACTTTAGAGGGCTACAGCCCTAAAGACTATGAAGGTCTTGGCGCCCTAAATTCTTAGGTTTTATGGTCTGGCCCAGATGGTCTTTCGCTCCAATAAAGGGATTGTTCCCACAACCACTCGCCCTATTGTTATGGAAGGAGACACAGAGGCAGCTCACAATCTCTCTGTGATTTAGCGATCTCTCTGTGGACCCAGAGGCTGGGCGTTTGATTTCCCAGCATGAGTCCGAGGAGAAAAGCCAGCCGGTGTGGTCTTGTGCAAGCTTGCCAGTCCTAGGATGCCCCCAGAAGAAGGGAATAGTAAATCACTTAGTACTCTCTCGTTAGAAAACCCTTGAAGGAGTTGTCACAGGTCAGAATTGACTTGATGACACAATTATTCTTATAAAAGCTTGACTGAAACAATCCCTACCTCTCATTTTTAGTACATGACCATAGGAATTTCTCCTTTTGCATTTTTGGGGGGGTTTGTAATTTCTTGGCTTTTATTCATCTTAGCATTATTTTGCTGATGGCCCTCTTAGGTGAAGAAATTCTGAGAATCCTGCAATATGAACGAATGCATCAGATACAACAAAGAAGTATGAAAAGGGGCATAGCAGTTTTGTACCAAAAGAGCCTTGCCTTACTGTTTCCATTAGCTGGTCCCAGTGCAACAATAAATTTGAAAAATCTCTAGTGAGGTCAGTTTCTCTCCCCCCCTCCCCCGGTTAGTTAGCAACTCTAATTATTTTTGCTTTAAAGGTCCGAGATATTTCGAATTGGTTCAAGTTCAGACCTTGACTTTATGAAATCTGAAATCTGAGTATGATGATACAATTGCTCGTAATTATCCTTAATTGTTTTAGCCACCTGCAGCATTAATGTCGTTTCCCATGTCTGAACATTTTTATGCAACAGGAGTGTATGCCAGGATTATGCCTTCACTTATAACCTGGGTGAATGAAGTCTGTCAACCACATTGCAGCCTACATTAGTACATACATTTCACATTGCCCCTCCTGGCATGCTCCTCTCCAGTTTTTACAAACTAGCCCACACCAGTGCAGCTTGGGTAGGTGAATGGGGTTGACATACATAATGAGGAGGTATTTTTGGCGTGCCTCATGCAGGTTGGCATAAGGGCTGTTCTTAGAAGTTCATGTCCTAGGTTCTCGCCTTGGATACTGAGATCAAAGGTGTATATGGGATGGCTCAGTGGTTGTTGACTGTATTGTTTGCAGTGAACAAGAACACAGTGTTCTGCTTATATACCGCCCTGTACCACTTCAAGTAGTCTCGGGGCGGTTTACAGTTTAATTATGCAGGCTACACATGCCCCCCCAGCAAGCTGGGTACTCATTTTACCGACCTCAGAAGGATGCAAGGCTGAGTCAACCATGAGCCTGCAACCGGGGATTGAACCCCAGGTCGTAAGCACAGTTTTACCTGCAGTAGAGGCATTTAACCACTGTCGTTAACCATCTTCCACCATAGTTCAGTAGGTTGTTTACTTCATTACTAGCAAAAAAGAAAGAAAGAAAACAAAAGAAAAGAAAAGAAAAAATCCTGAACTTCCTAAAGAAGATAAGTTAGAGGGGTCTGCAACCTTTAAGACATAAAGAGCCACTTGGACCCGTTTCCAACAGAAAAAAAAAACTGGGAGCCGCAAAACCATTGTGACATTTAAAACAAATATATACAACCACCGCCGCCGTTCTCGCTGTTCCGCCTCAGCAACCGGGCGCCAGGCCAGCCGCCGTTCGAGGCTCAGTGAGGCGATGACCCGCGCTCCGGGCCTACCAGCACCGCCGCCGCCGCCGCCACGGTCCCGCAGCCGGAGGCGAGGGAGCGGCGCCCGCCTCAGCAGTTGAAAGGACGAGCCTGCGACCCCGAGGCTGGTCCCTTTTTTTGGAAATGGGCGAGCGGCGACCTCTCTCCACACACACACACACACACACACCCTTCTTGCAGCCGTGGTGTGCGTGCATGTGTGGGCAAAGTTTGGCTTGTGAAGGAGATGGAGGGAAGGGGCGGGTGATGCCACACACACACACACACACACACACCCTTCTTGCAGCCGTGGTGTGTGTGCGTGTGTGGGCAAAGTTTGGCTTGTGAAGGAGACGGAGGGAAGGGGCGGGTGATGCGGCGGAGGCCCGGCCAGGCGCTGCTGCGGTCGCCCCCGTCGCCTTCCAAGGGACGCCGAGGCTGAAAGAAGCGGGAGGGCGAGTGGCGCACTGGGCCACCGTGGATCTCCCCAGTCCGCTCCTCCATTCCGCTTTCGGACCCCCTTTTTGTCCGTCCAGGCTGCCGCTGCCGCCGCCGCCACCACCACGAACCGACCGGCTGCTTGGGCCTGGCCGCCGCCGCCTCCCCTCGCCCTTTTCCCGGGCGGGCGCAGCCATTGTGGCTGCTTCCCCCTCGCCGCCGCCGCTGCCGCCTCCACTGCCGGCGGTTGGGCTGGTGGCGGGAGGAGGGGGAGGAGGAGGATTACCAACACGCGTGGCTTCCTGCTGCTGCTGCTGCTGAGCGGCCCCTGACCCCCGTGGCAGGAGGAGACCCCGGCGGCCACCGACGTCACCCCCACCACCCCTCCAACGCCGCCGCCGCCATCCTGGCCCTGGCCGGCCCGGGAGCCTTCCCCACGGCCGAAGAGGCGGCGGTGCACCAGCGGCGGCAGCAGCGGCTGCAGCAGCACCAGGAGGAGGAGGAGGAGGAGGAGGAGGGAGGAGGAAAATGAAGACGAGGAGGACGGCGGCGGCGGCGAGCTGGAGTCTCCCCCGCGGTCCTAGTTTAAATGCTGCGGGACCCCTTCCACGAGGGGAACCTCCCGGTGCCGTGGCAAAGTTTCCAAAGAGCCGCATGCGGCTCCGGAGCCGCGGATTTCTGACCCCCGTCAATTCAGTTTTAAGTGTCCTTTTTCCTATTCAGGTCTGATGTAGCTTGTTCTGATGTAGATTTGGGGGGGGGGAGAGAAAAAAATCTGAACAAGGCTTTACTCTAAGGTAACATTATCAACCCCAATAAGCTGTACAAATAATGTAAACAAGTTGGCAACACTGCAGATCTGATTAGCAAGGTGGCCAATATGCTCTTTGCCCAGGGCATTGTTTACTCTGCTGAATGCAAAATCTGCTCCGAGTGCTGTGATGAGGTTTGGCAAAGAAGAGGAGAGAGAGGCAAGAGTCTTCACTTCTAGGGCTTTTTCTGTAGGTATATGAAAGATTGAATTCCTTTAGGGACATTTGTTGTTATGATTCCATAAAGAATAAAAAAGTGGAAGAGGTGATACCTTTAGGCTACTAGAAAATTCACAAAAATATTGCTAATATTTCGAGGGCAAACCCCTTTCCTCGGAGTAGTACCAATAGATTATAACATGGCAAAAGCTGGATTTGCCAGGAGTTATTTCTTAGATGTAAGGTCCTTGGCAAGATGGAAAAAAGCCAGGAAGTTTCTTAATTGGATCTTCTTAGGCTGCATCTGAAATGAAGGGAGGGAGGTGTTTTTATTGCCCCAGTCCTTCCAAACACAAGTCACGGTACATGCATTCACACCTCTCCTCAATGTGGCTCATCAAGGCCAATGGCCCCTGCCTTGCCAGCTAAGGGGGAGGGGGTTTGGTGCAGAAAGCCCATGCATTTCATTTGAGGATTGGGATAAAATTTGGAAAAGCCCACTGGATGTAGCCAATTGGATCAAATAAAAAGGAAAGAGATTACCCAGTGTTGCAGTCTTGTCATGTCTCTGTTGATGCTCCATTTGAGGTCCATCTTCGCCCTCGAAATATTAGCAACCTTTTTGTGAATTTTCTAGAAGCCTAAAGGTACCACCTGTTCCACTTTTGTATCTGGTTTTTGTGATGGCTACATGGCTCCTCAACTTGTTTTGCTTCAATAAAGAATAAATTACCAGATATATACACGGGTATTCCTGAAGAGTTAACTCCCTGTGGTCTGAGAGATAACAAGGCAGACAGGCTTGCCCTAAACCTAAATGGTTCCCCTGCCATCATTAAAATTCCAAACTGGCATTCCAAGAGGGATGACCTTGAAGAGCCCTGCATTAAAACACAGATTTCTATCCATGTTTGTTTTGTTGCCAGACCTTGTCTTTGGCCAGCTTCCTGCAAATGTGATGGACGTTTGTACCAATTATGTGCATGGATAACAAGGCAGACAGCCAGTGGGACACTTTATGCATATATTTATCATGGGCGCTGGTGCCGTCACTGCGCTTGACAATCAACCCAAAGGCTCTTCCACTGGTCAGGCAAAAGGATTTTAAAAGTTAAAAGGAGAGAGTGACGATTCAGAAAGCCTTGTTATTTTGCCCTTTCCAATTATGGAGAGTCTGTAGCTTGAAACTAATAGCCCATGTAGCTCACCAAATGGAACCTGTAATAATCTTGCTTTGTTCATCATTGGGCTACCAATTCAATTAAAGTGTCAGGTGCTGGCCAGGACGTACACAGTGGAATGATAGTTGGAGAGCTTCTGTGAATCTTCTGCTGAATGCACCATAACTTCATTTTACTATGTTTAGAAAGTTCAGTAGCAAAATACTTGTTCCTCCTGATTTGAGCCAGGTTAAACCCAGGGATTTTTAAGATGCTAAAGGTGCTAAAAGTGGGGAAAAACTGACCAATATAAACAAACAAACTAGCCAAGTATCTATGTTTACATCAGTCTCTGGAAGACTGACAGATGCTTGTAATAGCAGCTTATACTTGCGTTCATCAAATGTCCAATTCATCTCAGTGAGGGGCTGATTTCATCATTTTGAGAAGATAATTTAAACCTTTCCAAAAGACAGGACTTTTCTGTTGGATTTTAATGGTTCTAAGTTCTAGAACAAGGGGTGCTACCAGCCTCTGTGAGATATTTAGTTATAACCAACCAATCTTTTTAAAAATGCCAGATGTTTTTAGAGAATAAAATACATTTGAAGTGCAGGTGAGAGAAATCTTAACATAGTGTGGATGCGTGTGGTGTAAATGATTAGCTCGGGAAAGGCTAATGGAGATCAACTCTCTTAACCTAATGCCTCATATAAGAAAGAGAAACAGATTACATTTCCAGTTAGGAATATGCTGTCAACAATGAATAATTTTCAGACGTATGTTTTGAACCTTTAATTTCCCTCCTTTATTTGTCTGAGCACTTCACAGAGTAGAGTGCTTGGCACTCAACAAGGTTTCATCTAAATCTGGACCGTAATTTTCTTTTTAAGTACCAATTTTCTAGTCTTCACAATTACACAGAAGAAAATGCGTCCCTGGTACCTGCTGGAGAAACAGGTGCCGATCTCAGGGACATCATGCCGTGCAGAGCTTGCTTTCCCACTTCCCCAACTCGTTAAACCTTAAAGATCATGAGCAATTAAACATTTTAAATATCAAGCCACCCTATGGGTTGTGCTCATTACCTTGTGTACATATGAGGCAAACCCTGATTTAGAGCGGCTGTTTGGCTTTCATTGTCTGTCTGCTCAGCACTCAGCTTTAACACTGAATCTTTGTGTCCTCCATCATCATGACGCAACAGCATCTAAAGACCAAATGATGGCTATAGCTGTGGTATGACCTATTGAACCACTGGAAGCAGAAACTAATGCTACTTTATAGCAAGGTTCTAGATTCTGGCTTGCTGGTTTGACTGAAAGCCAATGGCAGCGTCAATTTAGACATTATACTAAATCAAGGCTCTGGCTGCATACAACTTGTTACAGCTCCCAGTGTGGCTCCAGCTGCCTTGGACTTCCCCCACACTGGGGGGTGGGGGGAAGTGCATTCTGGACACTTTTTTTCCCCCTAAGAAACAATAGGCAGAATGCTACCCTGTTTCCCTGAAAATAAGACATCCCCTGAAAATAAGACCTACTTACAGTTTTGCCCCACACTGAAATATAAGGCATCCCCCAAAAATAAGGACTCCTCATAATAAGATAACAATAAATGTGTACCGTATTTTTCTTCATGGAAAAATAAGACTTCCCTTGAAAATAAGACCTAGCGCATCTTTGGGATCAAAAATTAACATAAGACACTGTCTTATTTTTGGGGAAACACGGTACTTGTGTTCATGTAAGTCTGCAAGTCTGTATAACCTGATGTGGCTAATTACAGCTAATCGACCAAGTGCTAGTGTATGTCTCAGATGCAAGCCTGGTTATATAATTAATTGAACTATTGAGATATGCCCTGGCATTTTGTCAACATTCTTCGGTGAATTCTGATAGGATTCCAGGCCTTAAAACATGGCACAGCACTCCCAAGGCACCTGTGCTGCTGTTTTCGGGTGCCTCAAAATCAACCCCAACATCTCATAAGGTAGGGAAGAACTGAAAGGTCAGAAAGATGGTGAAAGTGGACCTTAGAAAGCCAGAAATGGCCCTTCCCTTTATTAAACCATGAATCTCTTTAACCATGGTTTGATGTGATGTCTGAGCTGAACCTTAAGAATAAGTCTAATTAGAATTCTAAGTAGGAGTGGGTAAACTCCAGAGATCTGGAAATGGCACATACCTATATCTGGATTACAAAAGATCACTCCTGTCCCTGTGACCCCCCCCCCATAGCTGTTTCCCTTATTTTTTAAAACAAAAAATAGAAATCTTTTTTAAAAACTGGAAATGATTCTTCCATCTTTTAGTGACCACACACATATTCCTTTAAAGCAGGGCTGCCCAACTTTGAACAGGCTGAGGTCTACTTTTTCCAGCCCAAAGTGCCTGGGGGCTACTACACTAAAACCTCTACTTACGAATTTTATCCGTTCTGAGCACATGCTCATGTTTAAAAAATTGTAAGTAGAGCAGTGGTTTCCCATAGGAATGCATTGGAAACCAATTAATTCGTTCTGGAGGGAACATAGTTCAACGCTTTCCTATGGGAAGGCTGATCATTCACATGCTTCCTTTGCACCCACTGGAGCTGATGTGGGCAGGTGCAAGGGAGATGTGTGCATGCTTGCCCAGGCTGCTGGATTTCTTTTTTAAGGTGCACTTCCCCTCCCAACCCGCCTGGGGCCTGACTCGACTCTCCTCCCCCTCTGGCCTCCTCCTCCTCCTCCTCTTTTCCCCCTTCCAGCCCCCTTGCTGCCACTGCTGCTGCCGCCTGCAGCTCTCACTCACCTCCGCCATGCTCGCTGCACAGCTGGGGTGGGCTGAGCCAGCGGCGTGGCAATCACCTTGCCACGGCAGCACAAGAAGGAGGGAATGGCTCAGGAGGGGAGCAGGAGAAGCAGTGGTGATGGTGGGTCATGGTCTCTGTGAGGCATCCATGGGGGTGGGAGGAGGGGGAAGAGGAGGAGGCGGCAGAGGAGGAAAGGGTAGGAGGAAGGTATTCTCCAGGGGAGAAGAGGGGAGACATCACCACGCAGAGATGGACACACCTGCGACCCTGCCTCTCACGGTCTCCTCCCCTCTCTCTGCTCTGCACTAGTGGCATGCCGATCATCTGGCCGGGAGGGGGAGCAGGGACTGTGCCATGGACCTTGAGCTGCCCCGCTCGGCTGAGACAGTGGGCTGGCAGACCCAGAACCTTGTTGGAGCAGTGGTCGTCCTTGGGGTGGGGGAGGGAGGAGTGGAGAACTCATCCCCTCACTTTTTTTATTGATGGCTGGCGGGCTACTTTTAAACCCTTTGTGGGCTACTGGTAGCCCCCGGTCTACCTGTTGGGCAGGCCTGCTTCAAAACATTGGGGATGGGGACAAATGTGACCAAATTGCCTTCAGATCCCAGCGTAGGGGATCTGAAGGGCAATTTTGGTGCCAGTTTTTCCCTCATTAGAACATGCTGGACTATATGAGGGCTGCTGGAGGCCGCGGGTGAGGGTCAGGTGTGAGCAGGAACCCCAGATGATATTTGTAGCAAATGCAACCTATGCATTATTGCCCACCCCAGTCTACAGAGGACATTCTAGTCCCCTTCTTTTTCAGAGACTAAAGGGAACATAAGAACAGAAGAAGAGCCATGCTGGATCAGGCCAAAGGCCCATCTAGTCCAGCCTCCTGTATCTCACAGTGGCCACCTTCTGGGGGATTTAAATGGTAACGTTTTCTATCTGGATTAGAAAGAACAGTCCCACCAACATCAGTCCTGTGTGACCTTCGCAGTTGCTCATCACATCCCTTCCCTCCCTGCTTGTTTCCCCCCTCCCCCCTTTCAGGTGGCTAACTTGCTGCGGCTGTTCCAGATCCCCCAGATCAGCTATGCTTCCACCAGTGCCAAGCTCAGTGACAAGACACGCTACGATTACTTTGCCCGCACCGTCCCGCCGGATTTCTATCAGGCCAAGGCGATGTCCGAGATCCTGCGGTTCTTCAACTGGACCTACGTCTCCACGGTCGCTTCTGAAGGCGACTACGGAGAAACGGGCATCGAGGCGTTTGAACTGCAAGCCCGGGCCCGCAACATCTGCATCGCCACCTCGGAAAAAGTGGGCCGGTCCATGAACAAGAAGACTTTCGACGGGGTGATTAAGGCCCTCCTGCAGAAGCCCAGCGCCAGGGTGGTCGTTCTCTTCACCCGAAGTGAAGATGCCCGGGAACTCTTGGCAGCGGCTCACAGGATCAACGTTTCCTTCACGTGGGTGGCCAGTGACGGCTGGGGTGCCCTCGAGAGCGTCGTGGCTGGCAGCGAGCCAGTCGCGGAGGGGGCCATCACGATTGAACTGGCCTCCTACCCGATACAAGAGTTTGCAGTCTACTTCCGGAACCTCGACCCCTACAACAACAGCCGAAATCCCTGGTTTCGGGAGTTCTGGGAACACAAGTTCCAGTGCAGCTTCCACCATCAAAACTGCAGCCGCTTCTCCCTGAAGACGGGCAAGTTTGAACAGGAATCCAAGATTATGTTTGTCGTCAATGCGGTCTACGCCATGGCGCATGCCCTTCATAACATGTATCAGGCGCTCTGCCCCAATGCCACCAAGCTTTGTGATTCCATGAAGCCGGTGAATGGCAAGAGATTCTACAAGGATTTCATGCTCAACGTGACCTTTGATGGTAAGCCATGGGTGTGGTGGGAAAAGTGCAAAGATGGGACATGATGATTAAGCGGAAACACTTGATGGGGGGAAATACAGGAAGTAAGGTTTGGGCCTCGGTTTAAGTTGGCTGGGTGAGACCCCAGCATTGCTTCTTATATTATATGGGTAAAATAAATGCTTTCCCATGCAATTGCATGGGGAGAAATACAGTATTTCACCAGTCAAATTTCTCCCATTTGTCCCTGAGTTACCTATATTAGGGTGTGAGTACACAACAAAGGAAAAGTGAATTCACTTGCATTCATTCTCTGTGAAGTTGCACACATTAATTTGGGTCTCCCAGGTCTGTTTGCATGAAGAGGCCACACAGGGAGGGAGGGAGGGAGGGAGAGAGAGAGAGAGAGAGAGAGAGAGAGAGAGAGCCTTGTGTGCAGTTTTTGTGTCTCTTATAGTCCTATAAGAGACACCGTTACAAGGGAACTACCTAATCTGCTGTAAAAACTGATTTCCTCTTCTCATTTCCTCCTATTGTTATAATTTGGGGGGGGGGGTATCTAGGTGCCCTAGTGCAATAGCACTAACACAAAACTTGTGTGTGTGTGTGAGAGAGAGAGGGGGGGGCTCTAACTTTTTCTCACATAACTAATACTTTCAGAGCAACCTTGTTCCCTTATGATTAACCTCGTTTACTATTTTTGTGAGTGTGTGCTGGTGTGGCAGCTTTTCTGAATCAGTTCAGGCAACAGTACCTCCTGAATTGATGTGAATGTGTTGGGGAAAAAATAAGTAGAACTCCCAGTGCAGAAAACTATGGGTTGGGGAGGAATAACTTGGTGCAGATTCAGATTTCCTTTTGTGTTATGTGGTCAATAGAAAAAAAATACAATTCAACCCATCCCAGTCCTGGAGCCTTTCTTACATTTTTTGTAACCAACGAGATCACACCTTTAGATAACTGTCAGAATGACAAAAACAAAATCATTGCAGTATCTTTAAGACTAGCACATTCATTCCAACGTAAGCTATTTTTTGGTCTGGAGAAGATTGCTATCCAGGAAAGGGAAACAAACTGGCTCGTCTCAACAGTGACACAATATACTTTTTGGCTTAGTTAGTGAGTGAGTGAGTGAGTGAGTGAGTGTGTGAGTGAGTTAGTGAGTTAGTTAGTTTCCTTGTTATTCTCCCCCTCCCCCACTATTTGTTGGAGAACTATATACCCATTCCATTGCTTCCTACGCTGACGCCAAATAAGCTGTACTTTTGCTAGGATTCAATTCAATGTGAATAGCATTCTCTAACCCTGCGTTTTCCTATAATTTGAACCGGATGTCTCTGATTCTGCTTCACAGCTCCATTTCGACCATCCATGGACACCAAAAGCACCGTGCGGTTCGACGTCTGCGGGGATGGGATCGGCCGCTACAACATCTTCAATTATCACAAAGCCAACGGGAGGTACCGCTATCAGAAAGTGGGCTACTGGGCCGAAGGGCTGATTCTGAACACCAGCCTCATCCCCTGGGTGAAGACCTCGATCCCGGTCTCCCAGTGCAGTGACCCCTGCAAGAAGAATGAAATGAAGAGCATGCAGCCCGGGGACATGTGCTGCTGGATCTGCATCCCGTGTCAGCCTTACGAGTACCTGCAGGATGAGCTCACGTGCAGGGACTGTGGCCTTGGCTACTGGCCCAACGAGACGCTCAACGGATGCTATGAGCTCCCCCAAGAATACATCCGCTGGAAGGACGTCTGGGCTATTGGGCCGGTCACCATTTCTTGCCTCGGTTTCCTCGCCACTCTGTTTGTCTTCGGCGTCTTTGTGAAGAACAACGACACCCCCATTGTGAAGGCCTCTGGGCGCGAACTGTGCTACATCCTGCTCACGGGCGTCTTGATGTGCTATAGCATGACGTTCATCTTCATTGCCAAGCCCTCCACGGCAGTGTGTACTTTGCGCCGTCTGGGCCTGGGCACCTCTTTTGCGGTCTGCTACTCTGCCCTCTTGACCAAGACCAACCGCATCGCTCGGATCTTCAGCGGGGTCAAAGAGGGCGTGCAACGCCCGAGATTCATAAGCCCCACCTCGCAGGTGGTCATCTGCATGGCTCTTATTTCTTGCCAGCTAATTATTGTCGTCATCTGGCTCATGGTGGAGACTCCTGGCACACGAAAGGAGACAGAGCCCGATAAAAGATACATTGTCACCCTCAAGTGCAACAATCGGGACTCAAGTATGCTAATTTCACTTACTTATAATGTTCTCTTGATCGTTTTATGTACGGTCTATGCCTTCAAGACTAGAAAATGCCCTGAGAACTTCAACGAGGCCAAGTTCATTGGGTTCACCATGTATACCACATGCATCATATGGTTAGCCTTCCTGCCCATCTTCTATGTCACCTCCAGTGATTATCGGGTGAGTAATGTCTTGCCCTCCTTGAAAGGGGATCCTGTCTCGCGGCAGCCAGTGTTGAGTAACCAGTCCTGATCCTGTTGGTGAGGTAGAACACAACAGGATGCATCACTGTATAGATAGACCAGTGTCTCTGGGTTTAATTGTTACAGTAGTCCTCATAGGAGAGATGAGCAAAGATCAGGTTTGTGGGATCTAGTTCATTGATTTACCAGAATTTTCAGATCTACCAATAATAACAGATAGTTTATACTTAGCAATAAGATGTTCTGAGTTATTTGTTTTCAGGAGCAGAGAACAAAATGCTGTCATTTCATTGCTTAAAGCCAAGAGGGTTAATTCCCAGTCAAGCTAAGGCAAATAATTGAGAATCTACTTGTAGATCACTGTCTACTTACTGTTGACTTCCTAAATCAAGGAGGTTGAGTTATTTTATAAGTAGGTGTTATGATTTTGTTTGTCAATCAACTTCACTGTCAACTGTTCCTTGATGAGGAGTCTCACATTCCTTTTCCATTCCTCAGAGAAAGCTGGCACAGGCACCTCAGAGTAGAATGCATGAGGCACCCTAGGATTTACCTCCCCACACATATGCACAGATTGCCTGTGTATTCTATACAAAGTCTCTTGCCTATTTTGTACTCCAGTAACACTTTTGATATGAGCATGGTGGCTCAGTGGACTAGAGTGCTGAAATGGTCGGCTGCAAAGTTGGCAGCTCGGCAGTCCGAATTCCGGGTGCCATGCAGTGGAGTGAGCTCCCGCTGTTAACCCCAACTCCTGCCAACCTAGCAGTTCAAAAGCTTATAAAATGCAAGTAGATAAATAGGTACTGCTCTAAAAAAGTGGGAAGGTAAACAATGTTTCCGTGCAGCCATGCCAGCCACATGGCCATGGACTTGCACAAGACTGGCTCTTCGGCTTGAATACAGAGATGAGCACTGCCCCTAGAGTTGGACATGACTAGCTTGAATATGCGGGGGGGGGGGGGCCTTTACCTTTACCTTTATCACTCTTGGTATCCAGTGGTGTCTTTCTACCTAACAGAAAGCTGTTTGGTCTAAGGGTGGCTACTGGATAGCATCCACAGAGAGGAGTGTGGGCCAATTTTGGGCACTTCCATCTTCTGCCCACCCCTGCCCAACCTGTCTGTGCATCTCCCACACTGTTTCAAAGCATTCCAAAATTGTTTGGGAGGAAGGAGCGTACAGTGGGAAGAGGAATGGCCTCATTCCACTGGCTGAAGCCCACCTTGCCCACTCCATGAGTCTTCTGGCAGGTCCATGCGCAGACACGGCTGAACGCAACTGGCTATATTTCTTGCCCTTTGCTTCACACATGGAGTGCTCTGTCCACTGCTGACTTGATGAGAAAGTCACCATTATTTCACAGCCAGGCTCTTGACACTCCAAGGGACTCGTCATTTTGAGCCACCTAATTCAACTTTTCCCAGTTCTCCCACTCTTTGGGCACTGACACAGCATCTCTGTTTTTAGTGAGGCTGCTTGATGTCCTTTTAGTCTCCCACACTCTACACACCTCTGGCTTGTCCTCGCACTGTCACGTCTTTAAAAAAAAAACTAGTGAGAACCAATGTTATTATTTTTAAATGCTGAAGAAAAGCCCTCAGCAATTGAGGTTTTTTTTAAAATAGAAATGCAGCATTTGGGGTTTATTGAGAAATGTAGCTAACCTCAACCTTAACCCTATAAATATATTTGGACCATAATACAAGGTGCTGTAGGCACCTGGAGTAGAAACTGGAAAACCACTCCAATATTCCTGCCAAGAAAACTCCATGGACATGGAGTCACGGAGAGTTGGTAATGAGTGTAACAACACAACACACACACACACACACACAGAGAGAGAGAGAGAGAGAGAGAGAGAGAGGCTTTAACTAGCACAACCAAGAACCCATGGTAGTTTTTCAGGGTTTCTGATGGCTATAGTCGAAACACACTAGGAGTTCTAAAGGTGAGAACCACTGCTGTAGAAAGGACCAATCACCAATTCACTGCTTCCAATAATATATTTCAAACGGAACAGTATAAGTATTGTCTTGATTCTCAGCATCTCTCTCCTGCCAGCATTCCTCTTCCTCTCCAGTGTGGCTCCTTCAGGGCCAGGGCCACAGCAACCCATTCCAGGTGGATGAGACAGTTCCACGGCTATAGAAAAATACTGGCTTCAGAATCCCATGAATCATGTTTCAAAAATGATGCTAGAAGTTTGCATGTGGCGCAAAACCAGGCCAATATCTGTGTTTGAGTATATTCTTATTTAAAACACTCAGTGACATTTATTATTTGCTGAAGAAACATTGCTCTTAGAGGGAGACTGGTTGTTTTTTTTTAATTGGCTTCTTAAAAATACCTAAAAACATCATTGACAGTAATACTGTACAGTATATCCATGCATGGCAGTTAGAGCAAAGAGTAATGAACCCCTTGCCAAATCTACTGTATTGATTGACCAACAAGCACTCAATTGTTTTTTGAAGCAAATTGTTAAAGTAACAGTTCCATGGGCTAAAGGAAAGTGTTATTGAGTTATTTACGGTCTCTTGTCATGTATCTTTAATTAAACACCTCCAGTATTTGTAGGTTTAGCTTATGTTGTTGCTATCTCAGCAGGAGTCATGGATACCTAATTAATTGTCCCTTTAATAATATTTTAATTGGATAAATTTCTGTCTCCATCTCTTATGGTGCTGATAGTTATGGCTCATCATTTTCTGTTGCAAAATGGTGCTATTCAGCAAAAACGGGGTGGGGGGGATCACAATTAGAAGGCATTAATTGTAAAGGTTCTTCACACACTCTACCACCAGATATTGGCACATCCTAGAGACTCTAATCAAACAGCTAATCAACAGACTTAATTAATTAATTGTGTGCCATCCCATCGATTCCAATTTATGGCAATCTTTTCCAGGGTTTTCTAGGTAGAAGACTACTCAGATGTGGTTTACCTTTCTCTTTTTTTTCTGGAAGTACCATAAGTCTATTGCTTGCCCAAGGCTACACAGGCTGGCTTCACTTGCTGGAGGCACTGTGGGAGATTGAACTCCCATCTTCTGCTTTTGCAGTACCCAATTCAG
>JAHTLZ010000015.1:45779353-45816470 GCA_023846285.1 Phrynocephalus versicolor | reverse complement strand
TCAAGGTCTTGGTTTTGATTTTCAAAACCCTCCACAGCTTGGGACCAGAGTATCTGTCAGAGCGTATCTCTCAGAGGTCAACTGGGGCCAGGCCCACGAGAATGGCGCAGGCGCGCTCACTTAGGGTGGCCACACCCAGGGAGGCACAGAAATTGCTCACGCGCAACCGTGCCTTCTCTGTGGTGGGCCCCATGCTGTGGAACCATCTCCCTAGTGAGCTGCGCCTAGCACAGTCCCTGCCTGCCTTTAAAAGGGCTTTGAAAACACATCTATTTAAAGAGGCATATGGCGACCTTTTCACTTAATTTTTTTTAAAAATCATTTTTTGCTGCCCGCGTCATCTTTCATGGAGGGTATTGTCCTTATTTTATTGGTATTCTTTCCTTTTTTGTTTTCTTTTCTGTAGTTTTATTTTAACTGTAAACCGCCCAGAGTTCCGTCTGGAAGATAGGTGGTATATAAATATAACAAATAAATTAATTAATAATAATAAATACTATATGGGAGCTTATTTGTAATTCTATTTGAAGCCAATTACAAAAAAAAAAAAAAAAGCAATGCTACAACAGTGCTCTAGCATGGAGGCAAACCTGGTCTTCTGTTACATGATCCTGTTCTTGGCTCATCCTTCTCCCCCTAAGGGAATTTTCTTCTAATTGGCAGAGCATGGTATAATTGGGCAGAGCATGATACAGAGTAGCCACAGCGCTGGTGTGCATTGGAATAGCGACAAACTTTTCATGACGGAATTATACGAAGCCAGGCATATTATTACTTGTTTTTCCATCGCATGACTTCCTCTGACCTGATGTTCAGGATGCTTCATTCAGATTTGTCTACGGTCCATTCTTTGTCCTAAAGCAGTACTTCTCAACCTTTGACTTTTGGAGCATTTTGGACTTCAGCTCCCAAAAGCCACAGCATGGAAATCTAAAACGTCTAGCAGACCAAAGGCCTCCTGATCCGACTCATGTTTACTTCTGCCTATGAAACATGAAATTGATCTTTGTTGTTGCCAGGGATCAGATTTTTCTAGCAGCTGGTTTTCTGCCTGGGTCATGAGAAATAGGTGATATCCCTAAAATAAAAGAATCGTAATAGAAGATACATAGGTCATGTCCATCAAGCAAAGAGCAGTGCAGTGCCCAGCTGGAGACAACCACATAGTGCTTCTCCCCCTCCCTGTTTGATGAATAACTGGATATCCATTCATTTTTGCTATTTTAGTCTATGATTTAGTCTCTGGGACTGACCTTGAAGTCAGTTCCAGAACTTGGAAATAATGTGTTGAATTCAACATATTAACATCATTCCTGTTTTGTTTTGTTTTGAGGTATTGGCAAACGGAAGGGGAAATCACTAATCTAATCTTATTCAATTTGAGATTTCAAAAAGTAATGTTTAGTGTGCCATCAGCATGCTTCCTCAAACACATGCACAAAGGAAAGGCACTATCCTTTTCTTTGAAGGCTACACATAACATAGTGAGGGCCTCGTCACGCAGCCAAAAACAAATCAAAACAAAAACCCTGGGAATTGACCTGTGTTAAAACTGTGCTGAGTTTCACGTTCACTCAATGAGTTTTAATGTGTGTATATTGTTTTCCCCCGACCTTTTATTTTCTTAGGAACTGGGTTTAAATAAATGGCCACCAAAAGGCCATTTATTTTAGCATGCTGTTTTCTTAGTTGACTTAAGCTCAATGTGAACTTTACAGCCAGTTGGAAAGGAGAGTCTCTCCATGCCTAGTGATTTAAGAACACAAACTGAAATTATGTAGACCAAGACAACAAAATTATTCAAAGATAACCTTGGAAGTTCATTTCATATTATCTTCATTGCATGAAGTGGTCTGTCACTGATTCTAGATAGTAGACCACAATCTTGCCTGTTCAGGGTCTGTTCCTCACTTCAACAGTTCTGTGTGGAGCCAACGTGGTTGGCAGTATATTGACATTTCTTTCCATAGGGATGAGGAAATCAGTTCCACATCCAAGATATTGCCATTTCTTATTTATTCTACACTGGTAGAGTTCAGCTTTCAGAAGCAATGATTGAAAATGTTCATAATGCTATTTTGACAAATTAAGCATTTTCAGTTGTAAATATTAACAGCACAAAATAATTTTCCGATCCCAGCATTCGACACTGATGGATTAATCTTCAAACCTAACACTCCATGTCTGGGTCAGTCCATGGAATCATGGACCATCGCAGGTGTTTGCCCTTTACAATGATTCTGATAAGTTGAACTGGTCTTTTGGATATGCCATGAAATTCTTTTGCAAGCCACTTCCTGCATTCTGTAAAAATCTTTGATGGAAGAGAGTCATAATCACAACTCATTGTGTTCTGGGGGGAAAATATTTGCTCGAAGGAAATCACAATCTTCTGGATATATCAAAGAGTTCCCAAAGATTTGTCCATTGCAACAAATGCTTGTGCCCAACTAACCATGCAAATTACCCATAGGTGCCATTAATATTTCTGTCTGCCTTGAAAAACTGTTTTAGCCTCAGTGTACAATCAAATGCAAAAAAAACCCAACTGTCTGGTATGATGACACAGTCAATACATAGAAATGTCTGCGTATGTTGTGTCGTTACAGTTGTGACCAACTCTTCGTGACCCCATGTCCATGCAGTTTTCTTAACAGGAACACTGGAGTGGTTTGCCAGTTCCTACTCCAGGCACCTACAGCCGCTGGTATTCCCTGGTGGTCTCCCATCCAAGTACTAACTAGGCCCGACCCTGCTTAGCTTCCAAAATCAGACTAAGTGGAACCAAATACTGTAGAACTTTTTCTGGGCTCATGGGTTGGTGTGGGTCAAGAGGAAAATCCAGAAGGTTGCCTTCTTTTTTGTAAGTATTTTGCCATGAAAATGAAGACGTTGCAATTCAGCTATTATTTAGGGGTCATGGGGCCCACATTTTGTTTATAGGTCTGCAGCTGCTAGAGCAAAAACTTCACCAATTTAGTCAAAAATAGCACACTCATTATATTTCAGAATTAGAGAATGTATTTTGCTGGCAATAACACCAATGATAATCTGTAGTTCAGTAATTAGAAGCCATTGACATAATTACTTTCTGGGCCTTTAGGCAATCTCAGAAACAGTTTTATACCTTCCTTCCTCTTCCTCAAGTCTCTCTGTTGGTTGACTTTGAGGCTGTTCCTACGAGTTTCATTCACTGGAGAAACAGCAGCCTCCGGTGGCCACTAGAAAATTATGCAGAATGTCCAGGTATTTTCTTGCAGAAGAGAATGCTAAGGCAAAAAAATGTTCACAACATAATAATCTAGGAATGCATAATGATAATACTATGCTTCTAGAATCCATTTTCTGAAGGTTGTAAACTCCGAGATTATTCCCTAATGAAACCGGGTTTATCATGTTGGATTCTCTTGCTGGGTGTAACACCTCAGGGTCAGGGTTCCACAGTAACTCCACCGCACTTGTGATTGTACCCTGACCAGAAAATCTGAAGATATGGTGCCACATAATGGTTTTCTGTATGCTGCAAGCTCGGATTCTACAGGCCCACCTAGTTGGCTTTGAAACTTCCGCTCATATCCTGAGCCCACCAACCATTTGTAGCAATGGAGCATCTTCTGGATGAAGTGTGCCAAGTTTCATCCATCCCACATCTGGCCAAAACAGGAGCATTCTGCTGCACAGGTTATGCAGGCAAGAGAGCTCCTGGGAGTTGCTGTCCAACGACATCTGAATCGGTGCAATTTTCCCACCCATGATTTGGGAAAGTCCCCCCACCCCACGCAATGATTCCTAGAAGTCCAAAACTACTGGAGTTGCCATAACCCAGGCATGTCCAAACTTTGGACCACAACTCCCAGAATTCTAAGTTTAGATTGCCAATGACAAAGGACTGTGGGAGTTGTGGTCCAAAACATCTGGGGGGGGGCAAAATTTGGACATGCCTGCCATAACCCTTGGATATATATGTTCCTCTGATCAGGAACTGGTGACAATGTGTCCCTTAAAGCCTTCATTTTATGGGGAAAACACACTTGACATTTGAGGGAGGACTGGAAAGCCTTCGGAGAAGTTGCTAATAAGGGATTGAGAGAGAGGAACATTGACAAGAGGACTGGGGTGGAGTGGGGGACATTGCCCCAGAAAAAGAGATGTGCTATTTAGGCCTCTTGAACAGTAACACTCCCATTGAAGTCTCACAGTAGGAAGGTCTTTGCTGGCACGAGATGTGGGAGAGATCTACCCTGTGTGGGCTCTAGTGTTGTGTTATTTCATGCTGATCCATGCCTTTTTGGGTGGGTCTCATCTGATGACATTTTCTTATAGATATATAGTTTCCCCACCCTTTTATGCCTCGTGGGCAGTAAACACAGAGAGAAGGGAATGAAGAATGAATTAGGCAGTGGGGGAATGTAGAAGACAGGCAAAAGGGTCAAGCAATTTGTATCAGAATTGAGCCATCTGAGAGCAATTCCAGATGTGCGGGGACCTCAGCCTCGGGAATCGGGTTAATTTCTAGCCTCTACACTCAGGCTCTCCACTGCTGATCAACCTCAGCTGAATGATTGCAAGAGCCAGAAGACTTTCAAAAACCCGTGAGTTGGATTAAGCGATTGACTTCTCCAAGCTTTCTATGGCTGAGAGCTTAGACTTACCAAAAACCACTTTCAAGGCACCGTCTTTATAATTAAAAATATATTTATTAAAACTACTGGAGGTTACACAAAAAATACTACTTCTCTCTGAAACATAACAAAGAATGATTTTTACACTAACATGAGGCCTGAGGCGTAGGCCACTCTAAATCCCTATCGCCTACATTATTAAGCTGGAATCCTGACTTCATGTGCAGACAAAAACCCTTCTCCAAAAAGTCCTCTTTTCCTCTGACTGTGCACAAGCATGGGAAATGACAGTCATGTGTTGCTTACAGACCAGTCACTTGCTTCTGGCTGGAATCCCCCTCTAGCCTTTATTTACACAGACACTACAGATAACAGTTAACAACAGAGCTTGCCTGTACATTAATACAGTATGTGCAATGTTTACAATTGACCTAAGCTAATAGTAATAATAATAATGTAATAATAATTTATTGTCATTGTGTGTATATACACAGTATACACATACAACAAAATTCAGACATCCAGAGACCAGATTCCACACACACACAGTAGAGTAGAAGAATGGTGGGATCCCATCCTTACTGACTGTGGCCTATCAGTCAGAAAATTCCTTACCCACAAACAAATCTTCTGATGTATACCCAAATTGGCCATTTTAAAAAACAACCTATTGGGTAGAATTGTATTAAAAGCAGAGCTATAATCCACAAATAACAGCCATGCATATGTTCCCTGTTGTTCTAAATGGCTCAGTACAGTATGGACAACAATGGATATAGCATCATCAGTGGATCTGTTACTCCTGTATGCAAACTGGAACGGGTCCAGACTAGATAGAAGTCTAGCCTTAATATAATCTAGCACCAATCTCTCAAAACATTTCATAATAACAGATGTTAAAGCTATTGGTCTATAGTCATTGAGAGATGCCACTACTGACTGCTTAGGGACTGGCACTATAATAGATGTCTTCAGACAAGTAGGGACAGAGCACTGCAACAAAGATAGATTAAAAATGTCCGTAAATACTCCAGCTAATTCTGCAGCACAGTCCCTGACAACTCGTCCCATGAATCCATCCAGTCCAGCTGCCTTCCTAGCATTAATATTCTGGAAAGCGTGTTGCATGTCATAAATCTGCAGTAGAAGTGATTTTCCATCAGTAGTAGATTCTAATGATGTGCTATTGGTGGTCGATGCTGGAGTGAAAGTGGTTCCAGTTTCCACCTCAAAATGGCTGAAGAATTGATTCAGCTGATCAGCCAAAGACTCACTGCTGCTAGACAGATTATTTTTAATATTCTGCCCCGTGATTTGTCGCAGACCTTGCCGTACCCAACGAGGATCAGAGCTCTCAAAATGATGTTCAATAGGTGTCACTAATTGTAAAATCCATTACACTGGGACAATCCAGTGCATTTCAGTACACATTCAGTCTCTGAAAGGCCAGTTTGCCCAGTCTTTGGGGACCTAAACAGCATGATTCTAACAACCTTGTTTCTATGTTTTGAAAATTCCTGTTTTCTCTTTCCTTTTACTATTACTGGAGCATATTGTGTGATAGATAACTCCAAAATGTAGTCTTATGCTTAACTGAGCTGCCTAGATGCCCTAAGCACATCCGATCTCGCCCGATTTCGGAAGCTAAACTGGGTCAGCCCTGGTTAGTACCTGGATGGGAGACCACCAGGGAATACCAGGTGCTGTAGGCGCCTGGAATAGGAACTAGCAGTATTCCTGCCAAGAAAACTTCATGGACACGGGGTCACAAAGAGTCGGTCACGACTGTAACAACACAACACACATGCTTAACTAACAAAACAAACATACTACTTTGTGTTCTCTGACCTGCAGTTGGAGACATGTCATTATCTGTGGTCATAGTTAGGCTATTGAAATGAATCAGAAGGAAGATTGTTTTTTTTAATGGTTCTCATTATTTCGGGTCTGGGGGGACAATGCAGTCGGACACAACACTTGTAGCACGCAGGGGACTAGCAGCCCAAGGCCAGTATACCTGATGCAGCCTATCCCATGGCTGCAGCTGCGGAAGCCCATGATATCCAGAACGAATGAGGTCTGAATTAGCGCCCCTGCATTCCTGCCTGCTCTATGGCCCTGGAAATGGTACGCCAAAATTGATATTCGTGAGTGGTCAATAATCAGCATACATAAGGAAATGGCCATCTGCCAGGCCTCGCCTGCTCATCATTGCACCAAGTGCCACCACCAGACAAAATTCCCATCGGGCGCATTTGCTTTTGATGGTCCGGGACGGGACTCTAGGTCCTTGCGCGGGTATACGGAATCAAAAATGAAGGCTATCCCTAAGGTAGGTTGCTGCTCTACAATATGAGTAGCTGCAAAGACAACCCATCATACCGTCCATATTGCTGGGACGAGGTCTCTGGTGGAAGCTGTGCCCCACCAGCTGAAGGCTGTTTGCTGCCTCCCTAGTCACTGTTTGTCTACCATGTCGACTCCCATGGTATGCATGTGAGGCATAGGGCCTACTCAGGTGGTGCACTGGTGCCTTCACTGACATGGCTGGCATGCACAGAAGCATTGGAATTGCAGTCCCAGCACACCAGTTGTTGACAAACTGACTGGCTCACCAGGCTGCAGGCAATGTCCGGCTGGGCTACGCGAAAATCAGATGACCGCTACCAGTGCGGACTTCCATGAGCGCCCACTGCGGGACAATCAAGTGTCTTTACAGAGATTCAAGCGTGGCATCCCACCTAAGGTTGGGGATAGTGCCGCCCTCAACCTGAAAACCTTAATCACACAAAACCAGGCATAGCCTGGATGCTCCGAATACGCTCTGTAAATGAAGTCCACGTACAGGCTGAGGTCATACGCTATCCCCCACCCAGCCCAGGCAATGGTTGCCGCATAGCTAGCACACAAGAAGCCAGATAGCCCAGCATAGGTCCGTCCACTACCTTTAATGCGTTCTTCGTCCTAGTTCCACATGTGCTTAAGCGTCTTTAGTAATAGTGGGTGGTGTGGCATATGGGGCAGCCTGAGACAGTGTGCTATAAGAGGGTGTGCCTGCAATCTGCAGTCACAGGAAGATGGAGATCTGCACTGACAAGCTGTTGGCAGGACTGTTGTACAATACAATAGGCGCCTGCCCCCACATGTGTGCCACTCAGGTGCGTAGGTGATTGAATCATGAGCATATGCCACTCTGTGCTAGCCAGAGGCCATGGCCACCCCTAGGAGTCGCTGCCACCGTGTGAAAATAGAGCGCTTACCAGTCTGAAGCAAGATGACCTGGTTAAGCAGACATCACCCCTCCCCATGCTCAAGAGGTCCAAGATCTAGTCTGATGGGGGGGGGTTAAAGCCACCTAACACCTAGCAGGGGTGTTGTGCATTTCTGCCTCACCAACTGTTGCACCATCTCGGGCTATGGTTGCCTGGAAGCCGCAGGTCAAGTCAGCCGGCCGTTGCTGAGTGAAAAAACCGGCACGCTCGCCCTTCAAAGCTGAAATACAGGATAGCATTAGTTCAGCCATGCAGCAATTTATTGAGCTTTAAATAGTCGCGATGACCTGTGCCACCCAAAGCTATCTGCCCTCCCCTGCTACTGCACCCTGCTCTGCCCAAGGACACTCCAATATGGTGCTCTCAGCGCAAGATAAAGGCCATGCTCACCAATAGACAAGGGGCAAAAGAATCCCCCCGGATCCCCTTGTTACTTCTGCACCCCTGGCAGGAGGGGGGGTATGAGAGAGACATACGAAATAATGCAGGGTATGATTAAAATGGATAGGGGGACACTCCTCCCCTCTCACAAAACACCAAGATCAGGGGACCTCCACTCGAAGTGTAGGTTAAGAAAGTGGAGAACAAGATTTGATTTTTTTTTTTTAAACAAACCCAGCATGTTGTTAGTCCATGTAAATCCTCGGCACAAGATGTAGCAATGGCATCCAACCTGGACACATAAAAGGGGACTGGACAGACTCCTGTGAAAGAAGTCCGGCACAGGTTACAAACCATGATGGAGATGTGTAATCTCCAAACGAAAACAGGGCACTTCAAGGATCAGATACAGAGAAGTGGTTGCAGGCGACAGACAACCAGTCTCGAGCGCTCCCATAGGCACCTGGTGGGGCCGCTGTGAGACACAGGAAACTGGACCAGAGAGGCCCTTGGGAATGATCCAGCATAGCTCTTCTTATGTTCGAATGACCCCTGACGGGACGTCAAGTGCCAGACTGGCAGAAACGCATGTGCCAGAAAATGTGGACCAATTTATATATGTATATAAATTCATGTAGAATAAATTGCTAATTAAATGGTTATCATTGATCTAATAAACAATTAATAAGGAATCTAATACAATGAATTGCTAATTAAGAATAATCAACAGTCAATTAAGGAGGTATAATTTGATATAAGTACTCAATGTCTCATAACTAATTAATTATGTGATATCAATTTAATTAATATTCCAATTAATGTTTCAATTAAATTGTTATTATAATTAATGAACTGTTTTTTTGTAATTAATTAGTATTTATATGTAATTATAACACAAACACACCAGCCCTGCTAATTAGCAAGTCCCAAAGGGCACCCAAAGGCTCCAAGGCCCGAACAAGGCCGCAACCGCCCAGAGTCCCCATTGTGGGAATGGGGCGGTATATAAGTGTAAATAATAAATAAATAAATAAATAAACCGGACAATGTCTTAAATAACCTAAAATGGCCGCCGCCAGCAACGAGGAAAGGTAAAGGCACCCCACCAATCCTTCACCACCCACAGAAGCCAGAAGCAGGACGCAAGGGTGATGAAAGTTATGTATAAGGACTTTTATGTAAGCTTATTTGTTATTGTTTATTTTATATATTATTATTATTATTTTAAGATCGCCAGGAGGGGAATGCAAGGGAAGCCCCTTAGGGAATGTCGCCAAACACGGGCGCCTCAAGCAAAGCGCAGCCAGGAAGCGGACTAATCCGCCCCGCAATCTCCCAAAAGCGTAAAAAAGGCGGCTTGACAGAGGCCGCCGAAGTTACGGGCGTGACAGACACCGGCCGAGCCCGGGTTAAGCCGGCACTCTCGACGGAACACCATCCGTCAGCCGGGCCAAACACGGCGAGCCGAGATCCTTCGACCGCCGCCGACACCCCCCACCACCACCCGGAGCCTACCCCGACGGAAAGGTAATATCAAAAGGAGGGGGAAGCAACAAGTCGGGCTATGCAGTGGCAAGCTCCGGCGGCAAGGCAGCTGCCCGTCAGCTGTTAGACTCGCTGCGGCAGTCGGCACGATCGCAACCCACCACACCGAAGAGAGGTGGAGGGGGAGATCAGAAAGCTTCGCCCGCTGTCAAGGGAATTAAAGAGAGGGGGGGAGATCGGAAAGCACTGATAAGCAGCCGCCCTTCAGCTGGCAGAGTCCCCCACCACCACCACCCGGAGCTTCGCCTGCTGTCAAATTAAATAAAGAGAGGTGGAGGGGAAGATCAGAAGGCTATTTTCGCTACACGCTGTCCAGCGAGTTAAAGAGAGGCGGGGAGGGGGAGATCGGAAAGCACTGATAAGCAGCACGTAGAAGGAACCAAAATGACCGGGGATTCTCCCCACCACCCAGCCCCACACGATCACCAAGGGCTCGGCAGAAGCGCGAGCCCTGTGCCTCCGTTCTGTGCTGCCTGGCGCGAAAGAGGAGGACTGGTGTGCGGGCAGCCCTTTTAAAGGCTCCGGTCCCCGCACACCACAGGAGTCATGTGTCCTCCTCCTTTCGCGCCGAAAACGGCTCCCGGGGCAACAAAGCGGCCCCAATCCGGGACAAGCCCGGTAGGAGCCTACATTATCTGTGGTCATAGTTAGGCTATTGAAATGAATCAGAAGGAAGATTGTTTTTTTTAATGGTTTCAGGTCATATGGTAGTCTTGTGCTTTTTGGGTCAGTGTGTATGTCCTCTTGGGAAAACTTTTAATCTGTTTTTAAGCTCTGTTGTATATCAATCAAGGGGGTGGCATGGACTCATAGAATTCTTGCATTTGAGGCTTTGTCTTCATGCTGGCTGCTTCTTATAGCCACTAGCTGCTGCTGTTATGGTCTTATTTTTAAACATTATTATTCTTTCATTTCCTAAGTCTGGCATAATGCTAGAACAGAACGACAGATAGAAAAAAAAATTAAACAGAGATTTCCCTGCAGAAAACAGAAGCATGTGCACAGAGAGCCTTGTGGCGCAGTGGTTGAACAGCTGTACTACAGCTATAGCTGTGCTCACGACCGGGAGTTCAATTCATGGTTGACTCAGTCTTCTATCCCTCCGAGGTCCGTAAAATGAGTACCCAGCTCGCTGGGAGGGCAATGTGTAGCCTGCATAAATAAATGGTAAACTGCCCAGCGAGTGCTTTGAGTGCCATGGGCGGTATATAAACAGATCAGAGAGAGATAGACACAGAGAGGGTAGTGGTGGAGAAGGATAAGGATCAATATAGCTCCTTAGCTGAAACTGACCGGAGACTTTGATTAGGCTTGTGAAGGAAAGCCAAGGGAACACAGACATTACTTGTGAAGGAGGGAAACACACACATAGCTGGGACTGAAACTGACCAAAGACATTTTGACTAGATCATTCCTTCCAGGCTTGCGAAGGAGGGACACACACAGGCACACACACAGGGAATGGAAAAGGTAGAGGGAGCAGGGAAAGCACCCCCTTGGCAAACCCCACAGATTCAGTTTCACACCAACAGGGGTATTTGTGCCACAACTATTGAAAATAAATCAAGTTCAGTAGTGATGCAAAATAAACGACCCTCTTGCAGCTAAGTAAATTACCTTGCTTTCCAAACAAAACCATGTTTCCCAGGCCAAAACACAGAAGCACACACACCACACTTCCATAGGTGCTATGTAGTCATTTTAAAACCATTGATTTGAGACATGCTAAGCCCAATTCAAACATAGTGGGGGGTTTTTTGTTCTACACATGTAAACATGCTGTAGCTGCTGGCCCCCACTCCTGTGTAGTGCATATTGACACAAAGAAGCTGGAAAACGAAGGGACAGAAAGATCTGCCAGCCATCTTATGCGAACGGCTCAGGAAGATCACCTCAGCCCAATCTCTCTCATCATGTTGTTCCAGGATCAACAGTACTGACTGGGGACCTCAAATCACTTCTCTGGCTTAGGTGTGGCAACCTTGGCCCCTGGCAGGAGAGGAGATGCAGCTGGTGGAAGAGGGGACTACTTGTGCCAGGAGGAACCAGGTGTAAGGAGATACTGAGAGATGAAACTATCTCCCCAACTAGAAGTGGTGTCAGCATCAAGCACAGATTAGGAACTTGGCCAAGATATGGAATGAAAGGTTCATGCCTGAACTGGAATCTTACACTTTTGCAGTTCTAAAAGCTTGTGGCAGAATTTTGACCTAGTAGCCTAGCAACACTTTCTGATACTCAGCAGTGAGGGTCTTCAGAACCTGCCAGACTCTGAGACAGGACAGAGTTTCCTCTTACTAAATGGAGGATGAGAACAGTAGGAGCAGAGCTTCACTCCTACCTCACCCCTAATACGAATGTTGCCCTGGCAGGAAAAAAGAATGATAATGTTATAATGTCTGCTTATTACTCGGTCTCAGAGGACTCTAAAGTTAGATAGAGGTTTTATTGATGTTTTGCTAGGGATCCAAATCAGTGACTCATGAAGTTTTGTTTCACAGAAGCCTAAAAAAAATGAAGAACAGTTTGATAGTACCTATCCATTTAAAACTATGTGAATTGGCTTAAGAGCTGTTTCCTAGCTAAGAGAGTTTGTACAATGTACTACCAGCATTTGTTTGGTATTCCAGACATTCATAAAATGCACTCACCTTGTTCCAGCTGGGAATGGCCCATATGCATTTAATTTGCTGCATTTTTGGAGGGGAAAAACACACAGAGGAATGGCATTGAAGATTACTCGATCCGGTTATTCTCCTTCTGACAATATCTCTTGATAATCATCATTCACCACCAGGACGAGGGACTCCAAGAATAATATTTTGCTAGTATAGTAGCTCAGTCAGTTATATTCCTGTTAAAGCATATAGCCCTATTATGACTAATAGGGATTAGTTATGTTCAAGGAAAGTAAACTAGCAGAGATTAGCAGCGTTGTGGAAAAATAAATGCACTTAATGATTATGGAGCTAGGAGACAAATGAGTAAGGCAACAGAGCTTAGAACAAAACTTATATTACATATGTACAAGTGGCAAGAGTAATACACCATAACAACATATAGACAAATCACAGCATATACAGATCAGAGAAAATTAAATCAGAGCATGGGGATCTGTCTCTCACCCTAGTTAACATTCGCTTGCCTGAGACTTTTACACATAAAGCAATATGGTGTAAGCCAATCACACACTACATGGGGTGAGGTGATTATGCTATATCACCTGTGCTTAATCATCCTGACCTTCCAGTGCTAATTTTTGCTTGCACCTCTGCCCTAGACCTTATACACATCCTTGTGTAGCTCATGACATGGCACATTTTATACAGAAACCATTTTGTAATCTGTTAAATATATTTTCCAGACATTTTGTCAAAACTATATTCCTTGACAATTCCTGGTTGCGGAGCCAGAGTTTGGGAGTTCAGTTCCTCACTCATCCTTCAAGGAGAGGAGCCTAGTCTTGGGCAAGCTGCACCAGTCCCAGGGTGTCCCTCATTCTTCAGGGAATGGTCAACCAAGTCTGAGAACTCTCTCTAATAGTAAACCCTTAAAAGGGTTAGCATTGTTCAAGAATTCCCCTGATGGCACAAGCGGATGGTTCTTATTAGGGGTTAAGAGAAGTTGAAATTCTGTGTTCCTGCTGTGGGTTATAACGTTGGACTTGATAGGGATTATTGCACCAAAAAGGCCTCCATTTCCCAAGTTTCCCAAAAAGGGGGAGAGTAGGAAGTGATTATACATATTATTCATGTATTACTTCATGTTCGGACTGTGTGTGTGTGTGTGTGTGACTTGGATTTACACAGAACAATCCTGCCAGAAAGGTTCTCAAACGAGAGGCACACCTTTAATAACTAAAATAAAGATATTATTCTTTTGTGAGGTA
Organism: Phrynocephalus versicolor; assembly: GCA_023846285.1. Classification (NCBI taxonomy): domain Eukaryota; kingdom Metazoa; phylum Chordata; class Lepidosauria; order Squamata; family Agamidae; genus Phrynocephalus; species Phrynocephalus versicolor. Next base: position 45,802,761 of record JAHTLZ010000015.1, on the reverse strand, counting down.
ATGAGAAACTCAGCAGGTGAGATTTTCTCAGTGGAACTGCAAGTGAGCACACAGACAGTTGTAATAAGGGTATTGACTTTGCTGAAGAGATCCTACTGCACATGCCACGGGAACAAAACAGCAAGATTTCCAAAATGTCATTTTAAACATCTTTATTTCCAGCTTCTAAAATTTATTTTTTTGTTGTTAACATGTTCAGATCCCACTCCATGTCTCCACATAATGGTGCTTTTCTGTCAGAACACAAAGCAGAACTATTTCATTGTAAGCGGCCCTTTGGGTAGTGGGTGGCATATAAGTTGTATAAATAAATAAATAAATAAAATATTATTTGCAGGCTGTGTGTGTTAGATTCTAGGACAGACTTGGCTGTGTGACAGGTACAAAGCTGGATAAAGCAGTTCAAAAGTGTCAAGAATTCTGCACATTTCTAAAATGAGGATTTTTAAAAATGATTGGATCTGCAGAAATGAAGCCTTTTTCAGACTTCTGGCTTCCTGGGTTTGGGCTGACCGATTCAAAATCATGAAGGTCAGGCATCGATGAAAGAAACATGTTGAGGCTCCCAAAACAAATTAGTCTAAGAGAATGACTGAGGTAAATTTACTGTAAATGTATATATACACATCCACAAATTATACACAGTGTTTTGATATTTCAGGCAGAAAATCCCACAAGCACCTGTTGTCATACTCGGAAGTAAAAATGCAATAATAAATTCAATAACTAACCATTTGCTGCCTGGGCCTGATGCTCCAAACCCACTCCTTCACTCAGCTTCATGGTAGAACCATCTCTGTCTTGAGGGCTACACCAGAAGGTGCTTTAAACTACGATTCTATCCAAAGATGTGGTTGCCTTCAGACTCGACTCTTTACTTCTTGCCAAAGCTTTAGATGGACCACTTTGTAGGTTACCTCATGGGTTCCTTGACTCGGGAAGTGACTTAGAGATTAGGCCAACTTTTCAGTTCATCCAAAATTATCATTGTTTTTTCTTCACACATTGCCAGTGCTGCCATTGCATTAACACTAGAGGACAAATACAATTATGGCACACTGTATCCTATCCTCTGGATCCATTTAGTCCTAGGTGCTGTAAGGCTTCTTTCCAAGGCAAAAGGCATAGTAAACAGGGTGCTAGGTTGATGCCAACATAAATAGATATAATGGAAATGCTATCGTGACCAAGCTTTTCAACAACACATTAGTACCTTGTTCTAACCGAGCCTTGGGTTCTCTTTTACCTACTCTGCTTTGATCAAGTTTTGAAGATAAATCAGTTTAATAGTCTGTTGAAATAGTTCTTTATTTTTAAAATAAATATCAATATCAATATCTTAATGAAGTAAGCTGAATCTCCTGAGAGTTGCTGAGTTAGAGGTTTTTTTAATAGTTTTTCGTTCGTGTCTCTTGTCTATTGCATTAAAATACCGTACAGTATTTATATGTTGCAGTTGAGTCAATATGGAGAATGCACTGATTGAGTTGTATTATTTTTCTATGATGATAATGTATTTGTTTCTTCCATAATTCAAAGTAGGGGCAATCAACACACATGATTTGTCCCTCCTAGCATGGAAACCAATATGTTACTCTATATCAGGCCTGCCCAACAGGTAGACCACGGGCTACCGGTAGCCTGTGAAGGGTTCAAAAGTAGCCCACTGCCAGCAATTAAAAAAGGGAGGGGATAAGTTCTCCACCCCTCCCTCCCCCATCCCAAGGACCACCACTGCCCAGCAAAGTCCTTGGTCTGCCAGCCCACTGTCTCAGCTGAGCGGGGCAGTTCAAAGGCCATGGCACATTGAAATCCTTCCAGAATGGATTAATTGATTTTCAATGCATTCCTATGGGAAACCGCTGCTCTATTTACATTTTTTAAACATATGAGCATGTGCTCAGAATGGATAAAATTCGTAAGTAGAGTTTTTAGTGTAGTAGCCCTCAGGCACTTTGGGCAGGAAAAAGTAAACCTTGGCCTGTTCAAAGTTGAACAGCCCTGCTCTATACTGTGTTCTGCTGACCCCCTTCTTTATATGTCCTCTTATACTTTTGTTTTGATTATTACCGTTAAAGTAGTTAGACCCTAATTTTTGACACTAACTAGTGTTGAACCTACAGTGGTGATGTTGGGATTCCTTAAGGAGAAATCATCATAACAAAACCCTGCCAAGACACCGAGCCTGCCAGCAAAACCTTAATGAATGAGAAGTGGGTCACTTTCTTCTTCCACCCCCTACCCAATAAAAGGAGGTGATTTATTATCCCTGCTCCACAGCTGATGGGGTTTCAGGATATGATGGTACCTGGATAAGGCTGAAGAAGCTATTTGCATGAGAAGCGCAACATTTTGATCCCACAAGAAAAGAAGTCCAGTTGCCATGACTCAACTCCCAGATAACCTCACTTGAAGGACTGAGAATGTCCACAGATATATGATGGGACCTTCTCAGATAAAAGTTTAATGACAATTGCAAAAAGAACCTTAGTTATATTCATGCTTTCCGAACCTTTATGGCACCAATATGTTTATTGTTGCAGTCAGGTGGTATATATATTAGCAGGAATGTCTCCACTGGTTTCTGCTATATCGATTCATTTCTTTCTCTCTGAAACATTATTGCTGGCTACACCATGGAATCAGTTTATTCCTCTCTTGGTCCTGGGGCAGTGCTGCCCCTGACTTTTTTTAATCATTCCTAAGTGATACATTGAGAAGGCAGAAAGGGATTCCCATTCGGAAATCTTTGTTCTGTGGTGCAGATCCTAGCATTACAAGAGCGAGAGCAAAGGGTTAAAAAACAGAGAGGAGATACTGCTCTCCTGTCTTTATAATTCAAATCTGAGTTTTTACAAAGAGAGGAAGGGAGGCCATCCCATCTGAGCTGCTTGCAAAAACAACGTGTAGAAGGAGACAGAAATGTGCTGATTTGTCAGTATACAAAAAGAAAAACAATTAAAGGAATACAGTAGGACCACTGTGTCCGTGGGGGATCGGTTCCGGGACCCATGTGGATAGCAAAAGCCATGGATAAGAGCTAACGCTCTTATCCAGGCGTGGCAGTGGTGGCTAGAGGGCTGCTGTGGTGGCGAAGTGCGACAGGCGAAAGCGGTGATGGTCCACAGCCACCGCTTCCGATGTCCAAATAACCTCCTGCTGGGGAGGGAGGGGGGAAGAGCAGTGAAGGGCCATCCTCCTCCCACCCTGCAACCACTGTCCGCCCCTGCCCTTACCACCAAGCCAGCAGTGTCTCCAGTGTCTCCTCAGCATTGTTCACAGTGGCGGTGGTGGCTGCAGCATCAGTGAAGGCGGTGAAAGAGGCACCCACATAGCCCTGCAGATGCCTGCAGGCCAAGCAGGGGGCCTCTTCCACCATCGCCACCACTACCAATGTTGCAGACAGGTGCCTGCAGGCCACGTAGGTCCCTCTTCCACCACCGCCACTGCCACCGCCACCAATGATGCGGACCACCACCGATGCTGCAGCTGCTGCCACTGCGACTAATGGCTATCTGCTTTACAATCTCCTTTTCAGCTGTTTTGCGGCGATAGCCTGCTTTGTGGCTACTAAATTATTATTTTTAATGTTTTCCCCTCAAACTGCACATAAGTGACCCAGCAGTTAATGAATCCGCAGATAAGGGGTCATACTCTACAAGCACAGTAGACATCAAGTTGTGACCATGCCCGAAACCCTGAGTCCTTTGCAAGAGTAGGATTTTTTTTATTTTGAAGAAGTGGGAAAGGAAATACATTGATAGGGAGTGTGGTTAAAAAAATAACCCAGGCTATACCAGTAAGGAATGAATTGATACATCATCAGTACAGTTTAAAGCAACCCTCTCAGCAAGGGCGAAATGAACTGAAAATAAACCGCTGGCAGAGAAAATGAATCAATGTGGGCCTTGAGTTGTGCGCTTGAGAATTTTTAAATGATCTAAAAAACAGCACCATGTCGCCATAATTAATGTTCTTTTGCCAGCTGTAATTGCTGACTAGCTCACTCAAATGCCACATTTCAACTCCCATTGCTGGTAGAACACAAATAATAAGCGGCCTTTCTGTTGCCACACCAAGGGGATGGGAATGGTGAAGAAACTCAAATTGCAGATGTCTTCCCATCAGCTGGCCTTCTTTTTCACCTACAGGACACCACTCCTGCCCATCAGCCACCATCTTGGGGAATCCAGAATGGCTTCCTTGTGTCAAAGAGCTAGGCATTATACTAGGCACTGTACGAGGGGTGCTCACTGTGAAATCTTCTATTTTTGTTCCATAATGGCAATCTTTCAGGAGATGCCTCTTTTGGTTTTGTATTTCATTCTTTCATTAAATATGAAAGGGGCCAACTCTTTGGGATTGTCTATTCCTGTTTTTCTCTATTTGTGTTTCCTATTTGTAATCCAAAAAGGAATCCATAAAAACTACCTTCAAAGAAGCAGAGGCAAGGCAGTAGAAAAATCAGTCTTTTCCCAAAACAGAATTGGAACTTCTCATACCTCTCCCCAAAAACTTTCCGCAAGAGTTCTTTGATAAATCCAGGGCATGTTGTCTGAATGCCACAACTACCATCAATCCCAGAACACATAGCTAGAGATTAGAGATTATGGAAGTTGCAACCTAATAACATTTAGAGGGCCATAGATCCCCCTAACTGGTATAGCCTAATGGCCTAGATTATTTTGGCTTCCCTATAAGATTCTGGTAAGACTAAGATTTGAACTCCTGGATTCCATGACCAAACATGGACGTTTTCACAAATTGCCTTATCATGAAAGAATCTGTATTTGTTGGGGCCCTGCTATTGAGGATATTGCACATATTTTATATGATTGTGTGCTATATTCTGTTGCCAAGCAAAATTATCTATCAGCCCTGTTGGGTAAAACAGCCCACTGGAATGTGGACCATAGACGTTCATATCTGCTCCAAAGTCCTAATACACAAGCTGTCCAAACTATAGCTAAATTTATATCTAAGGTGGCAGGCATAAGATCCCACTATATTGAACAAATAGGAGTTTCCTGCAGGGGTGATTCATTTAACTAAAATACCTGTACATTTATATTGACTTACATTTTAGCATTTGTATTGTATTTTATCTGCTTTATTGTGCTTTTATTTGGTTTTGTATCAAAAATGGCTAATCAGTAAACTTCATTGATAGATAGATAGATAGATAGATAGATAGATAGATAGATAGATAGATAGATAGATAGATAGATAGATATGATTTATGAAAATGTATTCAGAGAAAGCTGTACATCTTCTCATTGGGAATCAGCTACTACTGCATGGCTACTTCTTCACCAGTTGGACGATGGTGATGTCTCTGGACCCTGATGTGTCCTTACGGTGCCGGTGCTTTTTCTTGTCTTTCCCCAGGTCCAGACCACCACCATGTGCATCTCAGTCAGTCTCAGTGGCACGGTGGTTCTTGGCTGCCTCTTTACACCGAAGCTACATATCATCCTTTTCCAGCCTCAGAAGAACGTAGCCAGCCATCGTGTTTCTACCAATCGTTTCAGTGTGTCAGCTGCAGGCTCCAGCCACTCTCATGGTGAGTGATAAAGAACCCTCTAAGTAACACCCACGGTGCGGGGTCCATTCCACAGTTGCTCTACTAAATATCTGGGATAGGCTGTGTGTACCTTTGGAAGTTATTCACAGGGATCAAGCAGTATTTTTCTGAAGTGGAGCTACTGTTCGTATCACCAGAAAAACACAAAAAATATATTATTGAGGGCATCTCACTCAATTTTGTGTCCTCGGCACTGGCTCTATTTGAACCCAGCACTAAACTATGTTAAGTTGCTCCAGCATCCTCATGCAAAAAATGATGTTATGGTCCTAACTTAGCTTAAGTTAGGATCGTAACATCATAGATTGTTTTAGAATGGTGACATATGGAATGAAACTTGTCAACAGCGAGCAAGATGCTCTTCTGTCTTCTTTAGCAGCATCTTGCTAGTCTGATGATTTCCCTTGCCTTTGATGTCTGTGTCATGTCTTGTCTGGACAGACTGGTAGAGAGTGGTTGGGGATGAGGTAGTGTTGGTGGTGCATGTCAACAACAATGTGGGAAAATGTAGCCCGGAGGAGAGAAATTACAGTAAATGAGTTCTTTGCGTCTATCTTCATGACCAAAGACCTTGGGCAGATTCTGCTGCCCAAGCAGCCTCTCCTGACTAAAGAATTAAATCAAATGCAAGTTGAAAGGAAGAATGTCTTAGACCTAATTGATAAAATTGAAGATCAGTAAGTCATCAATAAGCCATCATGCCCAGATGGCATCCATCCAAAGGTCATTAAGGGGCTGAGAAATGAAGTTGTGTTTCTCTTAACAGAAATATGCAGTTTGTCCCTTAAAACCAGCCACAATATCAGAGGACTGGAGGATAGCAGATATCATGCCAGTATTTAAAAAGGGAGGGTGGACATGGGGAAATTAAGATAATTTTTTTAAACACATAGAAGAAAAAAGCTTGCTGAGGGAAAATCAGCATGGCTTCTCTAAGGGTAAACATTGCCTCACAAACCTTTTAGAATTCTTTGAAAAGGTCAACACGCATGTGGATGCGGAAGAACCAGTTGATATTGTCTAACTGGATTTTCAGAAGGCATTTGTTTCAGTCCTCACTAAAGGCTTCTGAGAAAATTGCACAGTCAGGGGATAAGAGGGCAGGTCCTCCTATGGATTGAGAATTAGTTGAGAACCAGGAAACAGAGAGCAGGTGTCAATGGATGACAACTTTCACAATGGAGAGAGGTGAAAAGTGGTTTGCCCGGGAGATCTGCCCTGGGACCGGTGCTTTTCAACCTGTCCATAAATGACCTGGAGACTGGGATAAGCAGTGAGGTGGCCAAGTTTGCCAATGACACTAAACATTTCCGGCTGGTAAAGACCAGAAGGGATTGTGAAAAGCACCAAATCAATATTTTCAAATTCAGAAATTGGCAGCAAAATGACAAATTTGCTTCAATGTAAGAAAATGCAAAGTACAGTAATGCATACTGGGCCAAAAATAAAATCAAAACTTTGCTTAGCAGCTTGACTTATCTGTCATGGACAGTTCAAAATGTCAAGGGTTCTGAGCTGTCCATGACAGATCAGGAAAGAGATCTTGGTGTACCAGTGGACAGTTCAAAGAAAGTATCAACCCAGGGCGTTGATGGTGGTGGTGGTGGTGGTGGTGATGAAGAAGGCCAATCACATGGTAAGGATAATTAACAAGGGGACTGCAAATATATATAATGCCATTGTACAAAACAATGGTAAGTAAGGAAGCACCTTGAGTACTACATTCTGGTTTCTGCATCTCAAAAAAAAAAAAAAAAAAAAAAAAAGACCAACTAGAACTGGAAAAGGTACAGGAGAGCAACCAAAATAATTCCTGGGCTTACAGGGAAAGGTTACAGCGTTTAAGGCTTTTTAGACAAAAGGCAATTGAGGGAGGGACATGATTGAAATGTGTAAACTTATGCAGGGAACTGATAAAGTGGATAAAGGGAACCTCTTTTCCCTCTCACACAACACCAGAACCAGGTTTCATCCACTCAAACCGAGGGTTGGGAGAGTGAGGACAAAAGAAAATACTTCTTTACCCAGCGTGTTGTTAGTCTGTGGAACTCCTAACTGCAGGAGGTAGTGATGGCATATGGCCAAGATACCTTTAAAAGGGGATTGGGCAGATTTCTGGAGGAAATGTCCATCACGGGTTACAAGCCATGAAAGGGATATGTGTTATCTCCAGGTTTAAAAAGGCATTGTCCTTCAAAACGCCAGACACAAGGGAGTGGCATCAGGATATGTTATCTAATTGTCTCGTGCTCCCATAGACATCTGGTGGGATCACTATGAGATACAGAAAGCTGAATTAGATGTGCCCTTGGCCGGATCCAGCAGGGCTCTTATGTTCTTATGTCCATCTTGACAAACGCAACATGGGTATATTGGTAAACCATCTGGTGCCCACCAAATGGCTTCAGCATTAATAGATCCTCAGCCCTGGTGGCTGGAGCTTACTGGTATTTTAGTCCAAAACACCTGGAGGGCACTAGGTTGCCGGTGTCTGCAGAGTCCTATCATCTCCCTGCAGTCTCCACCAGTTATGAAGGTGCACAGAGAAAGGCGGAAATTTGCATAGCATGTGACTTAAAATGTTGAAGTACTATACTTAGGTATCTGACTGCAGAACCAGAGATTAGGAGTTCAATTCCCCGCTGGGCCTTCTTGTCAGGGGCTAGATTGGATGACCCATAAGGTCCCTTCCAGTACTTTTATTAGTAAAGGTTCAATGCAACTCTTTTCTTAAATCCACAAATGCTATTCGTGTACTATGAAAAAGACAAAAGTTTCATGCAACCTTTAAATACTGACTCCCCCAATAGGCAAAACTTTGCACTGAAGCCATTTGTAGTTCGGTATTTGTTTTTATTTACTGCTGTTGTTAACCACCTGGAGTTCCTTTGGGGAGACGGGCGGTATAAAAATATATAAAATCAATCAATCAATCAGTACACAAGCTTAGTGACAAGTCTAAAAATAAGAGCCACTTGGCATCCGATGAGCAATGAACAGTAACTTGAACACACACACATCCTGGGACAAGAGGCTGTGGTTGTGGTTAGCAGCTGGCAACATTTCAGATGAGCAGTGACCATTCTTTGAAACCTCTGGCATTCTCTGTCCTACAGGGTCATCCTCCCAGTATGTCCCAACGGTGTGCAATGGCCGCGAAGTGGTGGACTCAACGACGTCATCCTTGTGAACATCGACCGTCTCTATGAGCGAGTGTGTGTTGCCTCTGTGCTCACGCCTTAGGGGCACATGCCTCCCGCTGTCTCATTAGGCCTTTCATTTCCTTTTACAAAGAACAGTTTCACTATTTGCTCGAGGGAAGGAAACAGGATCATGAAACCTGAGATCAAACTTTTACCCCCAAGGTCGAGCATCAGCCTGGAGATTTGGACACCGCTTGAAGTGGAATATGTAAATAACCCATGTTATTCCCTTAACACTATGGATAGTGGACTGGACAATGTTGACTTCCTATATGATCACTTGGGCAACAAGGCAATGTTCTACAAAGGATCTAGATACGTGTTAATCTTCCTCCTTTTCTCCCAACACTTGAAATGGAACGGTGAAACTTTGTTTATGCTGTTCCACATCCTCTCAAACGTCTTCTCAACAAGCGAATACGGGACTTCTACTAACTGAGGAAGGGGTGGGAGGGACTAGACATCCACTCTGAAAGAAAACCAAGGAATCCATGGTGCTAAATAATGGAGGTGGGTACAGAATCTCCTCCCTTTCAAAAGCTGGTGACACACAGAGACATTTTAAATTACTTAAGTTCAAATAATTGTGTCCTCATGTCAGCCTGCTGTTTTTCAAGCTCAGTCCAGGAAAGCAGCTTCCTAAAATTAATAAACAGAACTCAGACAATGTCAGAGTAGGAAAGGAAAAAGGACACGGGGCTTTCATATCTCGTAGAATAAGCAAACAATTGTTTGGCTAGCAAGAAGATGCCTGAATGCATGTGGATGCAAACATTTGGACCAAACATCCCAAAGCATATTCCCAGACTGTCTAAGATGTAGAAAGAACAGGGGGACCTCAGGAGATGGATTGGGGATGTTTTATGGAACGAGAGCTCATTATAAGAGAAGTGACAATGGTAAGTATAGTGATGGGTTTTTCTTTTCCATATCATGCATCGAAATCTGAATGAGGGGATGAGACATTTTGCTAACGTACACTCATAGGGTCATGTTCTTCCCTTACCCTAAAGCTCCCTTAGTTTCTCTTGTGGAAAGAATTAAGGCCTTGTTCTTTAACCGGGAAGAAAAGTGTGCCTGTAACTGTATTATTTCCTCAAGTCCAGGTCTTTTGAATATACAGATCACATCATGGGAAGAAACAATTAAGAGAGCGCTCCAGCATTCCAGAATGGAAGGAAGTGTATGCTGCTTGGCTTTTATGATGACATTTTGGCAGAAGCAACCAATTACCAGGCTGTATTTCCTGATTACTACAGCAACCTGCCGTCTCTACACTTGCTTCTTTGGTCCCTAGAGCAGATGTGTCTTTTTCTTGTGTCAGATGAGAGAGGTGTGTATGTGGGGGAGAATCCATACTAGGCTCACTGAAATCAGAGGGGGTTATATTGAGCTATGGAGGGAACTTACGTTATCACTATGGAGCAGGAAGAGATCAAGTAAGGAGATGCCCCGAGGACTTCTTTGCACTTTGGAGCTTTTATTTATGTGTAGTCTGTTCTCAGCGGGTCTCCACTGGATGCTGTTGAACATGCTTCTGAATACTCAGGCAGTTGGCCAAAACTGCCAATATTATGCTTTGCTTAATAGAAAAGGCCGCTCTGCCACTCTATCTTCCCTGGATTTCTCGTTCCAGCCAACTCCTGCATACAGGAGCATGCACAGAGAAACTGTACCCATTATGCATGTAACTATCTAGTGATACTTCTGTACTCTCAGTGAGATCTTGCGATTTCACTGGCAGTAGTACCTCTACAAACCTCCCTACATCTGCAAACAGGAGCTGTAGATTTAGCTATTGCACATAAGATTTAATAACCTGACAGACATCACCACATTTCATTCCTTAGAGTATATAAAGGGAAGTTAGTTTCACTCCAAAAGATTCCACCTCATATCCAATTGAATGACTCTTTTGGCATAACTCTCATCACTGTAAATTGCAGCGATGAGCTGCTGTTTGCATTCTTTTTCACTTCCCAAGTCATGCAACTTTTGTGTGACAGAAGACATGACTTCAGACTTCGTAGAGAGCATCAGTTCAGCTCTGAGTTTTATGGTGATGGATTTAATGTCAACGAGCATAAGGGATAAGAATTTGGCCACTGTTCATCAGCAGCAGTCATGAAATATGTGAAGCTTTATAAATGGCACTAGAAGACTTTTGGCTCTGGACCAAAGTATATGTGGGTCTGAATCTTTTGACTCCACACCCACTTTGCCAATTATACTCATAGTCACCAGATATTGTCCATCTTAAGTAGCTACAATGGGGGGGGGGTATATGTAATTTGCATAATTTAAATGTAAACCTCCCTGGTAGTGCTTTAAGTGTTATGGGGTCATATATAAGTTTCACATGCTGCTTTATATTACAATTGTTTAGAAGTAAGGATGAAGTCTTGTAGTTGTGTTCCAGAATCACAGCACAGCATGAGAAAATATTTATTCATTTATGAGTAGTTTTAAACCCCCTTTCTCCTTGGAAAAGGACCCAAGGCGGCTTACAGTAATGAGGGGTAAAATACAGTCCAATACAATTAAGACATGTTCAAGTATTGAGAACAGGGAATTGAGGGACGTATTATAGCATTAATAGACAACATTACATTAAATGCTATGTGGCTGATGCCAAAAACATGGAAACACACGAAGTAATAGGTACAGGTTTTAATAACTGGGTTCAGCTTTGGGGGACGCAACTGGCTTGACCATGACAGGGGTCCTAAAGCTCTTAAGATGGAAATTTAGGAAGGGTGAAGACTTTGGTCTGATCAGGATTTGTGCTGGTTGGTAATGAAAACCAAAACCGCCGTACCAACTTGGTGGTGACAGCGTGTGGCACCAGGTCTAGCTTTCAACGTTAGCTTCTACAATAAACAGAGACAGCTTTAGACATCATGCTGTACCTTTTACCTTTCCCTCTGTTCAACCTGGAGACTCGACCTGCATCTTTTTTGTTGCCCGGTGGACGGAAAGGTTTGTTTGAAAACAACACAATGAAGATACTCTTCATCAAGCTGTCTGGAATTTTGAGCTGTTTTGTTACCCATCCCTTTTTAACTCCAATGCTCGACAATCACTTGAGAGGATATTCTTCCATATGAATGGCTAGAACACTTGTTTACAGGCAGCCAGCAGAAAAATGAAATCTCCCATGTAATTCTCGGGGGGGGGGGGGGAGAATAGGGCAACATGACAGTCTGCAGCTGCATGTAGTCCACAGATCAGACTGAGAAAATCAAAGGACACAGATGGAGTAAGGAAAGACTCCAAGGCCTTAGCTGTTCATTACAAGGGGAGCTGCAACAAGAACATCAGAAGCACAATATTACTTCTTGGAGCAAATCAGTTTAGATCAAACACGACAGAAGCATTCTGCACTACAGTACAGTACATGGCTTCTAAACTCATGAAGCTGGTAGGACATTTTATTTTTGTCCCTTTAAACAGACTTTAGGTCTCCTCCTTGCATGTGGAATGAACATTTCCCCCCATGGGTTGCAGGGGAAGACAGAACTACCTCACAATCTCGAGAAGACCCAACACTTGACATAACAGAATTTTAAAGAAAAAAAGAAGCTCAAATTTGTATTCATCAAAGGCCCACCTCTCAGACACAACCTGAACCAAGTTTCCTGCTGGACCCATCACTCGAATGAATGACAACAAGCACAGTGTCCCAAGTACTCAGTATGACGACACTGAAAACAGGGACTTGGGTTTTAAAAAGATATTTGCAAACAGCAGTATTTCCTGTGTATTCATGTACGTGTTTGAGCCAGGCAATGTATTCTGATGAGTTAAAAGTAAAAATGTTTTTAGACAATTCTTAATGGATAACCATTTAAACTGTTGTGTCAGTGGCACTTTAAAAACAAACAGTATACCCATGGCATGTCTGTATTAGATTATCTCCGCCAGTTAGTAACAATTTGAGGCGCCTTCAGTATAACATGCATCTGCCTCAGTGGTCCTCTCTTTTGACAACATATGTGAACTATTGTTTGTGCCATATATCATGGCTCTGTACACTGCAGCAAGATGAAAACAGGTGAACCTTCCCCTTACCCGATAAAAATGAAATTTGCATATATATTCCATTGATACAGGAAGTGAACTGTCTCCCATGTGCTCTTCTTTCTTGCTTACTGGGAAAGAGTGGAAGAATTTGCTTCCCTTTTTCTGGATCAGAAGTTGCATATAAATCTCTGCACCAGAGATTTACAACAGGCCATGATGTAAAACGGCAGATGAACTAGAAAAAAAAACTCCCTTTTTTCCTACTGATTAGTAAAACTGTACAAATGCAATTGCTATACTCAACAGGTTATGTGAAAAGCAAGAAAAATTCCAAAAAATATTCCCTTCTCTTTTTTCAAGTACAATGGAGCAGGATGGAAACCAGTTATGGTTACAGCCTGGCTATTATTATCCTTACCAAGGACAAACCATGTTTAGCCCATATACAGGCTTAAATCTAGTTCATCATGAAGCTCATGTATTAGTCAAACTGTCTTCAAACTATGGCAATAAATGCCAAACAGAGGCTAGTTAACAGTTATGGGGTTGTTTTCCATCATCATAAACAAGTTGCTTATGTTCATTCCCCTTGGTTTTAACACTCGACTCTTCTGTTTCAGTTTCCCATATTCCTGTTTTTCAAATCTCACTTTTTGCTTAGTGATCTCACCTAGCCTCTCATAACACGACTAAAATTGTACTGATTTGGAGGGCAACAAAATGTTGATTCCAATTAATTTCTGGATGGCTCTTGAATTTGTATTATACAGTAATACCTTGGTTTAAGAGTACCTTGGATTAAGTGTATTCTCCAAGACAAACAAACATTTATTCTAAATTTTGCCTCAATCAACAAATATGTTGCAATACAAGCACCAGGTCACATGGTCGCAAGTAAGCCAATGGTGGCTCTCTCTCCCCCTGCTAGATTGTGAGGATTGTCTCAGGCAAGCCTCCAAAGCAGAGGGAGCAGAAAGGAACCAGAGGTGTCCCTTGTACCGGCCAGGAACATTTTCAAAGGTGAGTGCAGGTTAGGGTTTTATTTATACAGTGGACCCTCATATAACAAGTGGTTTGTTTAACAGAAAATCCGCTTAAAGGAAAAAAATTTCCAGAGATAGGGAAAAATCAATTAACAGAATCGCCTATGGGGTGAATCTGTAAAACAGAAAAATGGTCGCGATTAGAGATTAATCTGTTTTCAATGCATTCCTATGGGGATTTATGTAAAAGGTACCACTGTATTTATGTTCTTACTTATTTTGTTTTCAACATCCTTTCTTATTTTTAAAACTATTTCTGGTCATGGGGCAACTAGTTGTGTGTATAGGTCTACAGATTGCACTTTATTATTGTCACATTGAAAAGAAAGTGAAATCCAGTTGTTAGTCCCAAGCAGAATAGATTCCACAGCCAGGTACCTAAACCATGGTGTGGATGTGGACTTCTAACCAACTTATTTTGTGATTTCTGGCATTGTGTCTGTACAGTATGTGGTCTATGGGACCCCAGAACAAATCATCTGCGTTTCGATTATTTCTTATGGGGAGAATTTGCTTTGAGATAAGAGTGTTTTGGTTTAAAAGCATGTTTCCAGAACGGATTATGCTTGTAAACCAAGGTATTACTGTAGTTAAGAATTGGTATTGGGGACAGTAATCTTTTTTCAGTGATTGTGTATGCTGAGGAAGGGTTCCTAGATGTACAAAAGACCATTGTTGATTTAGAACCCAACAACTGAAGACTTTTGTTCATTGGTGTTTAAAAGGCCATGAAAAGTAGGGATGACAATCATTTCTCCCCGAGCCTTGCACTAGTGCCTTTAGCAACACACATTCAAGGTCATAGAAATTCCAACTACTTGCTCTAAGTTATACTTACAAGGTGGAAGAATTATGGCCATTATGTCCCTCAGCATTATACAAAAGTTCAACCTTTCATATTTATGCTCTACATGAGGGTTATGTCCTATTTAGTCTACAGCTACAACAAACAGTACAATAGCTTTGCCAAAGATCACTGAAAGTGATTCGATATCCAGTTTGATAGCTCAAAAATATATCAAGATTTTTCCTTCTAACGTTCTCCTGGTCCTGGTCCTCTGGTACCAAGCTGATAGGACTGGAACAAGTGGAAGGTGACTTGCTCAACGCAAACCCAGAGGAGAGGGATTTTTCAGAATTTTTCCAACACTTAAGGTCTCACTAAAAGACCAAAATTGTCTGGAATATTTTGGTTTTAATGCATAGGTAAGAATCTACTTCAAGATTTAAAAAAAAAAACCCAACAACAAAAGGGAAAGAGCATTCCTTCATTGTAGAATATCAGATGCAAGGTGGCTAAACATATCTACCTGGAACTGTCCTACACACACAATCATACCCATGTCTATCAAGTTATTCTATCTTAATGCCACAATTTTAAGAAGCAACTGGTGGGGCATGTAGGTCTTCCCCTTTCTTCATTATTATGTTCACAACCACTCTCTGGTGTCTGCAACAGTGGCTGGCCCAAGGGATGATATTGCCCAAGTAGGGGTTTCAGCTTAGTTCTTCCACCTCCAGCGTCCTGTCCAAAAGACGGGCAAAGGAACTAGACGGCCCCTTGGTGAACACATTTCTGCTCAAACGAGCCCTTTGACTGTCTATATGCCATTAGAAGGAATACCATAATCGGACAGAAAGTTTACAATTTGTAGCTAACTAAGGAGTAGAACATCAGAGGAAGGGCATAGATCACTTATAAAAAATCACTTATAAATTTTTTTTTCGTTGTTCCTGCAAGGGGGCAATGACAATAAAGATTCCTATAAGAATGAACAAGAAACTTTAATGAAAAGACAGGTGCCAAAATGGAAAGCGTAAAGGGATATTTTTTAAAAAACCCACAAGGAAAAATACTGCAGCATTTTAACAAATTTGCTTCTATAAAAGATTTCAGGGAGAAGAATCCACTTCTTTAGGCGCAAGGTTGACAAGACCAAGTAACCATTTGAGTGTTTTTATGTCTTTAGCCTCATTAAATATTTAAACAACATCAGGGGGAAAAGGAAGGGAAAAGAAAGAGACAAAGTGCTGCTATACATAATAACGTTTGAAAACCAGAATGTGAGATTTATCTGAACTAAATACAAAGTATTATTGTGACTCATATTGTTTTTTAAAAATGAACAGTTTAAAGTAGATTTCTGTGAACAAGTTTGTGATTTTTTTTTTGTAACCCATGTAAATAAAGTGCTTTTTTATTATTGGTCTGGATTCAGAGTGAGTGAAGTTGGAAAGATGAAGGGTTCCAGAGTTGTCTGAGGCAACTTAAGCCTCCAATGAAGCCTGGAAGTTTCTGTTCCCCTCAGATTTCTACAGCAGCAACTGGTAACTGTTCTGTCACCTGGGAATTTTGCATCTTGGGAGGATTTAATTTGACTTAGCCATAGAGAAAAGGTCCTTGCTCAGCCACACAAAAAGGTTTAAAAATACCCTTAAAGGTAAGAGCAGGAATTAGATTAGATTTTCAACGTATGCTAAAACAGAAGGAAAGGTATTTTAAAAAGCACCAAGCGTTCACAACAGATCTCCCTTAAAGGACACCTTTTTTTACCTCCTTTTAAATAACTCACAAAACTTCATAAAAGTATTTCTCCACCACTACCATCTATTCCATCACAAAGACATTATCAAGAATATAGATGAAAAGGAAATTCACATTACCTGGATTTTCAAAACAACTCTATACAATTTGTGCTCTGTGGCATTACTAATGATAGTGCACACATACCGTCTATTTCTTGTCCCTTGATCATTTATTAATTGTACGTATTTATGTCCTGTCTTTCCTCCAATATGCTCATGAAAGCACATATCTCCTTATAAAAGTGACCCTGTGAGGTAAGCCAGTATGAAAAGATCACCCCAGAGATTTACGGTGCAGTGGCAACTTGAGCATGGATCCCGCAAGATCCAGTCCAACATACTTAACATCAGAATCAGGATCCCAACCCTGACTGAAATGTATATGTTTGAAAAATGAGATAATCACACTTCCGTTGATGGGGGAGGAGGGTAAAAAGTAAAAAAATTAAGGAAAAAATGCCTGCAAAAATTTCCCCAAGGGAAGACAAGATGTCAGAGGCCAACACAGAACAGAAGAAAAAGTAAGTGGGGTTGACAATGAAAGATGTTCACATCCTTATTCAAGACTGCAAAGTTGAAATCCACCAAACTCTGCAAAACAACGCTGGGATTAGATAGCCTAAATTCACTGCTGAGAACCACAGGCCAATGCAAACAATAGGAAAAAGAGGGGAAAGCAGTATAGTGGTAACTCGGATAACATAATTAATTTGTTCTCCGAGGCGTTACGCTAAGCGACAATTACATTATCTGAAATGTGGTTTCCCATTGAAATGAATGGGAAACCGATTAATCTGTTCCGGAGGTATGAAAAAAGGCAAAAAAGCTGTTGGTTGTTTTTTTCAGACCTCTTTATAAAGTACAAGTACACTCTAAACGTATGCAGAGCCAGGATACCCCCCCCCCGAAAAACATCCCAAGCAGTGCAATGCAAACATGGACAAATAAAAACATCAAGACAAACCCCAGCTTGTTTCTGCCAAAAGTGCAATGAAAAAAAATATGCAAAGTTGAACAAAAGGAAGCTCCAAAACAAAGGTTGTTCCTGCCTGCAGAGCAATGAAAAGCAGTGCAAAGATGAACAAAAGCAAGCTCCAAAATAAACCCCAGGTCATTCCTGGCAAAAGTGCAACCGAAACCAATGCATAAACACAAAAGAAAGCAAGGAAACCACAGCTCCCTATCTTTCCAAGTTCAAAAGGTCCAAATCCCTCAGCAAAAAAATATCCAGAATGGCTACAAAACATGATGAAAAAATTGCTCCAGCTCCCCCCACCCCTCCACAAACTAGGGTGTGTGTGCAATGCATCCTGGGTACACTTTTTTTGCAAAGCATTACAAAAATTTTGTTATCAGAGGTACCCCATAAGAAAATTACGGTAACAGAAACATCCCTATACTTGGATATTTCATTACGTTATCTAAATTTTTTCATTAACAGAGGTATTTGTTATGCAAGGTATTAATGCACATGCATACATTCCCTGCTTTAATTCAGTGGTTTTCGACCTTTGCTCCTCCAGTTGATTTCAACCAACTCCCAGATTCCCTTACCACTAGGAATACTGACCTGGGTTTCTAGGAACTGAAGTCCAAAAGAGATGGAAGATTCAGTGCTGGAAACACTGCTTTAATCTCTGGTCAAAAAGACTGTAGGTTGGAGGTCCTGCTGTCTGAGATGTTGGGAGTACAGTTTTCAGGCTGAATAAACAGAACTTGAATTCTTACAGTCTGACTCCCATCCTCCCCCTTGACCATGCTCGAAGACCAACAAACCTTTGGGGCAGGATGGTTTCCACCAAAAACATCCAGACCCTCTAAAGCAGTGGTTCTCAACCTTCCTAATGCCATGAACCTTTAATACAGTTCCTCATGTTGTGGTGACCTCCTTGCCTTGCTTGGAAGAGGCCACAAGCCCCCATTTTCAGGCCACTGCCGCAGGTGCCATAGAGAACTTCCCTCTCCAGGCACCCTCAGCCAATCACAGCCTCCGGTGCCACTGACTGACATCCCTTCCAACCTATCAAGCTGTAACTCAATATCGCCCCCTTCCTCCCCCTCCTCCTCCAGACCCAAGCCATTTGTGCCTTTTTCTTCATTGGCTCATGGCGACCCCTGTGAGAAATGGTTGTTCAACCCCCAAAGGGGTCCCGACCCCGAGGTTGAGAACCACTGCTCTAAATGATTTCAGCAGACTGTACTCCCAAAGGCAGCCTTAAGGGAACTAAAGGAAGGCAACTGGGGGGAAAGTGGGACATTTTAGTTGTCTTTTGTTGACAATTGAAGCTTTGTTGCCCCTTTAACATGCATCTCTCCCTTTCATAAGAGGTGAACATATTAGTATGTTCGTAGTTAAAAATATGGTGGCTAGAATTCTGTAACCTTCATGCAGGATTTGTGCAACATGCTGTTGGCTAGCTACAACTAATCAATGAGGTGCTAGAGGAAAGTCTTGGTTGTAATATTGGGTGCATAACAAGGCATGATAACAAGCCGTGGCCTGGTAGCTCCTCAATTAGCTATGGCAAGTTCTGAAATCTTGGCAAACACTAACAGGATTCTGGCCAGCATGTTTATTATATAAAAGCAACATCAGTTTTTGTGTAAGAGAATTTAAGGTTAAAATGGTAGCATTCAGAAAACAGTCTAAAGAAAAGCAATGACTGGGAAACAGCAATCCCACTCTATGTGGGGTGCTACCCAAGACTGACAAGTCCTGCAGAGGAGTATATTATCTGACCTACTGAAGACTGAAATCATAATAGATGGCTTGTCTCTTCTCTGGGATAAACTGGCAAGGAAAAATAGTGTGATTGGACACACCATTTAAGAAATTGAATGTGACTGATGAAGAATTGCAGAACTAACTGATGTCTTTAGTTTGGTCCTAGATAGGGATGGGCTGTTTGTTTCGGAAACAGCACGTTCCGAAACGATCCATGTGAGCCCAGATGTTGTTCGGAAGCCTCCAAAATGCAACCAGCCAATCACTTACCTTCCTGCACGGTCATATTGGGCTAAAGTCCAACCAGGAAGAAGTCCCACAACGTCATCTGTCCTTCTCCCTGGTGCTGGCCAATCAGACAGGAAGGCGGGATGATGTATTTCCTTGCAAGGCTCCTAATTGGCCAGCACCAGGGGAAAGACAGATGACCTCAAGAGACTTCTTCCTGGTTGGACTTTAGCCCGATACAACCATGCAGGAAGGTAAACGATTGGCTGGTTGTGTTTCAGAGGCTTCCAAACAGCACCTGGGCTTGTGTGGATCATTTCGGTATGTGCTGCTTCCAAAACGAACAGCCCATCCCTAGACCTAAACATTTTCTTAAGGCTACTGCCAGTCTGTGAACCCCTTGTAATTTCTGAATGATATATGGTTCTATAGGCCACCACAAAAAAGTACTCATCCCTTGTTTCAGAAAGCACAGCCTGCTTTTAAATCTTAGAAACTGCGAACTGAAAGGAATCCTATGGATTATTGAGTCCAGCCTCACCCAAGGAGAAACAACGGGGAATCGAACACCCAACCTCTGGCTCCACAGCCAGATGCCTGAACCATTGAGGTCTCCAGCTGTTTCAAGTCTGCTTGACAACTCTGTGTGAGAACACCAGAAGGATTGAGGGATGGCCGCTACTCTTTTACAAACAAAAAAAGGCAGCTTTAATGTACATATTAGTTTGAGAGAGTTCCACTAAAATATGTTGAGAAAAAAAATAACATTAGGAGCCTTCACTGGACATCACTGTGTGGCTTGCTGTGGTTTTCTTGAGCAGGATAATACAAATGCTGTTCTTGGCCTCTTTGATCCTCCACCAACGGCCCAACCTGAAACACAGGCCAGATAAAGTAAGTCCCCGATGATGGAAGCATTCCTCTTTATAACTCTGATCTAGTACCTTTGAAAAGGGACTCCCAGACCTGAAGCAAACATTTTACCCATTCCTCCCGGCTACAAGATCCTATCCAAAGGTACCAAGCTAGTAAAGCAGAGAGACTGAGAGATTTATAGATATGCTTATAAGCACCTGGCATAGCTGCCATCGGAACTTCAGTTCCAAAGATGGTCTCAAGTCTCAAATGCATTCTCTGAGCGGTTGTGTTTCAAGCCCACAAACCTGCATTAGGGGACCTGGTGTGGAACTTCATAGCTTATGTTTCTCTTCATCCTTGAGAGAGGTGCTCACTCTCATTATTAACCCAGACTGAACTGCAATTTCAAAGTCATCTGTGAAATGCCTTTGAAACCACCGATGCCAAGACTGTATTCCCCCCCCATGCCGGAGGGAATGAAATATTTCTTATTAGTTTACAGGCATATCACTTGCAAACATTTTTGACAGCCAGGATTTTCAGGAATCCTATTAAATTTAATGAAAATACAATGAGTTCAGTAGAAGAGCACTAATCTTGCCTCAAAGCCACCATTCTCATGAAAGATTTGGGGGAAACGTTTTAACACAGTTTACCTTGGGACTTGTATTTGACAGTGAATGTAATGAAATCGGGAAGCGTGCCCATGTTGTAACAGAAGAGAAATACAAGATTACAAACCTATGTTCCTGTCCAACTCCAGCAACCAAGAAGTTTCCAGAATTTGAGAATTTCAAGCTATTAACAAAGCCAACCTGAGGAGGGAAAAAGAGAATACATCGTGACACTAGCTGTCAAAATTTAGGAAGGTTGTGTGCACCTACCTATTCACATGCTGCCATGAGTCAACCATCCATCAGATCTGCTTTGATTGAGATTCCTGCACTGAGCGGGGGGGGGGGGGGTTGGACTTATAGGCCCCTCCCAACTCCATTATTCTGTGATCCATTTTGGGATCCCTGTGTGCCATCCGCCAGGAATACAGTGATGTGAGATGAAGCCAAGGTTCAAACTCACTTCAATTCAGCAGAAATGAAGCAGTGATATGCCCGAGATAGGCACGGCAGAAGACACTCAAGAGTGCTACCCGTGCATCAACAAAGGCTTTTGTAGTACCATAAAAGCTAACATTTATGATGCCATGAGATTTATTATGGGATAAGGATGCATGCATTCATTGCTTTTAAATCTGTTTTCAATATATTCAGTTATCTACTAGTCTAATAATTTATTGTCTTTACCTTTTAACAGTTTTTTTTAAAAAAAAGGTAAGCCTCTTTGGGTCCTTTTTAAGGAAAAAGATGAGGCAGAAATATTTTAAATAAATTAATAATACCACAGATTTAAAATCATAGAATCATAGAGTTGGAAGAGACCTCAAGGGCCATCTAGTCCAACCCCCTGCCATGCAGGAACCCCATCATAATATTTCCAACAGATGGCCATCCAGCCTCTGCTTAAAAACCTCCAAAGAAGGAGACTCCACCACCCTCCGTGGCAGCATATTCCACTACCGAACAGCAATAACTGTCATGAAGTTCTTCCTAATGTTCAAATGGAATCTCTTTTCCTGTAGTTTGAAACCATGGCCCCGAGTCCTAGTCTCTGAAGCCATGGATAACAAACCTGTTCCCTCTTCAATATGACATCCTTTCAAATATTTAAACGTAGCTATCATATCCCCTCTCAGTCTTCTTTTTGAAAGGCTAAACATTCCCAGTTCCCTAAGCTGTTACTCATAAGACATTTCCTCCAGACCCTCAACCATCCTGGTCACCCTCCTCTGCACCTGCTCAAGGTTGTCAACATCCTTTTTAAATTGAGGCGCACAGAACTGGACACAGTACTCCAGGTGGGGTCTGACCAGAGCAGAATAGAGTGGTACTATCACTTCCCTTGATCTAGAAGCTATGCTTCTGTTGATGCAACCAAGAATTGCATTGGCTTTCCTGGCCGCCGCATCACACTACTGACTCATGTTCAATTTGTGGTCCACCAAGACTCCCAAATCCCTTTCACTGGTGCTATTCTCCACCCATGTACCCCCCCATCCTATATATGTGCAATTCATTCTTTTTACCTAGATGCAGCACCCTACATTTCCCCTTGTTGAAACCCATTCCATTAGCTCTGGCCCAGCACTCTTATCTGTCAAGGTCATTTTGAATTTTCATCCTATCCTCTAGGGAATTAGCAAGCCCTCCCAATTTGGTATCATCTACAAATTTAATAAGAATATTCTCTATTCCTTCCTCCAAGTCATTAATAAAGGTATTGAACAGCACTGGACCCAGAACAGAACCCTGGGGCACCCCACTGGTCACGTCTCTCCAGGCTGAAGAGAGGCCATTTATGGTCACCCTTTGGGTGTGATTAGTCAACCAATTACAAATCCACCTAACAGTACCACTATCTATCCCACTTTCTACTAACTTCTTAGCAAGAATACCATGGGGAACCTTATCAAATGCCTTACTAAAGTCCAGATAAGCAATATCCACAGCATTCCCCTCATCCACCAGGCCTGTAATTCTATCAAAGAAAGAGATCAAATTAGTCTGGCATGACTTGTTTTTAAGAAACCCATGTTGTCTTCTTGTAATAGCATTGTTTGTTAAATTTCTGATTTCTGAAAACAGCTACGGGGAATACTTTTGCTGACTGAACTGTGACGTTTTGCATTTGCTCCCAGTTATTCTGATGCCTACTGAAGAAGACAAATCTATCAAAGTGTTTGGAAGAGCCCCTTAACTATAGTTGTCTATATTTGAAACACTACACTGGAGGGCGGAGGGGGTGGGGTGGGAAGTCTAGCTCATCTCCACGCAAGCACCTTCCTCACCAAGGGAATGTCAAAGAGTGGCTCCAACCTCCGGAATCCTTCTCCACACTTCCACAACTTCACACAGGCATTGTGGGAACCTGCCAAGAACAAAGCGTGTGAGCATTTCCTTTCATATTGATACAGAATCTAAAGGGGTTCCAAACAGTCTATGTTAGTTGGCAGTTCTGGATCTCACTGTTGGCTGTGCGGGTCAAGAAGAGTCTTTTTGTAAGCTTAATCCTGGTCTGGTATCACTTCTGCTTTGATGCATCTC